>VXBC01011152.1:60267-84045 GCA_013399945.1 Ploceus nigricollis
GGGGAGATGAGGTGTAGGAGCAGGTCAGGGCTGGGACTCGCTGCTCTGCAGAGCCGGCGAGCACAAACCCTCCCTGCAGCCACCGGGGCTCTGCTCCAACCGTCAGCGTTCTGCTCAGCCGTTTGTTCTGCATTGGCAACCTGAAATATTTTTCTTGGTTCAGTTTCCATTATAGCTCAAACTGTATAGCAATCAATATGAATTCTGATTTCATTTTGATTTATATCCAAAGACTTGATAAATGTGCAAACTCTTATGAAAAGGGAGAAAAAATGTGTGCATGGCTGCCCACTCTGCGTATTGTTAATGAGAGTCTGGACCTCGCTTTGTGATGTAAAATATGTGAAAGTATCCATGTGTACCAGTGTCTGATAGAGCAAAGAAAATAAAAGACACAGAGTTTGATTTTTGTTTGTACATATATGAATGTTCAGGCAGATTAAATGAAAACTAGAAGGAGTCTCTTCCATGGTTAAAATACTCTGAAATATAAAGAACGCTGAGTAAAACCTTAGAAAGGGTATAATGTCAATTCCCAACAGAATATCTGCAGCAAACCTCTTTATGAATTAAACGGTTCAGGTAGCTGTGTTTTGGTGCAACCGTGTTTTTTCTTGTCAGATGATAATGGTGAGGAAAAATAACTACTACAAGTTCTGGATATTGTTAAGAGAGCAGAAATACTACTGAATTGCTGCCATTCAGTAAATGTTACTTCTGTAATTGCAGAAAAATCTTGTGATAATGTACCATGTTAAGGTAATATTTCTGTCTGCTCAGTAAACAAACCTCATCTATATTTTTCTTATCATTTATAGTTGATGTGTAATTTAGAAATTAATTTTTATGTCAGTTTCTTGAAATCAATTGCATTATTTGAGATTACCTCCTATTTACTGTTAAGGAAGATTTGAAAAGGGCTTCTACGTGCAAAATTAAGTCCATGTGAAATCAACTTTATTTTTGTTCTCTTAAAAATAATTTCAGAATGGGAGCTACAGGAAGCTGAGACTGGTGAAAAAAGACATTTTTATTTCTTTATTTATTAATAGGTGAGCTGTTTTTAGAGTTTTGTATCACCAACAGTGGGTACTGAGGGTTTAAAAAACTTGGTCCTTTATTTCTTTTTTAAAATTGGAATAATTTATTTCTATTCAATGAAGTATGAGAGCAGATAAATTGCACAATGCTCAAACGATCTCTGTTTTTATACCAGGTTATAAAGTTGTTATCCATTATTTCAAAAACACATCTTTTTTTTTTTTTCAGCGTCTTGTGGAAGCTGCAGAAGATGCTTACCTGAAACATGAATTTGACGCTGACTTACAGGTAGTAAATAATTACTTTCTTGAACGTTTATAATCAGAGAATATTTAATGGTTTATACAATAGCTTGCTTGAAGAGCTGCTGTAGAAAGCCAAGCATGTGAGTAATAGAAGGATGCTGGTTACAGAAAATGGAATTCATGAAGGCTGGCTCAGTATTTTGACAGGTTATGTACTTAGTGCTTGTGTGTGGGGACACCAAGCAGATGGCTTTTACTCTGTCAGAGATTTCATTTAAATTCCCTTGCATCTCTGTGTAGATCACATTTTTAAACAGAGCCATTAGCCTGGTTGTGTCGCTGCAGCGTGCTGGTGAGGAACTGCTCTGCAGAGAGCCCGATTTGCAGATGGGGTGGCACCCACAGGGATGGGATTCGCATGACCTTGATTTGTGCAAGTGGTTTGTGTTTTGATCTGTGTCTAGAGCAGATTCTGGTTTTTCTCCTTCCTAGGAGCCCTCAGAGCTGCACCACTGCTGTGTGCTGCCTTTAGGCATAACACGGGAGGGAGCAGCACCGTGGCAGCTCACAGCTAAAGATGTTTAAAACAAAGGCCTTTTCCTGAATAAGACACATAGTTAAAAAAAAAAAAAAAAAAGGTCGATTTCAGAAAATGAGCAATTTAACCTGACATTAAAAGTTTAACAGAAAGTCTTACTCAATGCTTAGATGAGTAAATACCTCCTTACCTTTAATTGAATTCCTAGATCCATGGTTTCTTGAATGACATGCTAGATGGAGTTTTGTCTACTTTGCCTCTACCTAGCTTAAATTTTAAAACCTTCTGTGAATATTTGCCATAAGTTAAAATTTGGGCTTAAAGAATTAAAGGAAACAGAGACTTTTTCTATACACATTTTCCCATACATATATCTAAGAAATAAACAAATCTGTTAAGTTTTGTTTTCAGATTTTGCCATGGTTATTTCCAGTAATCACAAACCACTTTATTTTAGTGAAAATATAATGCAAATTACTGATTTCTGTGCAGAAAGGAAGAATATAAAATAGAGTAAACTTATCAGAACCAAGCATAAAAAACCTGAGTTTAGAAGGCTGTGATACTGAGATCTGTCAGCCCGGGCTGGAGTAAGGACAAAATGAGGCCACTGAAAATGATAATTCACATTATTGTTGTATATTCGAGGGGTGCTGGGTTCTTTATTCAAATGCTTTAGAGTTCTTTATACTCCAGCCTTGCAGAGGTGTGCTGCTTTTCATTTTGTTGAACTTTAAGCCTTGGAGAAATAGGAACTATTGTCTGAATAAATCAGAAGCACACTTTATAGAAGATGTTTTAGAAGGCTGTAGTAAATGCTTCTTCACTGCAGGACAGTTCTCACTTTGACAAAGTCCTTCATTTGCCGAGGCTCTGGCGATATTAACACTTTCAGGAAGCCAGTTAAAAGCCATTTGTGTCAGCAGCATTAACAGGACAATCAAATCTTTGTGTGGAGCTCTGTTGTTTATTACTGTCACGGTCCATTAAAGCTAATCAATTGTTAATCTTGGTTTCAGCGACCCCTTTGCAACCCTTCCTGGGTGATTGTTGTTCTTTATCAAAAATCTCATAATACCATCTGCTCAACAGAAAGTAATGGCCACGATGATTTGATCGTGTACATTCGAGTGGAAGGGGACAGAAGGCTTATATAATGTACAGTGTATACAATTCTGCTATCAAAGAGGAATTTTTTGGCATTTGTATTGCTTTGGCCGACGTGTGGAAGACAGGATTAAATGCTTTGAATTAGTGATATGTGATACAGCACCAGCCTGTGCTCTTTGTGCTCAGATACTCTGGAAATTCAGAAAGCACATAAAGAAAGCAGTTTTCTTGCTTTGGAGAATGAGAATAAAGAGGGTAACATCTTCTGCTAGGAGATGTTCTATTTTAAAAAAAATTCAAATAATTTATAATTATTGTTAACTGAAATTTGACCTCCTGATCTTTTACTAGCTCTGCGCTTGTGAGTCTGCTTTGTAAGATGTGAACTGCCTTGTTATGGTTCACAGAAACACTGTGGTGGATTTGGTCTTCTGTGTCTTGAGGACAGCATAGATAATATTGTTTTAGTACATAAAAATGATAGAAGGGAGAAATAAAATAATATTAATATTTTTATTGACTGTAGAAGAGCACCAACTTCAAGAAAATAATAACTGTAAGAGTTCACCTTTTAGACTGCTGGTATTCTCTTCAGCAATGCTGAAACTGTATTACTTGGTTAGACTAAACCTGATCCCCTCTGGGCATTTTTCTTAGTAACATTATTAGTTTTGTCCTTAGTTATTCCATAAGTATTCTAATCAATACACTGTAATTCTGTGTAATGGTCTAAGCACTCAACTATCTACCCCTGGATTGAATCTATTGGCACCACTGACCTTGTAGTTATAAACATAAATAAAATTCCCAGAGAATTGAAAGGAATAAATCAAAATGTGTGATGTGATGTTTAACTCATCAGCATTATACATTGCATGTTTGAGTAATGGCCAAACTATGAATCAGTGAAAGCAGACCTTAAAGATTTACCTTGCAATACTTGGGGTTTGGGAGTTTTTTTTTCTGTTAGGGATGTGAGGTTATAAGGAAATAACCATCTAAATGCTACTTATATTTGAGTCTCAGTCCAGGGTTTTCTTACCTCATGGATATGGGTGCAAGTCATTCTGTGTTATTAAATATTATTTTCAAGTTTATAAGTGGTATTTCTTTAGTCATGCCTAATGCATTTGGGGATGTAAAATAAGCTACCATTTGTATTACCACAGCAAGTTGTCCTGTCACAATATATTCACAGGTGCAAAGAATTGCTTCCTTTATATGGAAATGTCTCTGTGCTCAGTTTTGTTTAAAATGAAGCCATTCCCCTGATTTTGTCACTTTAACATAATGGAAAAAACCCCAGCATGGAGGTCAACTGCTGTTCTCATATAC
The DNA here is from genome assembly GCA_013399945.1 of Ploceus nigricollis. NCBI lineage: Eukaryota > Metazoa > Chordata > Aves > Passeriformes > Ploceidae > Ploceus > Ploceus nigricollis. Next base: position 64,537 of record VXBC01011152.1, read on the forward strand.
CCAGCAAGAGGACAAGAGTATTGGCTGCTGCAGGTTTTGAAGTGGTTCTACAATCCTTTCGTTTTCTTGGCTTAGTCTTTTGCCAGAGAAAGAATTTTGGAGAAAGATAATAAATAGGGTATCATCTTCTGCTAGGAGATGATCTATTAAAAAAAATTAAATTATTTATAATTATTGGTAACTGAAAAATTTGGCTTCTTTATCTTTTACTACCTTTGTGCTTGGGGGCGTGCTTCCTAAGATGTGAACTGCCTTGTTATGGCTCACAGAAACACAGGTGGGTTTGGTGTTCAGACCCCTGGAAGAGGCTCTGAAGTGGAAAACTCTTCCCTGGAGCTGCCACATACCTAAGAATTTGTTGTATATGCAGCTGGTACAGCCACATAGGTTTAGAGGCTCTCTCCTCCCACCACACTTCATCAAAGCACTGCAAACTTTCAAGGGTAAGAAGGCACCAAGGTGCCAGGCAGCTGCTGCTCTCCTGCCATGGGTGGTGAAGCACCCTCAGCCTGCAGCCACGGGGCTGGGGTGGCTCCTGAGCCCTGGGCTCACTGTGTCACCTGTGTCACCTTAACTGAGCTCTGTGCACGCAAACCTGTGCTGTCACCCCCTGCACAGAGCCAGGGCAGGATCCCTCTGGCAGGGCTGGACTCTTTCTGGGTTCCCATAATCTCAGGAGGTGGGACTGACATTTACTCAGTGCAGCAGGAATAATAACTTGTGCTTTGTTTCTTACAAACAAACAAAAAAACCCCCTTAATTTTAGAATAAAGGTTTGTAGTAACTTAGTTCCTACCCAGTTTTCGTGCTTCTGACCCCAGTGACAGGAGGAAGTCATATAAAATTTTGTCATGACTACTTGTTTATTTGCTGACTGATTTCACCAGAAATACACATCTGCAGGGCACTTCTTTTATTTTCTGTGTGTTAATTAAGTTCATTAGTTCATTTGCTTTACATTCCTGCCGAGTTTCTCTGCATGTGTGTGATGTGGTGATAAAAAAGCAAGGTTATTTCTTTCTGCTAGAATCAAAGCCGGGGCACAGCTGATGCACCAGAATTACCAGATTTTATGTTTCTGATTGTTGTAGTTTTACTTCCTGCATAAGATAGGAGAGATTCAAGTGCCAATGTGTTAAGATGGTTGACCTTACTTCAGTTTTATGCCTGAAGACTAGAAGAGGATTAATCAAATAGTTTTTAGGAAAAGATTCGTTTCTTTTAAGAATACTCTTAAAGTTAATTTAGTGGGATAAAAAAGGAATACTGGTGTAAGGCTGTTTTTCATTATTTGTTTTTCTGAGATCTATAACATATGGCTGAGCCTTAAGGAAAAGGTTTGCAAAACTATACCAGAGTTAGGTACCTGTCTGCCAGATTTTGCTGTCTGTTAACTCCAAATTGCATTTCATGTCCTTGAAAAATCACATCCTTACTCTCAGACTATGTGTGTTGGCTACATAAAAAATCTTGTGAAATCAGCAGATGGAGATTTAAGGGGTTTCCAGTGGTTTACACATGTGAACAATGCACTTTTTTACATATATTTTGAAAATATACAAAAAGCAAGACTTCAGATGTTTAGAAGAAAGCACAAATAGTAAAAGAGGGCTGAGGAACACAATTAGTCCAGTTTGTGTGGTTTACAGCTTCTGGGTCTAATCCTCCAACTGTTAATATTACTCAATAGTTTATTGTTCAAGGGGAGCTGCCTGACTTTTTCTAATTTTGCAATTTAGTTGTTAAATACAGAGCCTAAATATAGATATAAAATTATAACCTAAATTGATGCTACTTTAAAAAAATCTGACCTAAATGTTTATTTAGTAGAATGATGCCAGGCAAAAATTTATAAAGATGGATTATTAAATGTTTAGGGATTTAATCAAAATTTAAACAAATAGAGGATAATTACATTGATATCAGGTACTGAAAAATACAAGGACAAAACTAATTGAGAACAGCTATTCCACATAATCTTATGAAACTCCTCTTATAACACATGCATTACTTTTATGTTAGTACTTCAGACAAGTCTGTGTATTTATTATCTCACTAATATTGCATGAGGCACATGATAACTAGATTTACAGTCTATTACTATTTTTCTAGAATAATGTCCACTGGTCTGAAGTCAGCTCTTGAAGGGTCCTGGACATCCACAATGGGAAAGGGAAGCCTGTTGGACTTCAAGCACTTGTAACGAGCAATTCAAATGACTTTTTGAAAAGTGCATTTAAAATAGCAGTGCAACATCTGAAGTTTGACATACTTCATGGATTATTTATCCAAGCTGCTTATTTTCTAAATCAGAATTCAGTCTGTATAAACTCCAAGCCTGGAAACAGCCTAAATTCCTTTTAGACTTTGAAATATCTTGCAGGCCCAAGTGCTCTCAGCTCTGTTTGGGTGGGATGTGGACACTGCAGCTGGAGCTTCCAATAAGGCAAGAGGAGGAAGAGATCCCTAGCTCACACAAATCTAAGCTGTAAACTTCTGCACAGCTCCTGCAGAAGCAGTTGCAGAGCACTACAGTTTATTCATCTGTAAAATCTGCCTCTGGAGCTGTCTCCCGAGGTGCCTCAGCCAGGATCTGCTCTCAAGGTGTTCATCTCGAGCTCACTCTGACACTCAGGGTCTCTGTGGTTTTGTCCATCCAGCTGGAGGCATAGTTTGGGTACAGCTAGGATGCACAATGCTGCCAGGACCTGCAGAGGTGTGGTTCTTATTCTGAATAGTTTGAATTTTTCCATACTGATCAAAAGATAAGGGAGACCAAGGAAAGACAGTAAGCACAGAATTCAGAATGTCCTTAAAAACTGACTGCATCACCAAAGGCCCAAACTCTTAGGAATTGCAGTGCAGTTTAAAAGCTAAAAGGAAGGGAAAAGTGCACAGAAATGTGAGTGCCTAGTGAGCTAATGAACTACAAGGCTCAGCAAGGCACATTTAAATCATAAAAGCATCTGTTAGAGTTTTATTTGGTGTTAGTTTTTCCTTTGGTATTTTTTTCTTTCATAAAATACTTCAATTTTTTTCTGAAGGAGATAAAAGGTTCCTCTTTGCAGTTCTTAGGTTTGTATTATTCTTATTGATTTCTGTGAGCTCAAATTAAGGACTTCCCAACTGCTCTAATACTGCAACAAATTGATTTTCAGATTTTTAGCCCTTTCAGTGGAAAGCATTTTAGCTTGTCTACTCTTTCCTATTTATTTAAGGTTGGCAAGAGGAAAACTGAAATGGCTATGAAACTATCGAGCCCTCAGTGAATTCAGATGTAGCTGGTTAAAAAATGCAGCAGAATTCATGCACAAAGTAATCTTCAGAGGAAGACTTCCACTTGGCCTTCACTCTGCATGCATGGCAGGGATTAAGTATCAGAAAGAGAGTGCAGAGAAAGAGGGGCCATGCACCTTCTTGGTTATTTTAATTTCAAAGCTTTTATGTTTTCTGACTCTGTGGCAAGTGAAGAGCAAAAGAGAAACAAGGTTCCATGAAGCCAGGCTAGCAATATTTTAGCTCATCTTCTAATGATAAATGACTTCTTTTTTTTTTGCACTTTGTAGTTTGGGGATTTTTGGGCACTGAGGGAATATTTTATTTTGGATGTTTTAAGACAATTATGATGAGTGGATAATTTCTACTACTTTTCCTCTTTCCACACATTTATCTTGCTAAGAACTATGTTCTCTTACTGCAAACAAAACAAATGTAAATAACTAAAGTGATTTTATTTTTGTTTGTTTATAACTTCTGTTGACAAGGAGTGACTTTGAGCACACAAGAGCAGAGTTTAACTCTCTGTCTCAGAAGCAGAGATGCAGGAGAGGTGATTTTTGAGCAATTTTGTAATTTTGATGTGGTTCTGCTGTATATAAGGGGCCTATCCATAAAGAACAGTAATTCTCTGCCTGTCTGGTTCAATAGCTGTCCTGTCTACACGGGGCTTGACAGCAGAGGGACTGGCAGCTCTGGGCTGAATTTGTTACTGCAAATAATGTTCTCTGCTTCTGGGGAAGTCTGGCACAGGTTGCTGGAGGTTGGTTCTTCTCACTTAACCTACAGGACTTGTCCTCTTGGTACCCTTAAGCCAAAAGTAATTTCCAGACATTTCTGGATTTCCTCTTGCCAGCCTCTGCCTGAACAGCAGTCCCTATCTGAAGTGTGTGAGGTGTGCACTGAAGAACACTCTATAAATCCAGTTCTACCCACCAAATATGGACACAGTGCTTTTGCCCCGTGATACCTGCTGTAAATAATTACAGAAATCTGAAACCTGGAGTTGTCAAAGAGCTGTATGACTGGGCTGATAATGCTGTTTTCCTGAGATTTTTCCTTTTACATTTGTGGTCCTTTGTTATGTTTGCTTGCTACCAGCAATGAGAAGGAAATAACTTTATCATCCCATGAGTGTTTTCAAAATTTCAAGTTCTCTGATTAAACATTGAGACACCCCAAAGGTTTTCCTGAGCAAGGGAAACTTCTGCTTCGGAGCAACTCATAATCACATAGGTGGGGCTCTCAGGATATGAGCAACCTGTTCCAGTTGCTTCTCTAGTGAATATTAAATTATTTGTATTATGTGAAACAATTCAGCAGAAGAGTTAGTGAGGCACTCAGCTCAGAAAAGCCTGATGGATGGGGCAGTCGTTTTGGATCTCAGAGGCTCGAGTCTGAGTGTCTCTCCTACTTGATTCAGAGGACAGCTTTGAACAGCAGCACAGATATTTTCCCCTCTGGCACAATTCTGCAAAAAAGAAATGTGTTTTCCAAAACAAAGAAGATTAACAGGTCACATCTAACAGCACCAACAAGATGGAACAGAAAGTATTTGCATACAGATAGTACCTGTACAGTTTTTCCTTTCCCATTCTCAAGTCATAAAGTATCTCCAGGATGGGTCTTTAATGCTCTTTGTATGCATCTTGTAAGTATTAAAGACGTGTTTAAAAGAACTAAATGCTTAGATTCTTGCATATTCACGCAAACTCATGGGTTTTATAAATAAAACTCAAATTCTGTTTAGAATAGCGATAAAACAATTTGTTGTTTGCAACATAGAATTCTTTCATTTATTGTTTTTGCAAGGCAATTCTTTAACTTATTCCAATAGAACAGAGGAATGAACAAGTATTGTTCAGCTAAGGGGATAATGATGTACCAGAAGAAACCAGTCACATGAATACAGACAGATATGTTCATTTTCTAGCAGGTAATAGGGAGCAAAAGAAAAAGGAGGGAGACAGAATGAAATGAACATTTAGCAGAAAATCAATAACAATACTTAATCCTTAAAATTAGAGTGAAATTTGTCATATTGAACTGGGAGTGAGGGTAAACTTGCAAGAACTTTACCTGAGACTACAAAACAATTTACTCTCAAAATGCCCAGCATTCCTTCCAAGATTGCCCAAACCAGAATAGATTCAGCCAATGTTTTTGCCTTCCCACACAGTCAGAGCAGTGTGTACCATGCTGTGCCACAGTTTGAGCAGTTGGAGGCTTTCCTGCATTTCAAAGCAGAGTGTCCTTTGGGAAGAGGTGATCCCACCCCAGGCCCTGCCCTGGGCAGGGGTGGACCTGTAGGCAAAAGAGATTAAACGAGGCAAACATTGTTTTGTGAAAGGAAAGATGTGGAGGATGCAGAAGAAAGCAGACACAGTGCAGAAAAAATTTAGGTGTCAGAAGACTGTGAAGTGCAGAGAAGAAGGCTGGAGAAGGAGAAAAACCTAAATAATGTATAAAGACAAAACTGTTAAGTGTTAATATCTTAGTGTTTCAAGAGTACCGACAGTAATCTTTTTGCAAGTCTCTTTGAGAGCCATTACCTTTGCTTAAAGTGAGGCTAAAATGGAGAAACTATTTTCAACTACTTAAAAAAACCTTTGGAGAGAGCAGAAGAGTAGGTAACATTGAAATAAAATTTTAAAACAGGTTTCAGAGAAGTCGGGCAAAACAAGTATGTACTGGGAGTGAGGGAGAAGCTCTGCATAGATGAGGAGAAAAGATCACAATGTTATTGAAAAACATGCACTCCTTGAGATTGCTGTAAACCTTAGAGAGCTTGGCTTATCGTTGTCAGAGCAGACAGAGATGATGTGTTTAATAACGTGTCTCTCATAGATGTTTATGGGCCTATCAATTTCCAATTCTAACTAACCAAGAAAGCAGCTAAAGAGCCAGAAAAATGACATGCAAGGTGAAGTTAGAGTTGCCAGTGCTTAATGTTTGGCATATTGGTGATAACAAACAGGAATCTGACATTGAAATTCACTTCATAGGAGGTAGTTTTTTGTCTTCTTTTGCTCAGATTTGTGGCCTTGAAAGTACTGGACATCCCTCTCTCACAGAAAAAAAAAAAAAAGCTTGTCATCTTCTGAAAAAGCTTTTTAATTAGCTTTTAGCTTTGTGCTGCAGACAAGGTCAGCAGAGCTCTGAGCCCTGTGCCTGTGCCCTGCCCTCAGCACTGAGCAGGGTTCACACTGGGAGTCACACTTACTCCTACATTCCCAATCCTGTCAAGGTCTCTGAGAATGTTTTAAGAAAATGACTTTCCTTGGTTTAAGTGATGCCAAAGGCAAGTGACAGATCTGAGGAGTTTTATCCTGTCAAGATTCATTTTGAAAAATGCTGCTCTGGCTTAGCTTTCCTTTACCCATGGATGTTCAGTACGTACCGACAGCACAAGGAGGAGGTGATGTACAGGGATTGTTGTTTTCTGATTTGGTAAATCTTCTACAAAGGCACACTCAGCCTCTCATCAAAGCTATGTGTCTGAGATGTGTGTTCTGCCAGGATCATGTGTTTTCTGAGTTCCCTGGAAAGTATATTTTAAAAAAATCTACTTGAAACCTCTATTTAATTCTGTATGTACTTGTATTATTATCAGAAACTAAATGCAGGTACAGAATGTTGAAAGTGCAAGATGCTGAGGTGCTTAGGGGAACAGGCAGAGCTGGAGTTAATGCTTTTATTTATAAGGCTCATTGGTCAATGATACTGAGCTCTCCTCCAGGAAAAAAAAAAGATCCTTAATTCACTCTTACAAAATTCAATGCCCTATTGTTCTCACTTTTCTGAAGTCACTGTTTATAACATTGCTCTCCTCTCCCCTCTGAGGAATAATATAATTTATTGGAGCAGTTCATTCATAGTCTATGTGATATCTATCTTTTGGGACAGAGATACCTTTTGCATGATGTACACACTGTTAACTTCAAACTCTTCCTGTTTGCTTTATGTGCAAGGGTTCATAATCAGGAATATTTATGCATCCTGGTACCCAGTTGTGCTGTGCTTGCTGTTTTCTGCTCTTCATAGAAAATTAAACTTTTTTTCTTTTTGGCTCACACCTACCTGAAAAGCAAAAGATTTGAGAATATTACCCAATGGATTTATGATTACTAGGCAGATAGCCAGTAATAAGCAGTGATATCTGATACTACAGCCCAGACATTCTCTGCTTTTTTCCACCTTTTTCCTATTATCTCTTGGTTTAATAAACTATAAATGGGAGACATAAATGGCAGACCATCTTTTCTCTTTTTGTGCTTTTTTTTTTTTCTTTGGAGGTGCTTGGTGATGAGATTAAGTTAAGGGTCATATATTCTTCCAGCCTAGTATTTAGGAATAGGCAAATTATTGAAAAGGGTGGAAGTGATCTAGGCTTATTCATTTTTGTGGGAGAGCAGCTTTTTTTGCTACACAACAATCATTTTAAATGGAAATAACAGTATTATAGATAGAGATTTAATGAATATATATGAGAAAGGCACAATAGGAGTCACTAAGCAGTTCATGGCTCTAGATGAGGTCACGTTTCTGACTTGTGTAGTATGAAAGTGAGTAAATCTTAGATGATCATAGTCAAAATATTTCCAGGGTATTGTACATACTGCTTATTGTAGGAAAAAAATTATTTTCTTGCCTCTGGCTTATAAGAAAGATATTGAGTGAAAACCAGCTGCATTTGTACCTTAACGTTTCCAGTGCATGTATTGTGTCTTTGTTTCTGGATCTCACGTAATTGCTGACTGTGAAATTAAAATACCAAGCTCATTATTTCACTCTTGAAATATAACTTGCTTTAGACTTATGCTTTTCTCTCTAATTTTAGTGTCCATGTGTTGAGCTTCATTAACTTGAAACAGAAGGAGCCCCCACTTTTGTGTTAAAGTTAATTAAACCTGGTAATGGTTATTGTCTGAAAATTTTCAAGTAGGTTATTTTGCCTCTGTCTCTATTTTCATGCATCATTTCATCAGTTGTGGTTTGTCAATTCATAATATACAGGATTTGCCTGGACTCAGTGGACTATGGGGTTTTTTAATCATAAAAATACTCTTGCATATTTAATTAACGCATAGTTGGAAGCTTCTCCTTGTGAAATAGTCACCGGTGACTTTTAAACTCCGATGATAAAAAAAAATTTGGAAAAACAAAAGCAATTATTTTTCCATGAATAATAGGTGACAGCACAGCACACAATAGATCGAAGTCAAGGGCCACAGTTAATGACTTTCAGGTCTTTTTAATATAAAAACTGAAGATTTCAAAATTTGACAAATCTGTGATGTGTAGAACCTTCAGACTTAGAAATGCAACCTTCTGAGCTGTACTCCACATGGGACACACTGCTACAATGGACGTGTGGCCATGGCTGAGAGGATGAATTAAATATGCACATTTAAATGCATGTACAGTTTAGTTTAGTTTATATTTATGCTTTAATAATTTTGTTCAAAGTTCTGCAATTCAGCCTTAAGTATAATGCATGATGTGCACATCTTTATCACTAGTTTTGTGGGTTATGCTTTGTGGGAGATGTACTCCTTAAAAAATACCCCAAAAAACCTCCTAGTGAAAGACCATGTCTAAGATCAGGCCATGGGTTTTGCTCAACAAAGCTCAATGATTAAGTGCATGAAATAAAAGATTGGAAGATGTACTTGCCTATGAGAAAAGCTTGGGAAAAAAGTGATGGTCTTTTCCTTGAAAAATCATACATGCCAAATTTAAATAAGTGTTTTGTTTGTGATTCATTAAAAAAGAAGGACAATATTTAAATAACAGTATTTTTATTTAATATCACTTTTCATGCATTTTAGATTTCAGATTTAAACCATCAGCTATTTAGCTAAAGCTTTCAGACTATTCAATTGAGATGTAAAAAAATGACTATTTTCAATCTTATTGTGTCCAGTTAGCTTTTTAAAATGAGGAGCATGTGTTCAGAGAACTATTGCTGTGCACCCAAAAGGTGCCAATCAGAGATATTCGTGAAAGGTTTAATGGATATTCTGTGCTGTGTGAAGCTCCTGCTGACAAAGTCAGCTCAAGATCTTTCAGCATCATATGCAAACCAGAATTCTGCAGCAAAGGAGAGATGAGGAGGGGGGGATGTGCTGTGTTGGAATGGACCGTGGAGGTTTTGGGTATAGGGATGGCAAAGTCCCAGCTGGCTGACAGCAAGGTGAGGCTGCTGGGTGATCGTATCTCACACAGGACCTGTCACAGAGGGCCCACTTCAGATCCCCCTGTCTCTCCACATCACAAGTGTCACATCTTCTAATGCACTCATTTAACAGCTGGGGAAACAGTTGTTTCCTGCAAGCACTTGGGAAATTAACAGTCCCACTAAGTGTAATGGTTTTAGTGCCACAGATTAGTGACGGGGTAGAGATGTTCAAAGTGCAAACCTCTCAGCAAAGGGGCAAATCCTACATCACTGTTTGAAAATGTCCCTCATTTTCACTGAAATTCCCATACATGTAAATATCTATTGAGGTAGCTTCCTAAAACTCAAATTATTATTTTTCTTCTAGGAACACCTACATTTCCAGGCTTTAATGACATGTCAAATGTCAATAATATGAAAAGGCATATTAAGGAGGTGAAATACAAAATGGTAGTGTTATGAGAAATTATTCAATTTCTATATCCTCTACCCTTCCCTACTCTGTTTCATCTCTTAGAATAGCAATTTTCTACAGATTTTATAGGACGTATATTCATTGGGATCTATTACAGGTTACAGAATGAGAAATCTCTTAAAGATTAATTGAAATTCAGAGAATAAGAATGTGTAACATGTAATATAAAACCACTTGAATCCCAAAATTGTTTCCATTTTTGATCTAAGTTCTGCACTGAACTCCTTAAAATAGCAGCCCTAAGAGTATCCACAATTAACCCCACAGATAAATAAATTTTTTTTTATGTAATTCCTTGGTAAATACTTTGCTCTGTATTTCTTCCAAATAATTCCCAGTCCTTGACCTTTGTACATTCAGGCAGCACCAGTGTTCCTCTTGAGCAGGGGTTGCTGGGCTTGTGGAGAAGTACAACACCTCATCTTTTCACCTCATCTTCCTGTTTTCCCTCTGTGTGTGAGAAGATGAAACTGAGAGGTGGGATTGTTGTCAAGGCAAATTTGGGTGGATCCCGATTTATTTTAGCTGGGTGACTCACCTGCGTAAGCCAGGAGAGCCCCTGGTGTGCTGAGATAAATCAGGAGAGAGACAGGAGGAGATACCAAGGGTATGGGATACAAAGCTGCTTCATTTGCTGCCTTGCCCTTACTCTTCAGACTGCAGCTCAGCTCTTCCTCTGGCTGATAAAGCATTTCTGCAGTGACAAATCCTCCTCAGAGCCGGGGATGTGCCTGATGGTTCCATCACTCTTGCCATGGTTGCTGGCTCTGGGAGCGCTCTGCCGAGTGCAGGCACCTCTGCTCCGCTCTCCAGGTAAGCCCTGACATTGACTGGTGAATCTGGGGAGCATTGCCTTCAGCTCGTGTGTGAGGGAGCTCCAGAAGGACAGTATAAAATCTGTGTTTTCTGATTTGGACTTCCCAGTGCCATAAACAGTGACATCATTGTATATACACACAAATATATAATGATGAATACAGCAAATGCAGTCTTGCACATTGGCTGGAAAATACATGCTCCAGGCCCAGATTTAATAGGAACTTTCATATTCCATTCCTGGAATATAAAGCCAGCATTTTTGTCTATTTTGACTTTTGCATTAATAAAATGAGGTCAGGAAATCTGTTAAAGTTTATCTTTAAAAATGTTTTCAACCCAGTCACCTTGTTTTAAAAATCATTTCCGTTTGTTATCTGCACATTTAAGTAGATTGTGTTTCCTCGTGATTGAGTCTCTGAAGGAAAGCACTAACAGATTCCTGTAATTGATTATACTTTAATGATACATAATGGCAAGTTCTGTTTTCCATTATTGTTACCCTACACGCTGAACTGTAACTGCTGAGATACCAGAATGTATATTGATATACAATTGATTTAGTAACATTTTACCGGTTGAAATGCCCTGCATTAACTAAAACCATGTCTCCACCACTTCAGGAGAAGTGGCCATTCACACATCCAGGGCAGGTTCTGTACAAATCTGCAGATGGTCAGTTCCCCCAGCTCTGGCAAAGGACAGCTCTGCTGGGGAGCACTGCCATCACTCCTCCGGGTTTCATGGTTGATTACAGATGAGAGCTGGCTGTTCTTACTTTGCAGTGTTTTGCTAATTACATTCTTTTCTTTTTGATTGTTCTTTTTCAACAAGTGGTCCACTGCTTCTCCCTCCCACTGCCACCCCCGCAAACCCTCGATGGTCAATAAGATGGTTGATGATCTGAAGGTGTTGCTTATCTTCCTGATTGGTACTGCTAATTATTTATGGATGTCCCCTGATGGTATAAATCTCCTCCCTTGTGTTTAGGTGGAAAACTGGAGAGCAGGTATTGCTTTGTGTGCCTGCATGTGATGGTGTGTGCAGTGCAAGGGCAGTGAGCACAGCTGAGTCCTGATCCCTGCTCACACTCCTGCTTTTTGCTGACACCAATAAAAGGTGCAGTTCTGTTCCCACTGAGCTGCACTGTAGCCCCTGGACATTTGGCCTGTCCTAACTGAAAGGTCACAGGGAAGTTCTGGTGAGTGATCCAGCACACAGAGCTGGCCTACGTGGGAGAAACAAATTTTGAAAAGTTAATTTGAATGTTGCATTTTGAAGGTGGTGCAAAAAGTCATGGAGCTGTTGTCTTCTCAATAATTACAGAGTATGGAAACTTAATAGCTAGGACATTATAATGATGTAAAATTGGTGATATATGTTCAAAACACTGGATAGAATCACACAGTGCAGTCGGATCAGGTACTGACTGAGGCTTTGCTTTTGCCTTGATTTTTAATTTTCTTTACTGAGAAGAGGATGGTACCTAAAGCTTGCAGTTCTGGCAAGTTGTGCCAACAGATCTCATTTATTGTGTTGCAAGTCAGCAGCTATATTATCAAAATCCTTTATTTTCCAGGAATTTAAATTTAAGCTTTCTCATAACATAGACCATATTAAGCCAGTGACCCTTCTTAACCAAAATTCAGGGGAAAAAAAGAACTTGTAAAACTGCTGTTTGGACTTGGTGAATGTCAATGTCTGGCAGAATCAAACTACTTTTCAAAAATCTGAAATAATTTTGTATTTCAGTTTTAAAAATTTTAAATTTTAAATTTTGCTTTAAATTCTGAAAACTAAAAAAAGTAAGTCACTTCTGAAGTAAATAGACACTTGGGTAAGTTGAGCTCAAATGCAATGACTTGCCACCACACAGATTTTTTGGTCTATTCTCTGCTACATGCAATTTGTAATGTTTTAAATGACATCACTGTATATATATGTATTAACATTCAGCACTTGGATTCTGTTTAATATACATTAAATATTAGTTTAATGGCTTTATGTCTGACACTGATTACAATTCAAATCCTCCTTGCATGCTGTTCTGCTGATAGTAATAGCAGCATTTGTAATGTTCAGTCATTGGCATCCAAGTCATAAACAATATCAATTAATATATACTTATGCTTGTGTGGCTACTCTGTGCAGGGATTAATAGAGAAATTATTTTTACTATCAGAAAACCATTTCAAAGAGATAAGAACGGCAAATGCAAAGCAGACGAAGTTACATAAATGGTCTTTTCAGTGGTGATATTTGAATGTTTGTAGTGTCTCACAGCAGTTTTGGAATATAATACACAATTTAATTTCCTGTATATTTGTGTTGTAGAGGAACAGTTTTTGGACTGTGAAGGAAAATTTATGCTCTAGCGCAATGTATTCTCAGCTCAACCCCACATTGTAAAAGAAACCTCTACACATTTCTTTAATTTAAGAAACATGAGTTCCTAATTAGTTATACATAGACAATGGAGGATTTTTCCAACTGCAAAATGATTAATAATACGTAATTAAAATGGAACCTGGATCAAAAACTCATCAAGTCTCCCTAATGCCATAATACTGTACCCTTTTCCTAGGCAAGTGAGCTTCCCCCAGGGGATCTGAATGATTCTCTGGAAATATGTTCCTGCAAATGCATTGTCTACTCTCATAAGGAAATTCCAAATTTTTCAGTTGGGGAACTTTTTTCCTATATTTTCATGTTAAAAATATGTAACTCGTATTAAGTAAATTTTGGAAAATATGGCCAAATGTGTACACAAGGTATGAATATACTCTGTTAATACAGTTGGAAGTCAGGTGTAAATAAACAAGCACACATGAAGAACAAACCAGTATTAGTCCTACAGCTTTACTGAACATGTTCTTAAAAAGTGTACAATTTATTCCTGCCAGATTAAAACAAAAATCCCACCTACTTGCTTCTAAGCAAAGCTCCTAACAAAGTGCTGATAAATGGAGAATAAAATCTCTTTATTCCTTAACTTGCTAACCTCCTCAAACCCCCATTCCCCAGTTTTGCTGTCAAGGACTCCCCAGGCACTCAGTTCCAGCCCAGAGGGTTGCAATGGACAGGGCAGAAAAGCGGGTCCGGGCCGTACCCCAGTTCCTCCATGGGAAGAAGCACTGTAACACTGGGGGCCACTAGATGCCACTCTTGTCTCATCCCAGTACAAGTCTAAGAGTATTTATGGCTGTTTAAAAAACCCAACTGTGCCCTCCCACCCCTAAAGTTCCTTTAAAGATGTTCCTTTGGTATTTCAGATATTTTGCCTTTTATTTTTTTCTTAATTAAACTTAGGATATGACCCTGTTGTTTATAGTTTTCCTTCCCCCTGCTGTAATGCTACACTTGTTTATAAATATTTCAAAGCTATTCCTAGACAATATTTTTGTTCCTGGACTCTTGTATAGCTGTGTTGTGCTCTATCTCATTTTTCTCTTTGGGTGGGATTCCAAAAATTCTGACACAAGTATTCATCTATGTTTGGTTGATTTCACAGCCACTTATGGTGTAAGAACCTCTAAATCTAATTTTCTAAAAAATTCTCCAAAGAACTTCACCTTTGCATTTTTTTTCCTATACCAGCTACAGTAGGAAGTTCTTGAACTTGTTATATATTCACATTTTACCATTGATGACCTTTTTACTACATTTGTCATGGCATTTCCAAGCAAGTTGCCTGACTGTAGATTCCCCAGTTTTCAGGGTATTCTTAGCCAGGTAGTTGAGGACGAATAAGTGTAAAATTGTTCAGGTTATTTAAGACAATAGAGGAAAAATTTAAAAAATAAAGCAATCCCTACCACCTTCAACATAACAAAACTGTAATGTTCTATCTGCACAATAGTAAAATTTATTTTGTTGTCAAGACTGAAGCTGTTCTCTTGTTTGTGTGAATTTGATACAGACCTTGTGATTTTAATACTGTTTTCCATACAGAATCAAATGCTCTTTTTCAGTTTTTGATGTTTATATAAGATGACTTCTATGTACTGTAAGCTGCCTGTGTGGCAGCCAGAGCTGAAGAGTCACTTGCTTGAACGATAGACAGTATATCTTCTGTAGGTAACCTGCAAAAGCCTGTGAATAACGTGGCTGAATAATGATGAAAGATTATAGGCATATAAAGACCTCCTGCACGTTCACTTAAGTTAGATTTAGATTTATCTGAGCATTTTCTTGCACATGTGGAATGCTGTGAATTAATACAAAAATGTAGAGGGATAGATCCATGGAGAAAACCTTTTATACCCTGCTCAGTTTCTTAGAGGTGAGAGTTGTTTGAGCTTTGTGGAGAGAAATGTGATTTCGGAACATCAAAATGTGAGAATAGAGGGAAAATATGTTAGTGCATAAAAATATGTCAGTAAAAAGGATTATTTAAATACAGTAGAGCTACTTTTATTGAGAGTTGATAGACTGTATGCCAATAAAAACTATTATTCTCTTCTTTTTAAGAAAAAACCCAGAACTATTAGTGGTTTATAGAATTAACAACCACACTGCATGCAGACCAAAGTCCAGAGCTAAGGTTGCCTTTGGAACCTTAACTTTATTGCTTCCATATCTCTGAATAATAACTGTGCAACTTGAAAGTTCCCTTTTTGTCATTTGCAATGGAATGATTTAATTTATTTAAGTTTCTGTGATGAACACTTAATGCCTTACACATGTAGGGAAGGGTATAGTCCGTGACTCAGCGCCTGAGTCTGTAACTGCAGCCTGTCTGCACTGCTGCACTGAGGAAGCTTTTTGTGGTCATTAGCAAAGGCTGACCTCTCTGTTTGTATACAATGTCTTGACCATGCAATTGTTGAAGGGCAAGTTTAGGGATGTGGTTAAATTAGTCTGTAATTTCATTAACTCTCTGGGGACCATAGCAGTTATTTATGAAAAGTCACTCTGTAGTTCCGTTCTCCTCTACTATCAGATCTTTCCTTTGTAATCTCTTCCCAATAAGATCCCCATTACTTCCCTTTCCTATGAATATTTAAGTGGTGGTGGTGAAAAGAGACTCTGTATGAGCTTTTCTGAAGCATGTCCTCACGTGGTGTATCCGGAGAGTATAAACCCCTCACAGAGCTCTATTGGCTCACAGAAATGGGAGCAAGCATTGAGTTTCCTTCTCCCAAGGGACAATGGCTGGCAGTTCCATTTGTCAAGAGTAATTCCATGCCCTTGCTTGGAGAGCTCCATGTTTGCAGATGCCAGTTTTGCTCAAGAGCCACCATCTGCAGGATGAGCAGCTCCTGGGACAGGCACACACCCTCTGACCCCACAGCAGCTCCCTCACACCACATCCATCTCACCCCCTGTGCTTCCTGAGAAGTGTCCATCTCCCATGGGATGTCCTTCCCACAGTGTCCATCCTCACCTCTCCCAGCAGCTGGGGCACAAGGACAGCATGCCTCTCACACCTGCTGTTGTCACTAAAACAAAGCAGTGTGGTGATCTTCAGGCGATGTCTCCTCACCCTGATGTGGACAAGTTGCCGGTGTCAGGAAATGTCTTGTCTGGCAATAAATAACCTTGTTCATTCCACTTTTGGGGTAACTAAAAGGAGAAGGGGCAACTCTGGTGTGGGGCTTCCAATCCTGTAGCTGCACCCCAACTCCTGCAATGTTTCTTGCAGTCTGGAGAAGTGCAGGCACAGGCTGGGCCTGGGGGCAGAAGGAGCTGCCTGCAGGGCAGAGCTGGCTTGGTGGGCTTGCAGCTGGGTCTGCAGCAGGGACCAGACCAGCACTGGGCTGCTCCTCCTGGGAAACCTTGGGCACAGCTTGTAGGAAGCCTCAGAGAGGGAGAAGACTGTGCCATACAGGGATGAAAGGCTGTCTGTTGTCATGGTGGGGGCTCTGTGCATATTTTTTCCCCTAATTAACTAGGGCTTTTTCCCTTCTCTTCCAATATTAAGTCAGGATGCTTTCCTCAGATGTAGAAGGGCAGACATTTTGAAGGAAATTAGTTTTAATCTAATAAAGTCTGTTCCAGGACAGAATTTGCAATAAGCATAACCTTTTATAAATAAAACTGAACAAGAAAAAACCCACTGAATTTAAGAGAAGAGAGAGTACATGAGATGTTTTTTTTGAGTATATGCTGGGACAAGGAGGTTTATTCCCCCACTAGTGTAGGTATATAACTTGGAGGCCAATAAGTGCCAGATAAATATGGACTAAAAATAAGAAGTGTGGTTAAGAAGGAGATTTTATTTTCAGTTTTTACACCCCTACATATGCTGAACCTTATTAAAAATAGTTACTACAGAATGACAACAACATAATAATCGATGAGCTTATGAATATAATCAATGTTTTTTAGCTGACAAAAGTAATAACCTTGATAGAAAGGGATTAGGGAGAATTTATATTAAAATCAACATAATGATAGTTATTATCAGAGTAGGAAGTTATGATTAGAATGAGAAATGTGTTATGAGAACTTTTAGTGTTACGATATGTCATTTACAATATAATTTGTTTATTCATGTTTTTTTTCTGTTTTCAATGTATGGAATGCTTCTTCTTAGCAAATCACAGTAAGAAATGGGTAGTCCAGGACACTTTAAAGGGAGCCTTGTAACTTACTGTTGGGTAACATGATCAAAAAAACCTGAATCCAGGGTTTCTCTCACTTCCTTTGTGGTCTGTGTGGTCAGTCCCAGGGCCATGAGGGAGCTGTTGACTGGGGTTTTGATAGCAGGTGATCTGTGTAGGATAAGGCTGCCTCCGAGGTCATGGGGTCTCCTGATAATAATTTTAATTAACTCAGGCACAGTACTGTGTTGGCAAGGTAATACAGCTTCCAGCTCACTTTTTTCAGTCTCTGTATCAAGAGAGTTGCTGCCCTGGCTTGTGCTGTACAGCATAGTTGTACAGAGGTCACACCAAATTTAAAGCCAAATGCAATGTTTGAGAATGAGAATTAAATAGTTAAGTCACTCAGGTATTTATTTTTTCCATTTCACTTATCTTTTCAGGAGGCATGTGGAATTTTGGGCAGAGAAGAACTAAAGTAATAATTCCTTTTCCCGTGCTTCGTTCCCTATGCCACTTTTTTCCTCTGTCATCTTGCTTTCACTTAAATTTAATTTTAGCATGGTGAAATACACACCAAATTCAGAAACTGAGCATACATTAGGAATGCATTATTCTTGCTGATTGCAGGTAAGTAAACACCAGTGAAGGACTGTGCTTGCCAGCCCTTTCCAAACCTTATGTTAGAACTTGTGGAACTATGCCAAGCACTGATGGACTTCAGCTATCATTAAAAGCTAAATTTCCATGAGATTTTTGCTAAGGTTCACAGAACTCCTCAAGCAAATTTGAGCCTCATGGCAGTAGTCTGAGGATTGATTTATTGTTGTGTATCAAACTCTAAAATGGTTTGGGTTTCATGTTTTCAGCATTACAAGTAAACTTGGAAACTCTGATCCTGACGCATAGCTGAGTGCAAAATCCAGAGTGAGCCAGAATAGAAATCAAAACTGATTCTTCTCAAACCATGAAGATGAAACCTGCAGATTTTTTTCCTAGAAGTCTGTACTATGTGCCTTTCAAAGGACTGATAATAGCTTGTTCTTATTTTACAAATATAGACAGGTACGAGTTGGCAAACACTCTGGTGAGAAAGAAAAGAGAATGAAGGAAAATAGGTACGAAGAAGCTGTGAGCCAACCAGCCCCAGAACCATACTGTGAAATGATATGACTAAAATATGTGCATGGTAAATAGTGTGACATTGAAAAATGAAACATTCAGTATTACAGCCAGAGGAGAAAAATGCCAGCTCCAAAATTGGGTTCTGGCAGTATGTTCAGAGAGTCAATAGGCATATGCTTGATTGCAGTTTGGGTGGAGAGAAAGGAGATTCACAAAGCTCTATTTCAGTTCTTTCTGTATTTTCCCACACTATGAATTAATCACATCTAATACTAATTATATACTTGCAACATTCTGAATTCCTGCATAAACTGTGGAAAAATGTGGAGATGTTTCCAAGACTGGAGCAGCTCTAACAATGAATCCCTATATGTGCTTTTGCAACTGTTTGCTGTGCGTCACATTCAAACCCAGTTATGTTCTGCAGATTTACTCTTCTGTACTTTGATGGTGATTTACACTCCTAGGGAAGCAGTTGGGTGAAACCATGTCTCAGAAATGTGGAAGCTTAATATAAATAAATTAAACCCAGGCACTTGATTTCAGTGAATCACAGCCTTTTGACGTTTATAGTTTCAACACATGATTGTCCCCAGCCACTCAGCCTCTGTGACTCATGGTGATGCTTCAGCTATTGGCTTGATAGAAAATGTAAAACGTAAGGTTGGGGTTTTTTAGCTATTCTAGGATGCTAAAAGATCTGGATCCACACAAGTGGGACAAATTCATACATACTAACAGCGTGTTAGGAAACTGTCTAATCATTCTGAATTAATGATCCCCTGATTATCTTGCCTGTAACTATGAGGTCAAATGAAGAGTTTTCTCCAGGCTTTGAGATACAGGCAGGTGTAATTATTTTGTTGCTGTTCAAAATTGAAGCGTGGCCTGACTACAGAGGTGAAATTATTTCAGGAGGTAAATCTGAGAGAGTTAAATTCTTTATGTTGCTAGGGTTGCTCTTGCCTGGAATTAGACAGTGTGGGAAGGTTTCATCCAAAGGGAACCCATTAGGGAGCTGAAGTGCTGGGATCAGGAGGGGCAGGTGCTGCACTCAGGTGTGGGCAGTGTCACGATCCGCTAGGACAAGC
>VXBC01011152.1:84208-120664 GCA_013399945.1 Ploceus nigricollis
AGGTGTAAGTGTATAGAGCAAGCCACTCCTTGCCAGGCCCTGCTTGAAGCAGTGCAGTGTGGAGGCACAGCAAACACACCTGCAAACAATCCCTTAGCAAGCACCCACCTCAGCCAGGCCAGAACTCCAGTCGGGGTCTCCAGGGTCTCAGTCTCTGCCATTGTGACGATCGTGAGGCAAAAATGAGGGGAGCTTCAGAGCGTCTGTGACAGGCAGTTTGAACTGCTCTGTGTCAGCGTGGGGAGCTGGGCAGGGACTCTGGAGTGCTGCTCTGTGCTATTCAGCTGGGACACATCAGACAGAGCATCTGAGGGCACAGAAGTACCAGCGATGCTCTGAGGGGCAGGTAATGCTGTGGGGACTTTCCACCAGGCAGTTTCAGTTCTGCAGGTATGACAAATGTGATAATTCCCATCTTGCAGCTCAGGAATCAAGACTGATCTCTCTCAAAGATATATATAATGCTGATTTTTGGAGGTTTTTTTCCCTGCACTTTCAACAAAGTGATTAAAGAATTTCGAATGAAAAATTGATGAAGTTTCAGCAAGATTTTGTCGCAGAAATAAGTAGATAAGCTTGATTTTCTGATTTGAAGTAAAAGAATTTGCTTTTGGGGAGAGGAAAAATTGAGGTGGGAAGAAAAATTTTGAGTTTCAGAAACAAGATTAAAATTTCCCAACTTCATTAACCTACTAAATTGCAGTTAATAGCAGAGACACAATTAGTAAGACTCCAATGAGGCTGGTGTAAAGTAAGAAGTTTCTCATTTTTATCTGATTTTTTTACTTCTAGCAGCCTGGTGATACTGCTTCAGTTTCCTCTGCATTTGTTAGAAACTAGATTGAAGAAAAGTAGAGAGAAAGAAAGAATGAATAGAATAAGAAAATAGGAAGGGTGAATCTCCTCACCTGTCATCTTGCAGCACTTCAGCAGATCTGCCCAGTGTGATGAGGTGTACAAAGGCTGTCTTTGGAAATATGAGAATTTATTGAGAAACAAGAATATCAGAGCTAATTGGGAAAAACATCAGTGAACTAATCTTGCTGCTTTCCATGGAGAACCATAAAGCTGGCTGTATTTTCAGGGCTGTTTTCTTTTTTGTTTGCTATTTGTTAGTATTCGTCTGAGTCCTGCCTTTCAGTAATTACTGTGAGGCTCAGGTAGGAGAAACCCCAACTTAACATCTGAACTTTGTCTGGATGATGCCAGTGTTGTGCATGGGTCATGAACTCAGCACTCTGATCTCTCTCTAAATGTCCTTAGTGCAGAGCAGGCAGGTGATTTGCTCTTTGGCCACTGCTCACAGGAGTGCCTGGGAGCTGAACTCTGCCAGAACAACTGCTATGGAGAAGCACTAAAAAACAGGCTTATTTCACCTTCTCTGGCACAGTCATACACAGGATTTGGGGAGGGGGTATTAAAATGTGCAGATGCAAACCCTCCTAATTCTTCTGTACATAAAAGTGGTATTGTATCAGATTAGCCTCTTAGTCATGTATATGCTCCAAGATAAATGGACAGCTATTGTTTTCAGCTGCAGCACCCACCATTCACATCAAAGTCCCTGCATAGCTGTAACAGAGATGAGAAGCTTTTTCTAATCAAATGTGTCTCATTTCCTTCAAGTATTTATGGCTTGTCACTGTCTAACTGAACCCAAGATGCTGACAAATATGCAAGTCATTTGTAAAGCAGTTAAAGTACAGGATATATATAAGTAGAGACATTCTTCTGATTAGAAAATAATCTTGTATTAATAATAAGTCTTCCTGTTGTAAAATTCTTTCTAAATACAGTAATATTTGGAATGGGAATTAGAGATATTTCAGGGATGACATTTCATTATTTCCAATCAGCTTTACTATAAACAAACCCTGCAAATTTTCAGTGTCAGCATATAGCTCAGGTAAAACGAAGCTCATATTTGTGCTCCAAGTACCTGAATGTTTGCTGAGGATTTATTCATGGCATATTTCTGTTTCTGGATGATGTGTGTTACATTAGGCATTTTGAATGGTATCCATTAGCATAAGCCTTTCTGTCTTTGAAAATATTTATGTCACTGAAGTTTATAAGTCTGTTTTAGGTCTCTATGTTTGTTTAAACTACAGATCAGTAAATGGCTGAGATGTGTGTTACATTTCAGGGTTTCTCCATGATACGTTGTAGGTATTGTTGCTCAGATCCCTGTGTGGTCCAGTCGTGCCATATATTATTTCCAAAAACCAGCTAACGACAAGCTATTGCTTAATGAAGTGCTTTCATGGCACCTTATTTAGGAGGGAGGATCTTTTTTCTGGCAGTTGGAGGCTTTTGTAACAATATCTACTGTAATTTCTCCCTTGGAATCTACACAGAGTAAGTCATCTGTGCAGTAAACTTATGTCCAGGAAGCCTGAATTAATAACCTCTGGGTCAGCTTCACAAATTTCTCATTATTCCAAATACCTTTTCCTGTTGGCTAAGCCTTTTGTTCAAGATGACACTGAATTGCAGTGGTTATAGATGGCTTATGACCTGGAAAAGGCTATTGGCAATACAGGTACATTTTGTCACAGATTTAAAATGAAGCAAGCATGGGAGTAAAAGACATTAAATGTAGTAGTTAGCAATGAAAATAACCATTATAAACAGTAAATATGTTTATATTTTTATGAACATTGTTTTAGCTGTAGCAATAAGCTCAGAGCCAACATATTCAAAACTGATAAATCTTTTTTATAAGGGAGTATATTATATTAGCACTGATCTTTATTTCTATAATAAATATTTAAAGGCAATGAAGGATTTTCCTGCCAAGCATAATTAACAAATTTATATAATATTTTTTTCAGCTCTTCTCCTTCAATGTAGACAAATGCAGTGGAATTTATATATCTGTACATCATCATTTCCATTAAGAAGATAGTAACAATTAAGAAAAAAAATGCTATTTGCCCTTAAAAATGTCATTGTTCAGATGATGTTCTGAACAAAAGATGCAGGATCTCAGATAAACATCTGGTAGGAATGAGGGCTTCTTCATGGTTTTTGTTAAATGAGCTCTTCAGACTCATTTGTGACTGAATGATACTGTATTTTCTCTTGTTATTTTCAATTTATCCTTTACCAGAGAGACAGGAAGGAGCAGCGAAATAGGAAATTAGGATGTTTAGAGAGAGTAACTAGAGAGAGCTAAAAAATGTTTTTTAAACTGTTTAGATGGCTGAGAGGCCTCCGTGTGTGTGATCTTTCCTGCTGAGCTGAGGGAAATGCACAAATACAAGATGTACCCAGTCTGGGCTGCCCCTGTCTGCTGGGGACATCCTCAGCTCTCAGCAGATGTTTCATGCAAAGCCCATCTTAGGAATATTTCCTGGATTCTTCAGAGTCTTTGGGAGATGTTATCTCTCTTGCTTCTTGAACCTGAACTCCTAATGATTGTAAACAAGACAGAACAGCAAGCTGGATTGTGGGGTAGCTGATTCATAAAACTACCAGTTATCCCTCTCCCCAGATGGATTCCAAACTAGAAATTTGCCTCTGGTTAACTTAATTTGCCTGATCAGCTTTTCTGCAAGTGTTTATCTGTTTTAATTTAGAATAGATAAAATTGCCGCATGGGCTAGAGCTGGAACATGGAAATGGTGGTAGTGTTTCTGAAAATCTCAGTTGTTTCTTCAGTTGCATTCACAGTGTCCCCCTGTGCTCTGGTTTGACCATAACTCTGAAGTTGTGTGTAGGATTCCAATAGTAACACAGTCCACAGCTCAGTGAGTATCTGAGAATTTAATATAGTGAAGAAATAGTTGTCCAGACTCCAGATAGTTTCATGATGTTGCTCTGACAAATTCAGTTTATGTAATGTGTTCTTCTATTGCTGCTGTTATATTTATCACTGTTGGCCTGTCTTAGCTTGATGTGAAAAATGGTTAGAAGTTGAAAACATAAAAGAGACTGTTTTTGTATTTCATAAACTTAACTCTTGGGCTCTACCACTCATTTATTCTCACAAGTTCAGGATGGGAATAGTGTGCAGATGTTCATTTTACCTACACAGGTATTTTTCAATATCCAGGTTCTTAACTTGCCCCTCTTTCCAACCTCCCTTGTCTCCCAGCTCTCTCCCTAGGGCAAATAAAAACTCATATTTGATGTAAACCTGCCTCAGCTGGTTTATGTGGATTCTGAATTTCTGTATCTAGGGCTCACACTTGCTGAATGGAGTCAAGAAAAAACTTAGTGTGTGACATGAAAAAGTATTTTCTTTGCATCTTTTTTTAAACTTTTATTCATACTATCGGTACAAAGCAAAACTGTAAAGAATCAGAGAAGTGTGCGTGCATACTCTGTGATACCCTGTGAGATGATTTTAAACACTTCAAACTTATTTTATGAACAAAATAGATGCCATTGTCCTTCCCCCTTTACTCTAGAGACATGTGTTTCTTTTATTAAATTAACTCATCATCATGGTTTTGTTATTTCAACTGTGGGCTTAGCTGACCAAATTTCTATATTGCTTGAGAGAGTCATTAATCATTAGAAGAGGATTTGTATATGTTCAGTTGCTCAACATCTCATCTCTCACTTTACCCCCAAATAAATTCAATAATGTTGCACGTGTTCTTTTGCTTTCCTTTTTGTAGTCAATAATATTAATTTAACCTCCTGTGTGTTGGTGGGTGGTTGGAAGTAACAAAACAAAGATGGGATTGTGGTGAGCACCATGAAATTCTGTTCTGTTCTAGTTCTTCACTATTTAATTATTTTGATTATCCCCTGTTGGTCTGAAAAAAATAAATCTGGCAAAGTACATGTTTAATTCATCATTCAGGGCCACGGTTAGTGTTCAGATGTTGACTGCTGGGTAAGAACTGCTTGTTGCTTTCTGTATTTTTGGGAATAGTTATGAACCCCCAGCCCAGCACAAGGTTATAGGTAGGGTGTCCTGGGTGTCCTGTCCCTGAGCGTGCTGTGCTGGGGAGGCTGCACAGCCCTTGCTGAGCACAGAGCAGCAATATATGCCTGCTTGAGACTGAGGAGTCTGGGTTAAAGTTGCTTCTCATGGGAGACAGAGAAGATGCAGAGCTCGAGAAATATTTTTTTCTTCCTGCTTGGAAGTCGGAATGAGGCACTTAGGGCATGTGATTGTAGAAAGGCACAGAGAAGTCACACAACGTCTCTGCCGATAATTGGAAGCAGCCTTGAGGTTGTCATCAACCTGAATGTGTCAGATGAGCTGAATATGCACAGAACGACACTGATTTCACTTTAAAAGTTTTCATCTTATCTGTTTGTGACATAGTTTGCTTTTCTATCTCTATAGCATGTTTTAAGCCGTATGGATGGTATTTTTTTGATGTTCTATATTGAGCACCATTCACTGGTTACCTCATGGTAAAATGAAGAACATCAGAATTGGTGCTTGGATTTTGAAGCAAGTCTGCCATTTTGCTCTTCTCTTTTACAGAATTATTTTGCAGAAGTTGTTGATCCTGCTTGTTCATTAGCTTGGTATTAGCTGTAGGGCTTTCAAGAGAAATGAAGAAATCCTGTGGTTCTAGCTAGTAATAAAAATGGTATTAAAATGAATTAAAATCTTGTAGGTTTTTTTGCATCTGTAAGGATACACATATGGTACAATTTGTTTAAAAAGGTCAGCCCCATAAAACTGGTTTGGGGTATATTTGAGTTAGTGGAATTTAGAAGAAAGACATGCTGACAACCTGTTGGTATGTGTTTTGCTCAATCTAAGTATTCTGCATCTGTGATTTGGCCACACCTATACCAGTGGGATACTACTTCTAATCTAAAAATAAAATGAGACATAGTGAAGGTATTTAATGCTCTGAAAATATTATTAATCTAATAATGGCTTGCTGTGTAATGTGTTATCTTGTTTTTCCTAGTTTGAAAAGGGAGGATCAACCCTACTGCACGATGGAAGTAATTGTAAGCGTGATACAAGTGTGCTCAAAAATGTTTTAGCATCCTCAAGCCTTCAGAAGTACCTCTTAGTCTTCCCTTGTTTTCTTTGATCTTGCAAAGTTTGTCCTTTTGGAATGACAGGTTTTAGGCTAATTGCTGCTGCTTCCAAAGTATTGTTTAAATAAAGCCCAACAAACCTCTCATGTTTATTAGTAAGAAAATTGAGCCACTTCTAATGGTCTGTTTCTGAATTGGAGCAGTAAGCATAGAGCCCTTGTCCATGTCCATCAGGAATGGGAAGAAGCATCCTCAGCTGAAGTGCAGAGCCCAGGGAGCTCTGCCTGTGCTGAGGCCAAGGTGGCAGAGCAGGAGGGAGCTGAGAAGGGGCTGCCCCAGCCCCAGAAGGGTTCCTGTCCTGCTCACACAGCAGTGTGTGCAGGTGATAAGCCTTAGCACAGGGCCACACTGCCATACTGCTGGATTTGCCAGGGTGGGGTTCTTTGCCTTTCTACCCTGTCCCAGTGTTGGACAGTGACTGGCTGCAGGCTCTGCCTGGTCATTGACTGGGCTGCAGGCTCTCTGGGATGGGGGTAATTCTGTGTGTTTGAAATGCTCAACCTCCACAAATACACAGACTCTACAATTATTGTGTTGTGGTTGCAAGATGACTCACTTAAGTCATGAAAGTCTTGTTTAATGTTGCTCTAGAAATTTTCATTAAATTTATTCCATGGTTTGCTGCATCTTTAGGATCATGATCCCTGGCTCTGAACTCACTGTTCCATGCAACTGGAATCTTTTTAACCTACACACACTGAGAGAAGGGAAAAATTACGGTGTCACCAGAGTAGGGATTTGTTTTGGTCTTTAGCAGAAAGTATTCCTTAGAGGTTTCTTATGTGTATGAAAATGAGCACACTGAATATTAGCTCTTCTAAAAAAAATGATAGATGTCCAGTAAGGTTTGTCAAAGTGTCCAAAATATTAAACTAAAAGCCTGTTGCATAAGTGTTTTCTCCTTCCTTGTTTTATTTACTAAATTTTAGTGACCAAAGAGTTTTTGTTCAATATTGTGACAAAGAAGAGACTCTTGAGAACTTTTGCATTTAGAAGTAAATATTTTTGAAGTTATTTATCTATAAAGGAAAAGAAGGCTTCATCTGAAGCTTGTAACCTAAAGTGATGTTTTTTAACTTATAATGGATGATTTAAAATAGCTATCATAATAACTTTGTACATTCAGTGAATCAGTTAATCCTTACAAGTCTGAGACCTTGAAGTCTTGTCAATTTACTGCTACAATAGATTTTATACTATAATGAAGTATTATTTATTTATCCTCTTTTATGGAAATTTTAATAGGGTATCATATTGGGAAGGAATGTATAGCCTGGGGGAAGGTCATCTTAATTTGATTGGGTAGAAAACAGATCAGTTGTTTTTCAAGGATGCAAGTAATGTTTCTGTACTACTTCCATAATTAAAGTGGAACTGATGACAATTTTTCAAATCCCAGGAGTTTTTGCACTTTGCTGCTGAATAAAGACATAAAAAAGAGGGGGGAAAAGTGCTGGATGTTCCTACAGAGGAGCAAGGAGGAATCTTCAGAGAATAATTGGAAATTATAAAGATTGTCTCTTAAAACAAGAGATGCTGTTTTCTCAAACATAAAAGCTTTTTAAAATTCAGAAGTTTTTATTGAATGAGGCACTTTACTTTTATGACCTTTTATGCTTGCTAAATAGACCAAGTTATTGAATACAAGAGCTTTAATCATACTCTTGAAAACATAGATTCTCCTTACTGGACAAGTGCCAGAAGAGATTTTTTGAGCCTTAGAAACAGATATGCATTCAGATATTTGTCTCTTCTTTAACTCGAGTACCAGAATGGGGATTGCTGTCTCCAGTGTGTTCTTAGTAGGACAGCCTCCCTCAGAATGGATAACTTTCCTCATTTTGCTTTTCACATATCATGAACCTTTCTGTTCTCCTTAGAGATGTCTCTTATTTGTCAGTCTTGAGAAAATAAACTTTTTGTGTTTTTTGTTTAAACTCTGATGATAATAGCTATTTTTTTGCAACTGTAGATGTTTCAAATACTGTGCATTTCTAGCCCTCTATGCTATTTCATGGTAGGTTTTGCTTTCCCCTTAATTTTCCATGTTATTTGCTGCTATTTCATTTTCTCTGATGCTCTAGACTTTTGAGGCTCAATGCAAATGCCATCAACTTTCCTTAATTTAATATCTTTCAGATACATTTAACTTTCTTTTTAGATGAGCTGCAAAGTTACAGAAACACTGGGAAAATGGTTCTTGAATAGTTAAGAATTATCAGTGTAATCCAAATATTGCTCTAATGCTGGCTTATTAGTGCAAATCATTCCCCTTTATACCTTTCTGGTCCTCATTGCTCTGTGAATGAGACTTTTTTGCTGTCTTGGTAAAAATAATTTCTATAGTTTAGAAAAAAAATATAGCAAGCTAAAATTGTGGGTTGCATTCTTTCATGCTGTTAAAACAAAAATACTTCATTTTAAAATGCAGTGATAAAAACTGATACATGTTTACTCTTATGCCAAATACTCCCTAAGTTGCAAAGGCAGTTTGCATTATAATATATCCTTTAAGTTTAATAGTAAACATTTATGTTTAAACAAATATGCTGTTTTCAGTGTTAACAAATACTTGATAAAATATTTAGGCATTGCTGGATATCTATTTACAGAATGATAAATGTAAAAGGCAACATAGAACATCAGTCTTGTGCAACACTGCAATTATGTGAGATTTGTGCAATACTTTTCAATACTGCATCTAAATTACTGAAGTTTTGTTTCAGACAAGTATCCATTGTTATTAAAGTGCTTGTTTAGCTGAGACATTATGCCAAATAAGTGGCTAAGCTAGAATAGAGAACTTTGAAGAAGTTTCCTTCTTACCTTGCAGATCACTTCTCACCTCCAACCTACTCCTGTGGTTCTCATTGCAGCCCACAAACTTGGCACTTCCCTGGTTTTTCTATTATATATTTTGAATAAATTAATTTTTGTCATAATTAACATAAATCTTTGGCAGCCATCCTAAGTGAGCACACAGCACATGTTTTTTATTGTGGCTGAAGGTATCTTTTGTTTTAAAACAAACTTGCTTTTGCCTGTCAGAATGAATGATGCTGTAAAGCAATTTTGTGATCAGTTCTGTAACAGCCCCATAAGTCTCTGTCTCCTGTGATTACAGGGCATGGCAGAGCAGCCCCGGGTTCTGCAGACTGTCAGCAATAGGATTATTTGGGACGTCTCAAATATGGTCAGCTCCCTGCTGGGGCAGAATGGTCCAGTGCTTGTTCTGCTGAGCACTGATCCCTTTATATTGGCTTTCACTAGGAAAACTTTACAGGGATAAAACTGAAAACTGAGATTCCTATTTGCCTTGTCTTATTATTATGATACAGTGTGGGCTTTCAAAATGTCAGATCAAACATGCAGAATGATGCAGATATTGCAAAGGAATGTACAAGCAAAAAACCCCAATGTATTTACTTGAGCAAATGGAAATGCACTAAAGTCTAAAAGCTGATTTTTAGTTCTAATGATTCACATAACAGCTGACATGAAGGAGATTTCCTCACTCACCTGCAGGTCTCTAGGTAAGGCTGGAGTAAACTCATCTGTTGGACAAGTCACAATAGAGCTGAGTCTGCTCCTAACCTGGATAATTATCTTGTTATTTATTAGACTAATAACTTTCTAGTGTGTTATATTGTGTGCACTCAGAACTCACCTAGTTAAGGTTATATCAAAGACTGACCTCCATTGACAAGAATAAATTGAAGTCATTTTCTCTAAGAGCTTGGGTAGAGTATTTGTGTTGTCAGCAAACAGGACTTTATCCTCTTTCCCTTGGGCTTTATCTCAAATGCAGTGTCAGAATGCCAGATGGATTTACTTTAATGTTTTTTCCTCAATTTTTAATATTCTTTCTATCACCTTTCAGCTGTCACACTCAATAATTTCCTTGGAAAGGAAGAGCCCAAAAGAAGCCATTGTATAACAGCTCTGCTTCAATGCTCATCTTTTTCAGAAGTATTTTTGAGCTGCATACATTGCCTGATGTTTAATCCTTAGGACT
Source organism: Ploceus nigricollis (assembly GCA_013399945.1). Classification (NCBI taxonomy): domain Eukaryota; kingdom Metazoa; phylum Chordata; class Aves; order Passeriformes; family Ploceidae; genus Ploceus; species Ploceus nigricollis. The sequence continues at coordinate 94,251 of VXBC01011152.1, forward strand.
TGCAGGACTGTCTTAAATATGCTATTTTTGTAGGCTTCTCACTTGCAATAAAACCCTCAACAAGCCAAAGACAAGCCCCCCCTACTCCCCGACCTCACCCCAATCAAACAGAAAAACCCTAAAACTAAACAGGAAAATATTAATAATCTGCAATAATATAAGGACTACTCTATGCTACAATTTGCTTTTAAAAAAAACCCCAAACATAAATCATATAATTGTGTATACACTGATAGAATTGAGAAAATACAGACTCAGAGAAAATACAGACTCAGACCAATAAATCAATGAATACTAAATCAACTGAAGAAACAATCAGTCCTAAATATCCTTAATTGTAAAATAAGTGGTTTCTTTTTCTGTTTTTTTTTTTTTAATATAGCAGATTCTAGTAGTTGGCTAGCCTTCCCACTTACAGAACTTGATGAAAGAGGTTGCCTACTAATTAACTTCTTTGGAAAAGGAAATAATCCACAGAATGAAATTAAATAATGCTCATTTAGAGTTGATTTCAAGTATATTCTGACATCCTTATTTGAAATTTGTCAATTTTTCCTTCCATTTACAAAGTATTATAAAAGCCATGGGCAAATAAAATTTGCATCCTTGAAATTACCAAGTCTGTATATGAATTTCTGTAGAAATTATTCATGATATGTACCTTCAGTTCAAGAAGGTATATTGCTGCATATTATAGTACAGAATACTTCATACTCAAATAAATATAGATTTATGTTTAAATATGATATGCATTTACTCTCAAATGGATATTAGGGCAGGGACTCATATTTAAATTAATGTGATTCTTCAAAGACACTAAACTTTGGCCTCCTCCAATTAGGAAGCACATCACAAAGTGTTGCCAAGGTTTAAGGTACTTAAGAGGTTAAAAAATAGTCTGTACTGTTTGTTGCTTTCAAAGCTTAGTAAAATTTCTGGTTAAACTAGGTAATAAAGATATCAAAAATTTTATCTAAATTGCTTTTGCTTGTCTGGTTATAGTTATGAACAAAATAGGCCAAATAGTCTTCAGGAATCTTTAACAGGCAGACAATTATTTCTTGTTCAAAATAAGTCACTATTAAGTTTATATATCCAGGTTAAAGTATGCATATTTTAGAAGGCCAGCTATGATGTGCATTTCTAAAATTCAGTATAAAGCAAATAATTTTGGGAAATGTCAGTCAGTACACATTGAGTACACATCTACAGCTGTAGTTAATACTCCTGAGAAGTAAATACACTTTTAGTTTGTCAGGGCCTGAGTTCAGCACTGACAGCAGTTCTTGATCTGGTGGAAGTAAACTAAACAGAACTCATAATTAAGTAATCATCCAGAAAAATATTTAAATTTAGAAAGCTTTGTATTAAAAATAGTACAAATATTGTTTGTGATTAGAGCTTTTCTTGGACTGCCCTTAATATTTTCAGGGCAGCCAGAGAACTGAAACAATATGGGGTTTTCTTGAGATGTATTGATAAATCTGTTTTCATAAATGTATACCTGTACTAAAAGTATAGAGGGAATCTGAGAAAGGTTAAAAATTTCTTGTTCTACTCTTCTAGCTGGAGATGTTAATCAGTGGATTGATAGATGTACTAAACCATTCAAAGCTCATTTTCACGCTGAATGTGCATTCTGAATAGGGAATGTGGGTTTCTGTTGCAGTATGAATACTTCAATGCTGTGCTTATCAATGAACGAGATGAAGAAGGAAACTACCTGGAGCTGGGGAAGGAGTTCATTCTGGTGCCAAACGACCACTTCAACAACCTGCCTGTGAACATCAGTCTGAGTGACGTCCAAGTACCCACCAACATGTACAATAAGGGTAAGAAAAGAGCTGCTTTATTTCATCATTCCACGGGCCAAGCAAAAGCACACCCTTGCTTAAAAATGAAGCTGTTGATTAACTGTGTATTATCTGTGTTTTCCAGTTGGCAATAATACTGAAATTTTCTATGGAAGAATGTTTTAAGCATGACAGTTCTGTAATATCTTTTGTTTTGTGGCAGTTTAGCAGTTTAATGAGGTTAATGATTTGCATATGAGGCTTGCATGAGTTCTGTCATAGAGTATGGCAGAATATGTTTATTCCAGTGAACTATTTTTCAGAATCTTCAAATCATTTGAACAGAGCTTACATTGTCACCAGTTTAATTCTATCCTTGCTGAGATTTAGAATTGACTTTGAAAGATATAGGGTAGGTGGAGGGAATTACTTTATTAGATTTATGCTTTCAAACTTCTGAGAATATTTCTAGCAGAATGTGTGCTATTCTAGCTCTCTACACAAACTCTGCTCTGATTTTGCAGATAGTATTTAGAAGGAATAATTTCTACTCCCCTATTTGACCTAAGTGCACATTGTACTAGCAAACAGCAACATTAGGTGTTAGAAGTGATGGACTTCGGTCTAAAAATTTGGAATGTAAACTAAACTCAGACATTTACTCATTTTCCTTTTGCCACTTCCCTTTAATCAGACAGCAGGAATTTGTAGTTTTGCAGTGTTTATGCAGCACCTATCTATTTATTTTTCTCAAGCCAGTAATAAAGGAAAAATTTAGAAGGAAAGTGCCAAAGTTTCCTAACAATATCTACAGTATATTTGTCATTGGTCTGTAGAAAGCTGCCTAATCTTATCTGGTTCCTCTTCTGTGTTTTAACTATAGTAAAAGACATCTAAAAGGACATTAGATGCTTTCCTCTTAATACATTCCAGGCTAGCAATTGTGGTAATTCATGCAAGGATATTGTGTAATAAGGCAAATTAATTCAGATAAGTTGGTCTGGTAACAGAAGCAGTGGATATGGTAACTTCTTTTTAAAGTTAGGATTCTGACTTGAGAATCCTGAGAAGCCAAAACTCCTACAATAGTCTTAAACTGGGGATGAAAAATAAATCTTCCTAGAGAGTATTTGAAAGGCTGTGAAATGATTAATGTAGGATATTTTGAAAAGACTTGGAAAATGCTTAAAGCTTCTAAAGATACCAAATGACTTTTTTGTGCAAGTGCTAATATTTATTTAATCAAGCCAGTCCATAAATTAATTCATTCCAGAATTGCTAAGGAGGAAAAAGAAAAGGAAGGAATATAGAGGTCAGGCAACTGTGCTTTTCTGGAGAAGGAAATTATCCTGAGTAGTTAGTGAGAACAGTAGAACTAAAGAACCTTCAGGTGTGTGATATGTGCTCATGCTATGTATTGAATGCATTTTATATGCTGATTACTTATAGTTAAAGGCCAAAGTTCAATGGCTTGCTACATCTTGGCTTGGCCTCTCATACAGGGATTTTCTGTGGCTATGGGGAAGATGGAGCTCTGTGATGATTCCTGTTTCTACTTTGTGTAATTCAGACCATCCAAAATTGTCACTTTATGCAGCTGCAGAAAAAAAAAGCATTTTAAAATCATTTAAATGTATTCCAACAGCAGAAATCTGGTTTGTTACTGGCATTTTCCTTGCACATGGACATAATAATCTTGTTGGGAGCTTGTCAATGTCTGGAAATGGTCCTCTTACCAAGCAGAGGACTATATACTTAAATTTTTTGTTGCCCTGTTCTGTAATGCAGAGGGGTGATAACAAGTTAATTTAATCCTAACCTGAGGGTACAAGCAGTAGATATTGATAGGTTTTTAACCAAGTGTCTGCAGAACACCATTTCTCTAAAAAGGCCTGTTGTTCATTTCCAGGTTATGTTTTATTTTATTGAATTACTGGGGAGAACCACAGCCAGAACTCACAGTTGAAAACAGACAAGTGTGATCACTGAATAGTTAAACACAGGGCTCTTGAGTCAACATAGAAAAAAAGAACCGTATTTGCAAGCTAATTCTAAACTTTTTCCTTAACTTGGTTTTTTTAGTTGTACAGATATTGATAATTTGCAATGGGTTCAGAAAAGAGTCACAGGACTCATCAAAGAATCGACAAATGTGCCGTGGACTGAGACCACAGGAGCTCAGTTCATTTAACTTATTCAAGAGATGATTAAAGGCTTAATTAGTTGTTCTGTAGTTAATTACTAATACCAGGCTCTATAATCTGGTTGCCAAAGATTGTAAAAATCCCGTGGCTGAAATCAGGTTCCATTATTTTGCAAATTGCACAACTGTGGGCTCAGTTAAGCTTTGGGAAAAGGTTTGGCCTGGTCAACTTCCATGATCACAGTGATCCTGCCCAGCTGTGGAATCACTGAAGTTCACTGTCCCTAAACTGGGCACTAAATGAGATTGGCTTAAAAATCTTGGCACATAAACATATTGCTATTCTTCATTTATCTTCTGGCTCTTTCAGCCTCCTCATAGAAAAGCTTAAAAATATTGATGGCAACAACAGGATTAAGTAATTCTCATTCTAAGGACACCTTCAAGTTTGGAATCTGAAAATAAAGAGCTGAAACCAAATTTCATTACATTTATGATGAAATCAAGAAAATGAAAATATGATAAACATCAAATCTATGACATGAAAATTTAGCATGGAACATTTTGAAAAGGAAAATGAGAGACAATAAAAAAGTCTGCCAACCTAATTTGTAAGCATACACTAGACTAGTGCCACCTTGGAGTACAGAGTGCATGCACTTACCATAATATAGAAGGAAAGGTAAACTAATGAATTTAACAAAGAATCGCAGCTTTGCATTTCCAGTGCTCTTGATCATCATTGTAAAATATAAAGAGCTGATCTAGTTATTAATGTGCTTTTATACTTTTCATTTCCCTCTTCTGCATACCCACATTCTCTGCTTTCTCCATCTCAGAATGGTGTATTGGTTTTGCATGGCCTGCTCTTTGATAATGGGGGGGGCCACAGAGGTGGCTCCTGTGGGAAGCTGCTGGAAGCCTCCACCATGTCCAGCAGAGCCAATCCCTGATGGCTCTGAAGATGGACATGCTGCTGGCCAAGGCTGGGCCAGTTAGAGAGGGTGGTAACATCTGTGATTACATATTTAAGAAAAAAATCAAAATAAACTGTGCACAGTTGTTTCCTAGTCAGAGAAGAGGAGGAGGTGAGAACATGTGAGGGAAACAATATGGAGACACCAAGGTCAGTGGCACAGGAAGGGGAGGAGGTGCTGCAGTCGAGATTCCTCTCTAGGCTGTGGTGAGACCATGGTGAAGCAGCTGCAGCCCCTGGGGATCCACGGGGGATGCAGAGATCCACCCACAGCCCCTGGGGATCCATGGGGGATGCAGAGATCCGCCCGCCATGCCTGGAGGAGGCTGTGATCCAGTGGAAGACCCAGTGGAGGGAGAGGGCCCTGCTTCCAGGCTGGAGCAGCCTGTCCTTGCAGGACTGCACCCCGTGGGAAGAGACACCCACGTCATGGCAGTTTTGGGAGGACTGTGTGCCCGTGGGGGGAATTCACGTTGCAGCAGGTGCTGTACACCAACTGCTTCTGAGAGTGGACCCAGGCCAGAGAAGTTCACAGAGAACTGTCTCTGTGCTAAGGACCCCACAGCCTCACAGGGGAAGGACTCCTCTCCCAGAGCAGCGGAAGACAATCTCAGTGATGAACTGACACAAACTCCTGTGCCCTGTCTCCCTGTGCTCTTGGTGGGAAGGTGGGGAGCCAGGGGGAGAAGGTATTTTAAGGGTTTATTTTTGCTTCTCATTATCCTTTTCTGATTCTGTTAGTAATAAGCTCACTTTATACCTCTAAGTTGAGCCTGTTTTGTCCTTAAAGTGTTTTTTCCTGGTCCTTATCTCAACTCATAAAGCCTTTGTTAACATTTTTTTCCTCTCCTCTGCCCAGCTGTGGCAGGGGAAGGTGAGTGTCTCTCATGGGTGCCTGGTGGTGTTGGGCCAGTGTCAAACCATGACAAATGGACAGCCATTATTGTTAAAAATATAAATATTACTGGTCTTTGGAATATAAAGCCTATGAAGTTTAGAAAATAAATATTTTGGTATTCCTATAGTGTTCATACACTGAAGGAATTTAGAACAAAGAAAAGTGTAATAATTGTGCTTTCCAGTTAAATGTATTTACCTGTGTGTCTACAGGAACCCCTCACCTTTAGGACATTTTGCAGAAAAGCTGGTGGTCCTTTTAAACTGGACAACATTCTCCTGGAATTGGCCTCCTTCATTTTTTCCTGAAAATGACTGCTCATTATAATGTTTTGTTTTAGAAATGCTTAAGTATACTTTGGGAATCTAAATCTGTCACTGCATTCTATTTCTTTTCTTTGAACACAAAGTGTGCTCATTACCTATAGGCTCATTGCCCACAGCCACAGGATTTGCAAGGCAGTATCTTTTTAAACAATGAATAATTAATTAAGACATTTTGTGATAATTGTCTTAACAAACAGTAGTTCTTCCATCCATGAATTTGCCAATTATCAACTGTGTATAGATTTCTGACAGAAAGCAGAGAAAAGGTTCTTAGTGAATTAGCCATATAAAAATATTCATAGAGGAAAAAGAAGGGAAGAATGAAGGCAAGTTTTCCATGTTAGAAGGAAAGTTTAACTTTTGGAAGTACAGAATCAATCTGAATCTGGTTTGAGCAATGAAAAGGCAGAGTCTAGGTGTAAATAAGGCACTGTTTCATTCAGCTGCTGGGCTCTTTTATTAAAAAAGTTTATACTGGTTACATAGAGGCACAAAATGAGTTCTCATAGGTCTTATTTTTTATGTCTTCCTATTAATTTAGAATATAAATGATTTGGGACATGCTGCTGTCTTGGACATATCTTGCATGTACACTTCCCCAGCTACACATTCCTAGGATACTCAGATACAACTTTCTACATATCAATCAGTATATTTTAAACAGCTATTGTAGAAGACATCAGTGATAACGAAAAAATGATTAGTAATTTAAAGTTTGTATGGTTTCAAAATTTGATTTATTAATTTCTGAGATGACAGTAGTATATTTTGAAGAATCTAGGAACGTGACATATAATTAAAAAGTAGCACTTGGAATGTGGGCTAGGCTTTCTGGCAGCCATCCACAGGGAGCATGGCGTTAGGATTGCCACTGGGGAGAGTCAGGTTCTATAATGGATTTATGTACACAAGGAAATGATAAAAGAAGACTCAAAACTGATGTTGCAGATGTTGACAGTGTATAAAAGAAAAATAGAGTAGCATTTTACCTTTTGTTAGTATGAGAATATAGGTAACCAAGATCCCATATTCTTTGTCTAAAGTATGTGCTGTATCTGGGATGAAGAACCTACTCCAGTTTTTGGGTTTTTTTTCCTAAATCTGTCACCTCATATTTACTCCTACTTGTGGACAGCAATGACATATTTTCTGCTATTGAGTTTTCACTCAGCAGTTTTTCCATGGAAGAGGCTTATGAATACTTGGATAAATGTGGTTTTCAGAGGAATGTAGATGGAAACCAAAGCCAAGGTGAGGATCAGTGTGTCTTGGTGACACATGCTCAGGCAGTTCTAATTTATGGCACCTGTTGAAAAGCAAAGCCCAGAGTAGTACAGTACCAGGGGTGACACACAGCAGGATCTCATCCACTTATAGCAGCTTTGCATGAAATCCAGGAAACACACGGGGAGATCCATTGTCTCAATATTAGCTGAAAACAACTCCTGGTTTTGAGAATTTGCAGTTGATCTTTGTTCATATGACAAGGTAGGCTTCATGTTTCTAGAAAGGGGAGGAGCCCAGGTTCCCTTCTTTTCAATGATTCAAAAATATCAGGATGCAAGCACTTCTCCTTCCCTTTTAAACTCTATTTCTCAGTGTAACAGTTTCTTCACAGTAAGAAATTTAGAACTAAAGAGAGACTTCTGTGCCTGAGAGCTTTTTCATGTATAAAATTATTATTTTTTTTCTAACCCCCTTATATTTCATAAAATCTTACAATATCTCTGCCTCCATATTTGGTCTAAGATTGAGATTTTGGACTGAAGTATTACACACCCAAAGACAACCTTTCTAAATGTTTTTAAAAATAAAAATGCCTTGTAGAATGAGCCAAGTTTGACTTTGCTCATTGGGTATTTTGACAGAAGTAGGGTAAGAGTGACCATATGTGAATCTGTCTAGCAGCCCTGGACAGTATCTCTGAGATGTGGTGGAGAGGCAGACATGTGCCAATAGAGGTAGATTGGAGAAAGGATAATTTCTTTGTTTGGGTCAGATCAGATACATCTTGAGAAGTATGTTTGATTTTGCCTTGAAAAAAAAAAAAGAACAAAGTAAAACAATTTATTTTGGCAATAGAAGGAAAGTAGGCTTATATAAGTTGATTTAAAGTAATGGGAGGTTTTTCCTTTGTTGTCATTTCTAGTTTACTGAATATATAATCTTGTTTTACTTGCTCAGTTTTGTAATGGAGAAACACTTCCTAGAGGATAAACCTTCATCCCATTAATACAGCTGACAGTGAAATTAAGCACATTCTACAGCTTTGCAAGACTTAGTTATCCACTGAATTTTTTGTACTTATTAAAAGTCATTGAGCAAAGAGTCCAAACTTAACTACTGTGTTGGATAAAAAACCCCAGATTTGCCAATTTTAAATACTCTTATTTATCTTAAGTGTATTTTTGTTTTTATCACTAGTGAATGTCTGAGGAAAATACATATGTATATAGACATAAATGAAAGTATATATATCTATATGTGTGTGTGTATATATATATCCTATGTGATGGAGAATGGTGTAATCTGTTCTCACACCAAAGGATTTTGACATATATGTGTGATCCACTGAAGTATTTCAGGAAATATTATGGACACAAGATAGTTTTTGACCACGGTTCTGCAACTAAGTTGTCAAGTCCTGCATCAGAAGAATTTTAATTTACCCTGTAGTACAAGGTTAATGTCTCTTTTCCTGCCCATGCAGAGATGGTCAGATCACAGCTCTGCACTGCCTTCTGTTTGTACTGCACACATATCACTTCTGAGAGCCAGGATGATATTGTAACCAGTATTTTAGTGCTTGCCTGTTTCCCCAGAGCTTGTTTACAGTGATATTCCATTGTATAGCCTGAGGCACAGCTTCTCCCTTTAAGCTCTGTGACTATTGAAGCACTTCAGAGCTGGCTCAGCAGTCTGGTCTCTTCAGCACAGCCCCAAGTGCCACTGTCACACAGAGTTACATTTTCATGGTCCTGAAATTCAACACGTGCTCAACTTCTGTGCTCTGTGTGAGGAGGTGGAAGCCTGTGCTTCAGAATTCTGTGGAACTGACATCTGCATCTTTTAGCTTGGGCTTTTTGCCCTTTACTCCTAGTAAATTCCTGGGGTGAATATCACACAAACTCTTAAATGCCACTCAGAGGTGCACATACAGCAGCACCATGCTGGTACAAATGAATAGACTTGCTCTGAACAGACTCAGGTTTGGAAATTTTTCTTCCCAGGTTGATTTACAGTGATGTCTGTTCAAATTAGTTTGAACATGGAAACATCCACTCCTGCCGTGGAACTTTGTGAAAATAATTGATTACTGTCTTTGAAGTGCCCAAGGTGAGATGTTGATTGGTGTGTGGAAGAGTGAGATGTAGTGGGCAATGCACAAAAGGACCATATTAACTTGTGAAGTCTACAATAATAACTATCTGTAATCCATGCCTTTTTGGTACCTTCCTTCTTTCCCTCACTGCTCCAGCTGAATTGAAACACCAGTGTCTGGGCAGGTGCAGAGGGTTATTCACGTGCATTTTCTCTTTTTAGAAACCTGATATCAATAACTGCCTGACCTAAAAGGCATTAGGCTCTGCTTCGGGGAGGATCTGTGCTCTCTGCACAGAGAAGAAAATATGTTAGAATCAATTAGTGATTCTAATCATGATATGTCAAAATAAAGCATAAAATTTCCCCAAAAGTGTTTGGTCTGGAAAGATACTCTCCAGCTTTCATTATACTGGAGAAGGGGCCTTATACTAATGAACAATGTTTCAGTTTTTTCCTTATAAGAATACATGTTAAATTTAGGAAGTTAGGTGAACTTTTAGCCCAGTGCTTACACAGATTTCATTTTACTGTTGACATGATTTATACTGAATACATTTCTCAGCATTTTCCTACAACTATTTCTGACATTTCATCATGTCTACCACTATAAAAGGGTGAATTTTCACATCATCTAGCAAGTTATATTTCATAGTACTGCCAGATGATTTAGAATTATATTTTGAGTTTGCTGTCATGTTTTTGTGAATTTTGTAATGAAATCTTTATTCCCTACTATAATGGATTTGAGAGGGGAGGAGCCTTAATAAGAACTCCCTCTTCCCTACCCCTGACATTAGACTGTGGTCTGTGAATTCTGCTAGTTGCAGTTTTGGCACTAGGGAGGATTTTTCTTATCAGATTGCTGTCTTTGGTGAATACCTGTCAGCAGTCCAGTGGTTGGTTAATTTATAAAATCTCTGCTATCATAAACTGCCAGGTGCCTCAGTAAATTACTTCTGCATTTTTACATTGTGAGGCCTGGTTCTCTGTTAAGTTAGGAAATACATGTGTGTTACAGGAAAGATCTTTTGTTAAGGCAGCTGGAGAACAGTTTGTGCATGGTCAGGTGAGAATTATTTGCTCCAAATCCTTTTTTCAATTGAGATTAAAAGAAGAAAAAAATCAACTAAACAAAATAAAGCCCAAAAGAAAAATATTCCACTGGATTACAGATTGCCAGGTATTTATCCTGATATATTTAGATAATTAAGTAGAAGCCTTAGTGCAAGATACTGCTTTGTCTTTAGTGACAGAGTAGACAGAATCAAGATAGAAAATAAAATTTGATGATCAATTATACAGTCTGAAGTTAATCTGCTGCTTTGAAAACTGAAAGCAATAATATAAATTTCAACTTAGAGAAGTCTGTCTTAACTGTCTTCCATCTGTTTTTCTCATCCTGATACTGTGATAGAGCTGCAGTTCTGGAGTTTTTGAAGTACAGGAAGCAATTTTATCAGTGCTTTCCATAACTGCAGAGTTTTTCAGTGAAGTCCATGAATATTTTCAAGCGTTTCTGTCAACAGGAGATATGGTTTATGTCAACTCAACTAACAAACATAAGGCACACACAATATGTTGCTGAGAGTCTCAAACTATGTAAATCAAGCTGTAAAATCCATGTTTTTTAAAACTGGTTCATGACTGTAAAATGCACTTTAAAGTTCAATAATAAGTAAAAAGGTAAAGAAGTCTTCATTAATAATAGTATAAATTCATTTTTCCTTAAATTAATACCACACTAATTCCATGTCAATGGATTTGGAATACATTCAAATATTAACAACCATTTTGACTCTGTAACCATGATCACTCTGGGTAAGTATAGATTTATAAAAAAAGTGGTTAAAAAGTATCTTACAGCTCTTAAGGTGTATTTGGACTTCACTTATTTTGAGGACAAGATGACTATAAATATTTTCCTATGGTTTTAAATTAAATTCTTATCATGCTTCACATTTTCATAATTCAGTTCCTTTCCATGGGTTTTTTTACAAGGTTGCAATACTGTTTTGCACAAACAGTCTTTTGTGCCTCCCTTTGTCTCTGTCATCTATCATTTCACTGGCTGTTGAAAGTATAGATTTTATCATGTGACTTAAACCTTTGTTTAAAAGCTTTCTGTTAGGATTATTGTTATTACTGCTGTGGAAAGTTGGCAATCAATTATTGGTGTGCTCTTTTATTGTTTTGTGGATTGGCTGTGGAGTAGTTTGGATTGGAAGAGATCTTTAAGGGTCATCTACTCTAATTCCCCTCAAAGAGCAGGGACATCTTCACTTTGATTGTGGTTCTCAGAGCCTGACCTGGAGTGGTTCCAGGGAGGGGACATCAGCTCTGGGTGTGACCTGTTCCAGTGCCTCACCAACCACATCCTTAAAAAATTTCTTCCTTATATCTAGTCTGAACCTACCATCTTTTAATTTAAATCCTTTATCTCTTATTCTATTGCAAGGTATTTTCTACCAATTGTTTCCATCCTTTGCCTCTTTCTACCTTTATAATCACCAATACTTTTAAAATGACTTACAAACAATATGAATAGAAGACAACTGTGAATAATTCTGACCTCAATGTCTTTCATAGAAAAGACATCAGGTGTAGCCTGTGTTTTTCTGCTTACCATATTTACTTCTTGAATGCTGAAAACATTGCAAAAGGAGATCTTTGACTTAGACTTCTCAAATATTCTTTAAGTTTTGCTTGAACAGTTTAGAGACTGGTAAAGAATATTACCTGTGTCAAATGGCATTTCCATTGCATGATGCTTACTGCATGTTAAAAGATTAGTTTATGCACTACAAGTCAATAAATGCAGACTCTAATCAAAAGTTTTGCTTGCATAGGAAAAAAATCTGCTGCATGTAATAGTGCCTTCTCTAAAAGATATTGAAATGTGATGAACCACAACCATTTTTTGATTAAGTGAGGTTTTTTCAATTTGATACTTAAAAAGAGCTATGAATATCATTCAGTCATACTTTCCTATCAATGCCTTCCAACTGGCTGCCAAAATTGAGATTACCTATTTTCTAGAATATTAGACCCAAAAAAAATCATTTCTCAAGTGATGCAGAAAGATTATAATCTGCAGCTAGCACATATGCAAAACTATTTTCCTGTAAGGTGTGAAATTAAGAAATAAAATCTTGTCTGTCACTGTTGTATATGATTTTATGGAGTTTGCTTCTGAACATTCAACATCCTGGAGTTGTTATTTAAATATTCACGGTCACATTCTCTCCTGGACCACTATATTTATATTTTGAAATCCTTCTTCTGGATTGTTTGTCTTTGCATTTTAAGGTCTCTAGGACAGTGTTTGCACCATCTTCTAACACTGGACATTGTTTAATTTAAAAGGAGCTTTCTTAGTCCAACAGATTTAATCAAGGTTGCAGAGAATGTCCTATCTTCCCAAATTTCTTTGTTTTAACTCTTGCCTGTTGGACAGAGATGCGCAGACTTCTCTGCTTCTTCCATCTGGTTTTGCTTAAATTCTGCCTCAAATATGATTCCCAGAATTTACTCAGGCTGCTGCTTTGTTCTTGAAAAGGGCTTTAGCTTCACAGATTATTTTTAAATTTTTTTTTTTCTCTCAAATCTCTGTCTTTAACAGCAAGCCTTTTGGAAATGTTGGCATGGCCATGCAAGATGTGTACTCTGCTTTATCTTTGCTGTGTTCTAGTCTGTCTCTGGCTGTGGATCTAATCTCTGTGTTTCTAATACATCCTCATCACCATGGCAACTAGATGTCAGATCCAGGCTACATGGAAACGTGAAGTATTTCCTCTAGAAAGCCCTGCTCTCTCCCACTCCTGATCCAGCAGCTGTTGCTTAGTTACTCAGAGCTGGGCTTTGCCTTTTGACAAATGTGAGCCAGTGAATGTTTGTTACTGAACACTATCTCAGGTACAATATTAAGAGGCTTTTTGACCTGACGTGCCTCTGTCAATCATGATGCCACCCCTACTTCCTTGTTGCTGTTAAGGACAAGAAACTGACAATAATGCTGGGGTTTTGAAAATTTTAGGAGTGAATATGCATTAATTAAATTATTGTCTGGCAAAGTAAAAACTGTAACTTTACTATGTAGTGAAGAAGATTGACATTTGACAAAGAATAATAATAGTTTATCTAAATATACATATTCATTTTGTCTACTGTTTTAGAATACTGTAATAATCTGTTTCTCCGTGCTGCTACATTACACAGACCCTTTGATTTTTCTAGGGTATGTGTTGTGTGAAGAAGAAGGCGGCTTGCTCTTCTGGTTAAGCATTAGTATGCTTGGCTAGAATATAAACTGTTTCAAAATATTGTTTGGCTAAAAACGTACAAAGACATTTTTACACTATACTTTGTTTATTTAGGTGTCTTGCAGCTTTTATTTGGCACATTCCTGAAGGAGTAAATAGTGTTTAAGAATACATAATGGATTTTGTAATGTACTCATCCCAAGATACATTTGTACATCTGCTCAGTGTTTTTATTACTATCTTCAGAGGCTTTATAACCAGCTGAACATTTTCATATCTTGTATGAGTAAAACTTCCATTTTACTCAAATTGTGCAAACAATCTTTTGGGCAAGGATTATGAAAGGACAAGAGAAGTAGGGGCCTGTTGACTTGAGAGGATAAGAGATGGTGATTTGCCATGGTAGTAGATAACTGTGCTGTTATATCCAATAATTGCACATTTGTACTCTGTTGATGCTCCCAGGAATGGAGCAGTAGAGGTTTAATTTATTATAGCCCACTAAAACTGTGATGCATTTTACCTGCTAAAACATTTCTCTCTAAAGGTTTCCATGCCTCCATTTGCTGTATGCAGGAAGCATGATGTGTTGATAAACACAGGATGACTTTGGAACCTCCTTCAAAGCATTATTTGTTGGTCCCAGCTGCACTGTGCTGTGCCATTAAGTCAGCCTGCTCCTGTAACTCCATGTCTCTGAATATCTGTGCAATAGGAACAGAACATTTTTTGTGGAGTGTTAGTTAACAGGTTTGCATGGTCTTGTGTTTCAAATGGCTTTTGTAAAGACTGGTGGATGGATCTGTCCCTGAGAAATTTCTGTAAGGATGATTTTTATTTCCAAGGCTGTGCCTTGCCTTTGTCATTCATCACTTTGACAATAGCTCTGATAAAATTGTCCCTTTTGGTATGTTGTGCATTAAATATTTTACAGCACAGTTGGCTGGATTTAGCAGCAGTCACATTTGCTTTCTTTTCCCCTGATTTGCAGTGTGTTCCACTGGCTTCCTCTATTGCTCGTTGTGACACTTTTCCTGGTCTGCCACTTCCCAGAGGTTTGAATTTCCTGGCTGCTAATGGTTACTCTTCCATCAGACTGTGCAGAAATTTCTGCTTGCCGTGTGCTAGAACTGGCTCCTTTTTTTTGCAGCATTCATGACTAATTTTGCTTCTGTGATGAAAATGCAATGGATATAAGGCCTCTGTTCAAGTTGCTTAATTCCTGTGTTCTCAGAATTTGTTTTCTCTTTTCCACTTGGAAAACCATTTCTATCAGTGGTTTTCCATGTTGTTCACCCTTTCTCTTTACATCGTGGCATCTTATAGTACTGTGGTGTTGTATTTTCTTACTATCCTTTCATTTTTCACATTCCTCAATTTGTATCATGCAGAAGTGTGGAAATGAGTATGTTTCACTGAAAATACAGAAATACCCTATCTGCAGTAACATGAATTAATTTATCTGTCAGGATGACTGGCTTTTGACTTTAGTTCTCAGCTCAAAGCAATTGCTGGGTGGGCAATCCCATCTATTAGGAGCATGTTAGAGACAGGTCTAACTGCCCCATATACCTGGCTCCTGGGACAACAGCTCTGTTAAAGCAGAATCTTTCTATTTTGTCCTGGGATGCCCTTGACTTCTGCTCTGAGTTTCTCCTTTAATTTAAAACAGAAGTTAATGTTCTATTTTCATATCTGGTGCCTATATGCTGTTTCCAGAGCTTTGCTCTAACCTGCCCACTGGTCAGCCCCCACACTGATTGCTTTTAGCTGTTTTATCTGAGAAGTTAAGCAAAGTCCAGCCAGGCCAGCACCAAATGAGTGAAGTGGGCTCAAATCTCCACTGATTTGCTACAGGACATTTTCTACAACTCATGAGAAGGCAAACTCTTTGGAGACAGAAATGAATCTTTATCCCAGAATGCTGTTAGTGAGGAGTTTGCACCTGTAATTCTGGCTTTCAAATGAGCTAAAGCTGAATCTCAGTCCATCTCGCTAATTCAAAAAAAATTACAAAACCCCCCCAAACAAAACAAAAAAAAAGAACAATATTCCCCCCACACCATAAAACAATACAAAGCATCAACCAAATGCACTCGCGAAACTCAGCATAAAAATAAACACATCTGGCCATACTCCAGTTCTTCTGCTGCCACTTCAAAGGAGAAGGGTAAAGTTATTAGGGAAATATTGGAAGATGAAGGCACTAAATGCCTACTGCTGTGCCTTTATACAGTCACGTACTGAAGTCTTTACCATCCCATATTCTTGTAAGGAGGGAATGTGATTTCTGACATTGGTGAACAGTTCCCAGCACATGAAGCAAAATGGACAAACACCTTCTTTTATGTCTACAGATGGCCAGATGCTTTGATCTGTGAGCTGATGCATCCACATTACCCTGGAGTCAGAGCGAGGGGAAGAGAGAGAAAAAAGCGAAGGCAGTTGCCAAAACTGGCATCCAGCCCCAGCTCTTGAGTATGCTGGACCACCCTGAAAAGCATTCATATTAGTGTTGAGTAGTGCAATTATTAGATTGTTGGTATATGTCCCAGCAAAGTATGTGATTTTGTTATTCTTTAAAATATGACCAGACTAAATATGTTGTCAGTGTCATAAAAACTAAACTAATATTGTTGCTATCTCTGAGCCAGAAAAAGTGCTGGATTTTGCATTCCTTTTCCAGTGCTTGGGCCCGTAGGCTGTGCTTGCATTGCTTTGTGGTAGGACAGAACTGCTCTGCAGTTTAGGGCTGCTGCTGAGGCTGTCAGATATTACAGGAGGAAAGATCATTTCCAACGCCAGCATCTCTGACAGCTTTCCTGGAGAAAGTAATGATTATATCACAAAAGGAATGGAATAGGGAGAAAATAATAAGGATCAGTAGAAACTTTTATTTTATTGAAGCACAGTATGGCAAGAAAGAGAAGTATTCCATACTTTCTTCATAGTTACTGAGTTACTGAGTTCCTCAGTGGTTTCCCTTATTTTCTGTAAAACATGCTGCAATAATTGAAATGCAAAATGGGTTGTGTAGATATTTGTTTTGTTCTATAGACTTAGCATATTCTAGATACTTTTATGGATTCTGTGAACATAAAAAAAAGTCATTACCTTTGGCTGTTGCACATCTTTTAGTCTGTGCCCCTTCCTTGCCTTTGTTGAGACTTCAGTCCTTTTTGGGCCAGCAGGATCTGTGACAGCCACTTAATTGCTACATGCATTTGTACTGTTCTTTGGCAATCTCATTTCAGTTTCGTGTCACTGTACTTATTTTCCTGGAGGTTGGTTTTATGTTAAATGTCAGTAAAAACAGGTAACATCTACACAAACAATGGTGGAGCAAAATCCTATATAATTGCAAACCAGCTCATCTAAAAGACACGGGAAAGGGAATATTTTATTATATTTTATCTGCCAGGAAGCAAAAGCAGAAATCATATTTCAAGAACTGTGGTGAAAGCTGTTTACATTTATTATCTTTGAGCTCCATAACATCACATTGATGATTTTGCATTTATATTAAGCTTTATCTTTTTTTTTTTCCTCCCTCACCAAATTTCTGAATATTCTCACAGATTAATTTACCACCATTGACATTTAACTATCTGGGGGATGCAGATGATGTTCACCAGTAACTGCAAAACTTAAGAATACTATTTCTAAATGAAGTACTGGGGGAATTTAAACAGTTTAGTGTAATTACTAAAATTGGAAATTGCCCAGAACAAGTTTAACATACAGGTTATTAGATGATGAGAGTGTAAGATTGTAATGAGACATATGGTCAGAAATGCAGCTGTATTTGGGATGGTGCGTGTGGACAGAGATGCACCCACGTGGCAGAGTTATAAAGTTCAGAAAAAACAGCTCCAGTGTGAGATCCTGAAAGCCTGAAGGTACAGCAGAGACTCATGACCTCCAGGTCTGCTGCTTTGTTCTGTGGCTACATTTGTCCCTACACCACTTTTCCTTGTATTACAAGGATCATTGCAGCCTTATTTGCTTCTTTTATTAATGTGGTTGGTGCCTAAAATGTAACTTGCAATATTGTGAAAAGAACAGCCAGCATAACAGACATGCAGGGTGTGGGAAGGCAGGGAATTGTCAACAGCTTTGGTTTTGAAGGAACACAGTAAGCATAGGTCACGTTTTAATTGTGCCCTCTTATTTAAAATGCCTGCTTTATGCTCCTTCCAGCTAAAAAAAAAAGTCTACTAGTTTCAGAGTCACTGGATTAATGTTTAGAGTGATCAGGAGTTGGATGATTAGTGTTGTCAGCCTAATGCAGAATGTGGACTCCACCAGACTCATTCAGGGAAAATTTCCTGATTTTTGTTTCCATGGAGTTCTCTACTCTGTAATATGGATATATAAATATGTTAAGTGGCTCTTCACAGATGGTCTAAAAAAAGTAATCTAAAATATCCATGGATATTTCAATATGATTTTTAAAAAGTGATTTATATTTGTATTTTTATATACAAATATATTTTTTATATGCTACTGGAAAGACTTCAGTTCAGAACATAAGAGGTGAATGACTAAAGTTGTGCCCTAACCTTTTGGCACTGGAATGCATATAGAATTCAAAGAAAATTGTCATTGGGTTGGGAGGCAGAGAGTTCTGCTCATGAGTGGCATTAGAGCTCTGATTCATTAGGAAAGGACATTAA
Source organism: Ploceus nigricollis (assembly GCA_013399945.1). Lineage (NCBI taxonomy): Eukaryota > Metazoa > Chordata > Aves > Passeriformes > Ploceidae > Ploceus > Ploceus nigricollis. The sequence continues at coordinate 112,646 of VXBC01011152.1, forward strand.
AAATTAGGGCCTGAGGAATCCAGGATAGGAGACATCCAATGAATTGATAAAACTGTAAAATACCAAGCTACAATGGGCAGTCTTGGAATGACATCCAAACATAAGTTGCTAAGAAGCACTGCAGGTTATTTTAAATATAAATGAATATAGAATTATTCTGTTTGATTTGTTTGGCTTTTCACTAATCCTCATGATTGAAGGGCATATAAAGAGCCTATAGACCTCTAGAGGCTTGAGAAATGCTGTCTTCTCTTTTCCTCTAAACAGACTTTTCTAGTAACACCAGGAAAAGTAAAAGAACAAAACCCAAACCCAACCCTCTGAACTTGGTGCACTTTTCAAAGATGAATTAAGCTTATTGCTTTATCTCAGGATTGTGATGCTGAGTCAACAGTGCCACTGCAATTTTTAGTGATTTGGCTACTCCATTATACAAGAAGTATAGAAGCAGAATCAGAATATCAGGTTTTGAACTGGTACTGGGAAGTTCCTGTGGGCTGAGGAATAGAATTCTCATTTTAATGCTCAGGTAATGTCTAAATGCTGAACAACGGGCTGATATTTTGGGTTGCTGACATAGGAGCATGTTTTTGCAAACCAGTGGTAGATCTCAGTCTTGAGAGCTGATTTGTGATGTTTTGGTCACAGCCCATTATTGGGGTAACTACATATTGGGAAACCACTGGACAATGGGTTTTGCCAGCTAGGCAGGACTAAAGTTAGTGCCCTTGGACCAGTGACATCAGTTTGCTTGATATGTGTCTGGTGTGGCAGATTTTAAGTGTATATGTCATCTTCTAGAGAAACAAGTAACTACACTCCATGTGTTTTAAAACATGGTCTGTTTTGCTGACCTTGCCTTTTCAGCATTTCTTTTATATAAACCTAAATATTTAGGTGAAAGCAACATGCAAAGTTGTGTAGCTGAGACATTTCCATTTTTCTGCTGTTTTTTCTTGATGAACGCAAGGGAAGATAACAATTTGCCTTTTTTCCACTCCATTAAAATCACATTTGAAGCAGTCTTCTGAAATCAGTACAGTGACATTATTTTGCAAGCTAATGGCTGCTTTATTTCAAATGCTTGAGCAAATGTTACTGTGTATTCATGTATGCACACTTTTGCAAATTAAATAATGCATCTGTGATTTCAGTTCTTTTTTTTTCCTTTCTATTCTGCTTACTTCACATAAGATTGAACTGGGAATATCCTGTATCTTAATTGTTTCTCACCTTTCAAAATTCTCAGTTTGAAAGCCAGTAACTTTCTAAGACATGTTCATTGATTTCTCATTTCCCACTATTGAACCAAATCTGCAGCTTAAAAACATACTTGAGCAGTCTGGGGTTTTAGGGATTGATAGATGGGGATGTCTTAAACAGAACAGTTTCAGCATCAAGGATTGGCTTTGTAGTTCTCTTTCTGTAGAAATAAAAACTAACTGGGTAATTGTTGTGGAATGTGGGTTCAGTGTTTTCCAAGTAACAACTAGTGATATTTATCATGAGATGTTGTGTTTTTATGCGTATTCAAGTGCAAAAGAAAAGTATTTCACTTTCTATTTCAACATGAAAGCTTTCAAACATTCCCAAATTTAATGTTTAAAAAAAATTAAGTGTTGTCATGAGACATTCCATGCATTTAGGGAAGGTACATTGAGTAAATAATCTAAATTAGATTGACTTATTTATGTTCTCCAGAACAAGCAATGTGGTGGTTCAAGATAGATGCTCTAAAGAGCAATTTTAACGTCTCTAAAAAGTAGTACCAGGTTTCTCTGCTCTATTTGAGCCATACTTCTGTTCTTTAAGTGAATTACTTATTTTGGATCACTCATTTGACAAAGGAAACTAAAATTGTTTTGCAACAGTTTTCAGTCAATAGACTTTTGGGTATTGAATAAGCCAAAGATGGTAGAGTTTATGGGATTCTACTTAATAAAATCACTTTTCATTGTGTGTGTGTTCTTTATTTTTTTTCCAGATCCAGCCATTGTAAATGGAGTTTATTGGTCAGAATCTTTAAATAAGGTGTTTGTTGATAACTTTGATCGTGACCCTTCTCTCATCTGGCAGTACTTTGGAAGTGCAAAAGGATTTTTCAGGCAATATCCAGGTAGGAAGAAGAGAAGTTCTTAAAATACAATAAAGAATTCCATGGCTGCATTGAGTATTGTCACAAACCCTGACTGCCACAGACACTTGCAGGTTTGATTTTACTTCATCTCGTTCTCAGAGAGATTTCCAATCAACATTTTGAAAATTTTGAGTTTTTTCTACCAATTTCTATTTGGAGGTGAAACCCTCATGATAACACATGTACTCGTATAAATTTCTATTCAGATAGACATATACTGACATGTGAAAAATAACTTCTAAACAGGCTGTGAGAAGGAGAGCAAAAGGATTAGAGCCTTCATATAGTACTAAGCTTGAATTCTGTGCTCTATCAATGCACACAGTAAAACTTCATCATTATTTGTTGTTTTATTTTTGAACTTCCACTTAACCTGGCAGATTTACATTTAAAATTTTTAAAAACTTGTTTGAAAGTTTATTTTCACACTGTTGTAATAAAATGCAATCACATCACTTGTATTATTTCTATAGAAATAGGTTAAAACCTATTTTGTTGCTTATTGAGTTTTATGTTTAATCCTATACAAAACTTACCACACTATAATAAACTATGAAGTTAAATAAACTGATTCTCAGTTTCTGTAACTTTGAATCAGGCTCATAGTGGGTGTTGCTCCTTTGGCTGATGTGGTTCAGCAACCCATGTTTCTCTAAGTCTTGAGTTTAAGCAAGTTCACTATAAGCCTGTATGTCTGAAAGTGGCTGAGAGTAATGGCTACTACAGCTGTGTTAGTTTTAGATTATCTTTCAGTTCCCAAGCTCCATGATATTTCAAATATCAGTCCTTATTTTCAAGGCTATTTCTTGTTTGTGCTAGAAAATGAGTGCAAAAAGCAGGAAGAGTTCCCCTGTAATGTTTTTCCCTTGGAGATTTTTTTATCATATTTCTTCTGACCCACAACCAGATGTTACCTCTTCATAGTGATGTGAGTGAAAATTCAGGGTGTGACCTGTGAGTGAAGCAGGTAGTGTAAGGGGAGCTGCTGGAGCCAGCCATGGGTTGGAAGTGCTCAAGGTCTGTAAAAGACTTGGCAAGATGTGATAAAGCTTGCCAGCACCAAAGACCAAGAATGGCAAGAATTTTGTGAAAATAGTGCAATGAACATAGTAGGCCTGAAGAGGTTTCACCCTACAGTAGACTAAAAAGGAGTGTGGAAAGAAATTATTTCTGGTTGCCCTATTTTAGGAACTTTTCTTTCCCCCAGTATTTCCTATGTTATGATGGTACTGCCTGTTAGATTAAAATATGAAACTCCATTAACTGCTACTTAGCCCCAATACCACAGGTACATTTTCCACAGGTACTGTGAAAATTTAATTTAATATTTTATCCTCTATTTTTTTTAAACAGGAATTAAATGGGAACCTGATGAGAACGGAGTCATTGCATTTGACTGCAGAAACAGAAAGTGGTAGGCAACTGATGACAGCCAGTGCTTAAGAAATTTGAAATGATGAAAAGTTCAGTATTTAAAAGAAGTTTTGTCTTTCATTTCAGGTACATCCAGGCAGCAACTTCTCCAAAAGATGTGGTAATTTTAGTGGATGTCAGTGGCAGTATGAAAGGGCTTCGCTTGACTATCGCAAAACAGACAGTTTCATCTATTTTGGATACCCTTGGAGATGATGACTTCTTCAATATAATTGCTGTGAGTGTCTCAGGACTTCTTTTTTTTCTTTTTCTATTTTTCTTCCATAATTTCTTGCTATCTGTCATGTTTTACTTCACTCAAGCCACTTGAAAAATGGTGCAGACAGGTGATGGATGACATCTGAACCCACTGGACACACACTGTGATTTTTCAGTGCGAGATTCTTTAAGTGTCAGAGATTTTGGGCTGTTTGTCTGTGCCTTGCAATTTGAAATCCTTTAAGGAAGTAGTCTTCAGTCTGGGGTTGCAAAGAATAGTTTTTTGGGGTTTTTTTTATTTTGCTTGAATTTGGTATATTAACTTTTAACTTCTGGGTGTGTCTGCCTTCCCCCCTGCTTTTCCCCCTCAGCTTCTGCAATACAGTGCAAACTGCAAAATGGGTGAAATGTAAGAATTAATAGATTCAGATTTTGGCTTTTGCTAAGGCTTGCATGACTTGATAAAAGCCAGCATAACTCCTCAATGTTCATGTTCTGGTCTGAAATGTATGTCTGTATAAGTTGTGTAGAGGAGTTGCTGGTGTTTAACATCAGTGAGAAATCAGATCCTCAGCAGCTCCTCTTGTGTGAGTGAGTTTTCCGTGCTGCACGTACAAGTTTTAAAGCTGTGACAAGAGGCTGGTTTTACTGTACTTAAGAGTAATGGGATTAATCTTGTGGGTAAGGATGGCTTCAACAAATCCAAAACTGACATCAGAACTATGATTTGCAGGGAAGGGAAGGGAGGAGGAATTGGTTGTTACATAAATTTTCTTTTCCTGATATTCTCTTGCTAATACTTTGTAAAAAATGGTTTTCTCCAATGTGTAAATGTCTTCAACTTCATGACTATAAGGAAGATTTTGGCCTTTTTGTTTTTTGCTGTAAGGGAAGTGTCCTTTGTGTGCTAAATTAAATGACCCCAGAGACACAGGTGTAAGTCATTGAGATTGTATAGAAAATGAAGTAGATGTACATATACTGTATTTTTAACACATAGCAAGCAGTTCAGACTATCATATCAATCTCTTTGCATGATAATTGCATAATTAGCAGAAACTCATGTTGTATAACGATATAATTACACATAGTTTATCAAAAAAAGATTTACTGTCCTTAAAAAAATTGTGATTAACTTTAATCTAAATAAATTCTGTAAGTTGAAAGAATGTTTCAACTAGAGTAATTACTAAGATGCCTGACCAGCCATTTTCTGGTGTTTAATCTACTGTGTTTATCAGTAGTTGTAACAGTTATTGTGAATTATGTAGGAAGAAAAAAGAAAAGTTGGTTTTTTAAGACACCCCAAGAATCCCACCAAATCAAAAGGCTCATCTATAACAAAAAAAAAAAGTAAAAACATATGTAACTTGAATCCAAACTAATGATTTTGCCTAAGTAGTACAGTGGAAATATTGTGCAAATACTTTTTAAAAGCAAGTATGAAAAAGCTAATCGTAATTTTTTCCAATTTAAAGTTTATTTGAAAATGAACTGAGCTGTGTGTAAAACACCATGGAGTCATGGAATTTTTTACATGACTTATTGTCAAATTACACAAGCTTCTGATCACTGAATTTGTGTTGAGAAAAGGAAAGAAGCACCCACCTGAGCCTTTCCTCCCAGTTGCCCAGGCTGAAATTGTGCCCAGCCCCTCCATGGGGCCAGTCCCAGCACCTTGGCTGCCCTTCAGCCTCTCCCCTGTCAGGGTGAGCTGCGAGGCAGCTGAGCCAGGGGCTGGTTTCCAGCAGCAGCTCTGTCTCTGCAGCTCCTCACTATCCCTCCTCACTGGCCCTTCCCTCTCGTTGGTGTCCCTTCAGCTGGGTCCCCCATGGCCACTGTCCCTCAGGGTGTCCCCACCTCAGCCTGGCTCCCTCAGTGGTGTCCTCACCCTGGCGTGGGTCACCCACAGCCCCTGGTGTCCAGCAGCACACCCCTTTCACCATGACATCTTCCCAGCTGTGTTTCCAGATGTTTCCAGCCATTGATGTCTTTTTCCAGGCACTACAGCCCCCAGCTTGCTGTGCTTCCATTTGGGCACCTTGCAGTGTCTCCAGCCACAGCTGGTGCTGGCTGTGAGGGCACAGGGCACTTTGTGGCCCTCTCCAACACTGCAGCCCTCCTCCAGTGCTTGGCTAGTATCAGAAATTCTGAATTTTTAGAAAGAAAGCTAATTACTGTGCTAATTACAGCATTCATCTGAGGTAATATTTTCCTCTGTAAGTTCTCTTCTCTCTAGAACCTCTTTTAGGATGGATATTTGTGTATTTTTTTAAATAAGTAGAAACAGCAATGGAGAATGTGTTTTTATGCTTATGAGCTCAGCTGTTTAATTTCATTAGGACGGTGATGTGCAAATATGAACCTGAAGGTGTTCATTGCCTTGAAAGAGGTACCACAGAAATGTAAGAGAACAAGGAGAGCATGACAGGAGTGGTGGAGAGGGGGTGAAGAGCTGTCCTGTTGCCTTGGGGCTCTGCAGGAAGAGTTTGTAGGGAGTTGTTTTGTACCAAGTCATGGAATCATGGAATATGCTGAGGTAGAAGGCATCCATCAGCCTCATGAAGTCTGACTCCTGGCTCTGCACAGGACACCCCAAGAATCCCACCACATGCCTGAGAGCGTTGTCCAAACATTCCTTGGACGCTGTCAGGCTTGGTTCTGTGACCACTCCCCTGGGGAACCTGTTCCACTCCTTCTGGGTGAAAAATCTTTTCCTGGTATGCAATCTAAATCTCCCTTGACTTAACTTCCTCTTGCTCTCTCACAAGGCAAAAAAAAATAACAGTGTAAACAAACAAAAATATTTGTTTGCTTGAAAATAGAACAAACTAGCAAGAGAGACTTTGTGCTGTGGATAAAGGAGTGGGCCTTTCAATGAGGAATGGCACAGGTAGGCTGGGGCTGAACCATGAACTGCTTTCAAAATGTGCTGTGTGAAAAGACACAGTGAGGGGACACAGCAAAGCCAGCCACTGTGATTGATGTTATCTGCAGAAATTGCTTCCGAGGCATTGCTTTGACCAAGTGCCAGCAGGGCAAATGAAATTTGTCAAGAACGGAGATGTTCCAGTGATCAAAACATGAGACAACAAAGCCCACACAAGAGGCTGCTTGTGTGAAAGCCCTGAAAATCCCATACAGCTTTTATCTATAGACAAATGTTTGAGTGAGATTGTATCTTACTCTCTGTAATTCAGGCATAGCCTGCTGATGTGACAGCAGTTTCATTTGAAGGTAGGATACACATATGTCAGTCCAAGAAATCCCCTCTGTACGAGCAGATCCCCTCTGTCTCCAGAGCTGTCCAGCTGTGCAGTGTGTGCAAAAATGGATCTGCTGTGCCTGGAGGGTGGAGACCAAACCTTCACACAGCACAGAGGTGAGCCTTGCTCAGACTGACTGCCCTGAAAGGCCACTCCAAACTGGTGCTCTGTGAGGGCTCCTGGGCATCTGGAAATCTCAGACAAATGGCCAAGTACCCCCTCTCTCCCCAGCCCAAAATCTGAGGTGGAATAAGAGCTTTATTAGTGTGGGAAATCTGGACAAACTTTCTGTACTTACTAGATGAAGCTTACAAATTACTTACAAATTTTGAACTTGAATGACTGACTGTCAGGATGGCTTTATTATCCACAGTGATTAACAGAATGAACACTTGCTTGTATTTCTGCATACATATAGATAGATAGAAATGTATATATATCAGAACGCAGAATTCACTGCAGGTCTTTCCAGAGAATAAACATAAAAGGATAATGTTAAAGATCATTTTAGCTTTCATGGGTAGGTTGTTGCAATATCCATCTGAAATTGATGGACTAGATGATTGAATTGCAAAAAAAATTATTGAAATACAAGAGCGATTTTGTGCTGCCTATGTTAAAATTTAAGGTCAGTTCACTGGTGCATGAACAGAGATATCTGCAACAACAAGAGAAAAGGCATGTTTTTCCAGTTCAATTTGAAGTATAATTCCAAGTCAAGCATTAAATTAACAACATTATCATAAAAAGAGTACTAATTTTGTCAAATGCTGAAATTTTAAAAATGCTCTTATACAAACTCTACACTGAATTAGCAAAATATTAACTGAGCCAAGAATGTTAAATTAACTTTACTGCTTTAGACACACCCTTTTAGCAAAATTGATTAGAATAAAAGCATTTTTTAATTCAAAGCACAGTAGTATAGCTCCCAGTATTAATATGTAGAATTTTCCAATATAAATAGTCTCTTTTTTTTTTTTT
>VXBC01011152.1:120697-309863 GCA_013399945.1 Ploceus nigricollis
AATTCTGTAGGGATGATGTGTGAGCTGGCTGACAAAGTGAGGAAGCCAAAAAGCAGCTCCACATGAAGTCTCCAAGCACTGGCCTGTGCTTGTTTGCCACTTGTTTGGCACAGTAAACTATGGAAACACCAATTCCTTTGGTTCCTTTTCTGGATTGGCTTCTTAGGCTGGGCTCAACTGGATAGCTGAATATGCTTTAATATAATGTAAAATCTTTTATCTGTGTGTATTGTTGCACAACAAAATGGAAATTTAATTTATTTCTGTGAACCTTGTGCCAGGCAGCTTAAATGTGAAAAGAAGAAATATGGAAAATGTTAGGGATGATGTATACTACTTGTGTAGGTGTGCTAAAACCATATATATATCATTTTCAGAATATGAATAGTATCTTATTATAGAATGTAGGCCAGCAGCTCTCTAAATAATTATATGGTTTTTCTTAGTCCACATTTTAGCCCGCTTAAATTTTCATGCCTATTGTGCAAAGAAATAAGAAGAGGAACAAAATAATGTGAATTAGTAAGACAACTATAAGAAGTTGTCTTACTGAAGACTGAAGAAGTAAGATAACTATAACTATGTAAATAAAATAATAAATATCAGTGTAATTACACATTTAAATTACAAGAGTAACCTAGGGTTTTTGAAGAGGAGCTCAGAAAGGAAGGTAATTAATTTTTACCTCCCTCCCCTCAGCAAAACACAGACTATCCCCAGCTGTTGTGCAGGTATCAGCTCCCCAGCTACTGCTGTCACAACTGTCACGTGCAAAGATGTCACATGCCAGGGTATGGAGGAATGGGGCATGGAACACTGGGAAATGTGAGAAAACACCATAATGCAAGAATTCTTGAAAAGCCAAATGCAGGCTTTCACTGAGGTAAATTAACAAGACATCTATACTGGGCATTGCTGGTGAAGTCAGCAGCTGTTAATCAGACTAGGAAGTTATTTCACTAAATACAAAATTTCAAATGTCAGAAGACATCCAGGACTAAGGCCAAATTACTGATGGAGTAGTGAGGAGGTGGAGGAGGGGTGAATTTCTTAATTTTTTGCACTTTAAGAATTTGGCACAGTTAAAAGAAAGGCATCACCAATATCACTGTACAACACCCTATGACACGGGCAAAGAAATCAAATATATGCTAGGAAGCAGAAAGTAGGTGTTTTACTAGAAAGTTACAACTGTAGTAAGGATCTTATCAAGTGTGTATGCAAGTTTAAGTAGCAAACACTGTTTGAATGCTTTCACATTTTACATCAGAAGTTCAGTTTTTGTGGACTTAGGCAGATGCTCTTTTGGGAATTTCATTAGGAACTGAAATAATTCTATCCAGTGAATTTTTCAATCTCTTTATATTTGAGATTTTTTAAAGTTATCAGAAAGTGTCTCCAATTAGTAAAGAGATAAAAATTAAAATAGATCATTAAAATGCACCCTTGCAAGAATTCAAACCTTAAGAAACTTCTACACTTTTTATATAAAGATTTTTCTTACAGTGCTTTCATTTATATCTGTACAGTAGATGCACAACACAGAGAACACTTCCAAGTTATCCCTGTTATCTTAGATCACCATCACATAATATATTCCTTTTCACATGCTGGCACCATCCAGCTACTTCTGCCATGTATGCTACCTTGCTTAACATATTTTTGGTAGTAATAATCTCAAGGTGAATTAGATGCCACAACTGGAAATAGTGACACAATTTGTCTGGCTTTCAGAAGGATCAACATCTATGTTTTCTGTGTTATTGTGTTCTCTATGTGAGAATGAAAACTTTTGATTACCCTTTCCTGAAGCAGGTTGGTTCTGTGAAAGGGGGCTGTGAAGGGACTTGAAGCACGTGCTCTGTGAAAGCATCAGTGTCCTTTATCCTGCACAGCTGTGGGACACTGAAGGCTTAGTGGGAAACTGCTGGGAATCTCTCTGGGTTCTGGTGCAGCTGCAGTCTCTGTGAATAGCCTGAGGGCATGTGTTACTCAAAATACTTGTTAAATCTTACAGAAATCTAGTGGACAGAAATTACAACTATTTAGATGCAAGGCTTGATAGAGTAGGAAGTTGTTTCACTTATTTGCTTAAAAAACAAAGTGGTGTTGCTACAAAATTAGGAAACCTTGAGTTTACTTACATGCAAGTGTTTGAGCCTTTAGCATTTTATTGCACATTGGCCAGTTGCAGACACTGTGCCTGGTATGTTATAAAGATAAATATGTATGCTCTTGTAGTTTCCAATGACAGCTACAGAGATAAAGCTAAGAAAGTACCACCAGGCTTAACTGGAAAGTATCTTGATTAAAGAACATATTAAGAAAAACCTGTGTATGACCAGAAAAAAGCTTGAGAGTAGGGGCTGGTGTACCAGAGTGTCACAGATTTTCAGTATTTTATTTTTTAAAATAGAATGGAGTATGGTCTTGACTTTGGACTATAATAAGAGATGCTGTGTAGATTTGGCATTATTATTTTGCAATGACTCTCAGGAGATAGAATGGAAAGTGGTCTGAAGAGAGAAACTACAGGGGAAAGTACATCATTTATCAGATCAATAAACTGTTATGAGGCTGAGATGCACACGGGACACTCTCACTGACTCTGAACTGTTGTTCAGTACCTTGTGCATTGTATTACCTATGGAACAATAGAAAAGTCCATACACTCTCACACAGTGAAATAACATTGATGGCAATAAAGCAATCAGGGAAGCATGCGAATCTGCTGCAGAAATTATGTGTATATATCATTATTTTTTGCTTGTTTCTATATAACCAGTTCCTATGCTGATGCTGATATAAATCATCTGTATATCCAGCAATAGCAAGTTACTCTAGGTTTATATTCCCTTATAGCTGAGGACTGAGTCTGGCACAGTGCCTCCATGCAGTTCAAATTAAATACTCCTCCCTGTGCAGAAGTAATTAGGTGGTGATGAATGTGGTGAGTGGTGCACTGCTGGAGTGAACGGTGACGACAGGTGTCCAGAGTGGGTCGGGTTGCAGGGCTCTGTGGTGCAGAGAGGAGTGGTGTTAAGTTGAAGGGAGCGGAGCAAATTTGGAGCTACAGGCAGAGAGAGACAGTGAGAATTCACAGTGACAGAGACCCCTGCCTGAGCAGCTTTTTGTTACGAGTCAGTCATTGGAGGCTTTCTTTATTCCCACTGAGGTGGAGGAAGAAGGGAGCAAATGCTTACATTAATCTAATGAAATATTTTCCCTCATTGTTTTTGTGTTGTTTACTGTGGATGTTCTGATTCACTTAATCATTTATGAAAGGATGAAACCACCTAAAACCTAGATGCAAAGTCCTTACAGTTTGGTCTGTTATAAAGTTAATCTATTTCTAAAGGAGATTAAATTAGCGGGAGAAGGAAATCAGTCAAGGCTCTATCTAGAAAACGATTTGTTGGGGTACTGCTTTATTAATTTGACCTGTGTTGAAAGGTTTTAAAGATTGAAACAAGTTCAAATTTCAAATTTCAATCAATCATCCATTACAAGTTCTACTGACTGCAGATGAGCTTTCCTTTTTTTTTTTTTTAATGCTTAGGATGCTTCTGAATGTAGGACTAGGCTATCTGGCTTACCTACACCTTGTGATAAAAACAGATAATTCCTTCAAGGTCTGTCACATATTCATGACTTTGTGTATAATAAGCTTCTCTGTTTGACTGAAATTTTGAAAATTGTCAGTCATTTATAGGATTGATTCAATTTACAGATTTTTTTTTGGGTAGTTGTTCCAGTATTAACCTTTTAAAATGTTGGGCATTGCCACAGATATTTTTCAGGACTTTTCTTATATGTAGAAAAGAATTATGAGTTCAGTTTGTGATGTATCAAACATGAGCTCTTAATATTATCCAGATTTCAATTTAAGGGATATTTTTGCCAGCTAGTGGTATATAGTACCCTTAAGTCCACCTGAGTTTTGGCATCCATTCAATGCTCCTTTAGAAGTATAAACCTCTGAAAAATTAAGAATCATGTAAAAGGAAAAGAAATACCACAGCCAGTTTTCAAAAATGAACAAAATCCTTTTGTTCTTGCTTTCTGTGCATATTTCATTCACTGTAGTTCTAAGTCATTAAATTGACTTGTATCTTCCAAGCTTTTAATTAAATTTTTCATCATACTTTGTATTTCCCTCTGTAGTATAATGAAGAACTCCACTATGTAGAGCCGTGCCTGAATGGAACATTAGTTCAAGCAGACAGAGCCAACAAAGAGGTAAGGAATGAAAGTAACAAAACAGTGGAGAGCTGGGATGCAGTGGGTGACAATGTGCTATAATGATCTTTTCTTAGTACAATGCATTCCATTATTAAAATTTATTAATTATTCTACTCATGCCATTTCAAAGAGTTTTATATGACTCCACAGAAAGAAAGAAATAATCTCCTAGTCAATTTGGTTGAATAAACTTAATGGAAAATTGCAGGAGTCATTGAAAATATACTGTTAATAAAGTTTGGTAATTATTTTAAGTAAAATATTTCAAACACTTTAAATTGAACTATCATTCTGTTAACAAAAATTACTGAGGAAGAGATTGCATTCTTAACTCAAAGTAACACTAAAATTGAAGGAAAATCCCCAAACAAATGTAATGTCTCAATGTAATAATGTACTCATTCAAGAATGTTCTGTGAAAATGTTCAGATTAGTTTCATTCTGCTAGAATTTTTTATGGAAAAAACCCCATTATGGTGACTACAGTGCAAATTTTATTTGAAGAGAGATTGCAGTATGCATCTGTAGCTTGAAGTTTAGTTTATTGCCTGACAGTTTTCTTCAGTGGTTCTGGGCAGGCACACTTTAGGAGCTGAGGTAAAATTGCTTGTGCCATGTGAAATTGTGAAATATGATGGTTGAAAAGCCCTGTGATTCTTGTAGAGGGAAAGGCCTGTTAAAATGTCTGTTATTATACAGCTTCTTCCTTGCTAAGGCTTCCTGTCTTAGAGAGGTTTGTCCATCTGTCCTAAGTCTGGCCTATGGCTGGAGCAGTCCTAGTCTTTCTTTAAGTAGTTTCTATTTTCACTAAAAGAAAGTGAACAGAAAAGTTTCAGCTTGACACCCCGTGTGGTATTTCATTTGTGCTCACGTTGTCACTGATCAGGAAGTAGAGAACAACACCCTTTGGAATCTGTCAGTGCTGGGTCTCTCAAGACAAAATGGTTTTTGATGTTGTTATGCTGATCTTTACTCCATTGTATTACTCCCAAGAGTTCTTTGCATTTTATCTATGTCCTACAGAAAGTATTCTTCATGGGCTTCTTCTTTTATATATTTGATATTTACCCCTGTAGGTATCGAAATATCATTTGGTTGCTATGTGGGCATGAATTGTTTTTAACAATTTAATGTTGAAGTCCCTCATTTGTGAATTGTGATGCAGCTTTCTAAATGAGCACTTTATTGTGGGTACATCAAATCAGCCACATGAAATCTGTGCAAGTTCTAGATGCAGACCTAAAGATTCAAATGTATTGCCCAGATGTCCTGTCTGGAATTAATCCTACAGTTAACCTTTCTGTCATTTTGCAACTGATAAAAATTGAGATTACCCCACACCCATATGTTACTTAATGTCAGATTTATTTTAATTTAATTGATCAAAAATTTTTATGCCACCCAGATGATGCTCAGATTTTAAGAACAAGGCTCAATTTTTCAAAATAACTAAGTAAAAGTTCATATTTTGTTTTTCAGAGTAAATGTTGATATAATTTCTGATTAGGAAAATTATTTCTTTATTTACAGAATAACTTTGTCCTTTGTCTATAAACTGAATAATATATGCAAGGTTTGGAGAAATAATTAAATATGACCCTTTTCTAGTTGGTTATATTAGTGAGGTAGTTTGTGTTCTTTCCTGGAAAGGCCAGAACTAAAAAAACCCCTGAGATAGGTAGCATGTAATAGTTTGGTGCATCTGTGTATACCACAACTTTGCCAATCTTCATTTCTTTCTTATATGTGAGCTTATATGTTCTTATATCATTTTTCTAGACACTATAATGAAGTTAAAAATTTATTTGCCTAAACACTAGAAGGCACAAAAGTTCCATTGTCCCCAGTACAGCTCAGAGTACAAAGTAGAGATTGTCCAAGGAGGTGGACAGCCACTTAATCCTACATGAGTAATTCGGTTACCATGCTCCTGAACCCAGTTAAAAACAGCTTCCTGAAATATCTGATACTGTTGTAAGATGTGATACTGTGTGATTTGACTGTACTGACACCGCAAATTTACCTGGGGGCCTCATCAAAAACTCACTGAATTAACTGGAGAAGTTTCTCTTGAATTCAGAGCTCTTTGGTCAGGCCCATAGAAAAAAGATGTCCTCAAATGTTGTTCATGTGCACATGCCAAAACTGGTCCAGACCTATCAGAGTATTTAGCTGTGTTTTGGAACTCAACAAAACATTCAACTGTTTGGGTTATAACTTTTATTTCTGTGAGTCTCACAGATATACCAGACTAGTCCTGTAGTTTTGTTTGGTTTTTGGGTTTTTTTTCCTGTGTAATTGCCATTGGTCCACAGTAATATCAAAGAAAAAGTAGATAAAATTACACTTTCTCAACCAGTCGTACAAGGTAAATACTCCTTTGCAAGTTCACTGGTAATAATAATAACTCTTTCTTTTCTTTTGTATTAAATGATAAAAAACCCAAGAAAAATATCAAGACAAACACTGTGTTTTGTAGCTTTTCCAAGCAGTCATTATCAGCATGTGACCATGTTTCTGTACTGGCAAAGTAGAGCAGGCAATGTTTTGATATGATCTATTGCTTCAGCTTACATATGTCTACATATGCCTGATTTTTTTTTTTTAATTCCAACCCAGGTCTGAAAATGTAGCTATATATTTGGTTCAGAACTTTCTATCCTTCATTTTTATGTCAAATGTTCTTAATTGAATGGGTGCAAGGATGATCACATCTGTTAGTGTAAGCTTTTCTAGCACCAAAAGAAATACAAGTATTAAAAAAAAAAGTTAGAACACTTTTTCTTTAGCTGGCAAATATCTATTCCCAAATGCTAACTTCAAATGGAAACAATTAAAATTTGCTGTAATGGTATTTCAGATTGCTATAGTTTTCTTTAATGTGGAAAGAGGAGATGTAGGATGCTGATGATTGCAGGGACTGAATTTTTAACAGTTCACTCTACGACTCTTTTATGTTGCTATTCATAGTCCTGACCTTTCTTAAGACACCTATCACGTAATGCAGCACTGTGGCTGGAAACATGCATGGAACCAAATAGTTTTACCAAACTATTAGCTTATGCTGAATAAACTTGAGTTTCTACCATTTTGGCAGTATATTTCTCTCTGTCTCCTTTTTTTTTTTTAAAACCATAATACATGAGATAAAAAATTCCCATTAAATGACCCTTAAGGAAAAGATCCCCCCTGTGACACACACGGATGCAGTTCTTGCTGACTGCATCTTGCTAGGTTCATCTGACACCACTTGTACCAAATGCAGACAGTTCTTAGGGCAGAGATAAGAAATTACTCTGAGATGTTTGGAGCTTTTAATCTCACGAGGAAGGCAGCTGTCTCAATAACTCCAAATAAAAATTGCTCTCACAGGATCAGTACCCCAGTCTATGCTTGTCTTGAAATTATTTATTGAAGAACTACTTTGCTGTCTTTCTGCAAGGCTCAGATGTTTTCAGATGGAATCTTTCCACTCTGAGGATGTCACTTAAACGTGCTGAATGGAGTTCTTTGAATCGTGTTCAATCTCTCAACTTTAACAAAACAAAGAAACAGAATCTAGAAGAATAGCTGTCCTTATCACTTGCACTTCATTTGTAGAGAGCTGAAGGGCAAACCAGGCTTCTCGCAGAATAAATTGAATTATACTTGAAATGAATGCTGACTTGGGGCAGCCGGGCCAGGGCTGGGTGTGGGGAGAGACCAAGTCCTCCTTTTTAGGGAGAACTGAATGTGGTGTTTGCTCCTGCTGAGAGGGCTCTGTGGTGCCAGCACAGCCAGCCCTGCTCCTGCCACAGCCTTGGCTGTCCAAGGTCCAGGCGTGAGTGGATCCTGGCTTTGCCACCTGCAGCAGCCCCGGGCAGCTGGGCTACAGCCAGAGCCTCTTCTGCTCCCATCCCCAGCCTCTCTAGGTAAAACGAGACCTGGAGCATCTTCAGGGAATGGAAGGATTTGTTTGTAGGCTACAGGAAACACGTTCAGCCTCAGGGCTTATAGCAGCCTGGGAAATGAGTGCTTCCTGGTGGTGTTGGTGCTGAATATTCAGTGGGATTACGGGTAGCAAATAAACATGCTCGTTCACATTCAGGGATGGGTTGCAGGAACTCTAATCCATGATGTTCAGGGATTGTAACAGGCTTCCACAGAGCCAGACTTTCAGAAAATACAATTAGTCTTAGAAAAGAAAGAAAGTAAGGACAAAAATAAAAAAAGCTGTCTGGTTTATAAATTTTCTCATTGAAACACTGTCACTCTTGATCTCCTCTCTACCTCTTCTCTTTTTGGGATGGAATCAGTACTGTAAACACAGTGCTCATTCCACACATTGGCTCTAGAACACTTACCATTATTTCATTATTTTCTGGACCATAGTAGTAAGGGAACTACTTACCTAAAAGAAAAAAAAATCCACTCTCATTAAAAAATGAAAAAGCATTTAAAGCATTGTAGCTCTCTTATATCCATTCTGTGGTGACACTTTCCCTTCAGTAATGTATTTTAGTTTCCTATTGCAAGCACCAGGAAAGATATTGCAAAACCAACTTCAGTTCCATCCCACTCCTTCCATTTTTTTCTGTCTTTCAGGTAAGAACATATACCTGACAGTAGAGTAAATCTGTACAAAGTGCACACAGAGGAAAGAAGCTGCATTTCTCTTTGAATAACATCCCAATTATTATTGATGAAGCATTCTTTTCCTCTAGAATATGCTGTCTTTATTCCATTTGCATCTTTACTTAAATTAAGAGTTAGGATTCAACTGAAATGTCTGAACTGAACTCCCTTCTCACAGCTATATTAGTAAGGGCTGAAAAGTTAGACTTCTTAATTTATATGATAATGGAGCTCAAGTTAGCCAAAGATTCTTGATCCTGCATCATTTTGTTAAGTAAAGAGAGCAGTTAGACAGAAAATAAAATATAGCATCAGTACTTTTACCTTTGCAATGCTCAGTCTGGCTAAATGAATGTTTTGAAGACTGGTACAGATTTCATAGTGATTGGCGTAGCAAAAGCAGGAATGTTTTTTGAACAAACCTAACCCCATACAAGTAATTAGGGGTTACTTGATCAAGAGCACTCCTTTGTTAAAGCATTAATAAATGTCTGCTATATTACCAAGTAGATTTTTGAGGGACATCAAATACATTTAGTATCATTAAGCATTTTAATGTTTAACACATCCATGCATTTTTGTGATGGGAAAGGAACAAAGGTTGGAGGAAACACGTTTTCAGCCCTGAACCTCCAGCATGTAACGTGCTTTTCTTTAAGAAAGTGTGAAGATACTTTGAAAGAAGTAATGGTTCAAGCATCTAGACCTCTTCCCTGCCAGCTTAAAGAACAGCCAAGTAATGCAGACCAGAGTGGTAAATCTTCATTTAACTTTAGTTTTTTGTACTGCTGGCAACAACCTACAAGGAGAAGATGCAAGTATAATTTGTTTAATTTAATTTAATCTCTTTAGAAACTTCCCCAGCTTTTGAGCAAGTTGTTCTTTTACTTTTCTGCAAAACTGCTGGTTCTGTAAGTGCTTGTTTGGTGTAGCTTTGAGAGCAATGAGGATCTAATTGAACCTGGAATTTCTGTCAGGAACACTTCAGAAAACATTCTTTTCAGAAACCCTCTTCAATGGAGTTTGCTTCATGTATTTGTAAAAGACAAAGTTACAACTTCAAATATGTTTGTGTTTTGATATGACAGTGAGGTGAGTGGTGTTAATATATGTGCCACCAGTTTTCCTAAGATACACATAGGGATCCCAGTACTAGAATTCTTCCAAGAGAGTGTTTCAGCTTTCATTTTACAATGTGAGAATACAGTAATTTGTTTTTGGAATAATTATAATGTCAGGTGATATGGCAGGTGTCACTCTGTCTCCACTTATTTCTAAAAGTTTTCACAGCCTAGAAATTGTCATAAATTTTTGTGTTGGCACATACCTACAGTGCAGTTCAGTTTAGATATATGAATATTGTAAGCTATCCCTAATTTGCACAACTTGCTTTAAGTTTCGTTTATCACAAAAATTAAATCTGTAATTACATTGGGTAGCATAACTGAGGTTGAAATTAATCTGTGATCCTAAATGTGGTTTAGTAATATAAAATATGCAAGGTATATTTGAATTTTACCAGACTATTTTATAATTTGGCATCAGTGTTAAACAGCTGCTACCTTGAAGTGTATCAATTTGCTATACACAAATTTAAAAAAGAGTGGGAAATAGTTCAGACACTATTCTGTCACCGTCTGCACTTTCTCCACAAATTGCAAACATGTGGAACTGCCTATTTTAATACTAGTTTTCTTGGGCCAAGAGGTTTTCATCTTTGAGAAACTCCATGTTACAATTTACCTACCCCAAAGGAATCGGATGACAATCTGATTTAATGTAACTTCAGATTTAAAGTAACAATATTACAATATACATTCCTTTTTTATATGTTTTTTTAATGTACTATATATGGGTTGAGGACATTTCTCTGTAAATGTTTCCAGATGAAATATATCATCTTCTAGATGCACAGATAGGCACAGTAACTCCAAACTAAATCAAGAACTTACCCCAGCGTAAATTCGAATGACAGAAATAGACAGATGTAATGTATAACTTCCAAAAAGCTTTTATTTTTCTATGCAATTACCAGAAATTAAATAACCAGAAGACTGATTCAGCAAAGAAGCTGAGTGAAATTGCCAATAAGAGGTTGGTAAATACAAATTTTGCATATTGAATTTTATTTAAGCAAATTACTTTTGCATATTTNNTCATTTTTTTATTTTCTCTCGTTACAAAACAACAAAAAAAAAAAAAAAAAAAAAAATCAAATGCATTGCTTAGCTGTTAAAAACCCCAAAACAGTAAAGTCTCACTGAAGTCTACTCTTATTTTAAAACTGTCAAGCTGCTATAGACCCTCAAAATTTTCAGTAAGCCCCTGACCACTGAAATTCAGTCTGACATTTTTTATTGCAGTAACTAATTTACTTAAGAAGAATTTGGTTTTACTCTGAGTGTATTGAATCTTGAGCTCTTAGTTCAGCATTGTTTTTAATTATTTTTTTTCCAGAAAAAGCCCCCTTCTTTTCCAGCACAATGTGTTAGGAAACAGAAGGGTTTGGATAATCATGACAGTCAGGTAACCTGTAACTGCCCTGACAAAGGGTTTGGAACGGGGTGATGCCTAAATGTACATTTATGCACACACGTGATGCACATTTATCTGTCAGTGCACGTGGGGAAACCTCCCTGTGACACACAAGTGAACATCACTTTCCCACCTCACACAGGCCTTCTGACTGGGTTTTTTTCTCTCCTGTTTATGTGCTGATGTAGTCCATCTTCACAAATCTGATAAATCTTTGCCAAGTATGTCCCAGGGCCATTTGGAGTTACAGCATGCGTGGATAGGCATGGGAAGTAATTCTAGAAGCAGCAAAGACTTGCAGTAAAGCTGACAAGGAAACCTGGAGGAATGTTGAACCCATTAATAATGCTTTTCTGTAGGAAGCTCAACCTTGTCAGACAGTTAATGGCAAATATCATGCTTTTCCAGTGTAACTGTATAACCTCTGTGCATATATTAGTTGTGAACTGTTCCTTTTTGGAATCAGTGGAAAATGCTTTATTCGCTGGCTTGAATCCATGGTCCTGTACCCAATCTAATTTGGGTATTCCTACTCATCATAAGTGGTACCTTATTTTCGGTAAACATAAGTAGGCTCTAACAAAATATTTGTGCAAAGTACTGGGACTTCTGTGCAGCATATTGGCTTAACAAGAATGAAATAAAAACTTTGGTGGTTGTAATAAAAATTAAACTCAATTAAGTAATTCTGAAGCCCTAAAGTAAATAAAAAAAAATTTTTAAATGCATTATTTTTTTCTAGATAAGTGGGAAGAGTAGAGGTGGGGACTTGGTCAGTTTATGAGAATAAACTTGCTATTGGTTTCCTTCAATTTTATCAGTGCCAGAGAGAAATAATATAATGGGAAACGTGTTTCCAGGACTTCCAGGGAAGAGACCTGCTGTAGACCATAGCAAGCTCAACTCACTGAGTGATGTATCTCTGTGTGTGAGGCTTTAGGCAGTGTTCTCATGTTAAAATGCATTAAAGCAACCTGTGAGGTTCTAATCTGTGTGCAAATTAAAAGGTGAGCCAAGCTCACTGCTGTGACACTGTTTGTCATGATGCTGGGGAAAATACCATTGGTATAATTCTGCAAATGTTTGCTACAGTGAACATGAATGCTGGGCATTTGGGATTGCCTCAGCTGGCATCTTCTGTGCTTTTTTGTGTGTGTCTGAGACAGGCTGGTTGTCACAGCCCTTACCTGGAACTGGAGAACTGGAGCTCAGTTCTCTGTGTTAATCTATCATCACCTGCTTTCAGATGCATTTGTTTCCTGTTTTCAGATGTCAAATGAAGATGGCTGTAGTTTGTTCTTTTCCTTTTATTCTTGTTTGGAAAGGATAAAACTTTGAAGGTTATGGAGTATTCTTATATTTTAATGGAAGCCAAAGAATTTCCCCCATGGCTGTGCAGACACTGGACTCTGTTGTTTGCTTGGAGGGTGACCACTTTCCCTTTGCTTCCAGAATATAAAAATTTGTCATCTTGTGATCATGGATACCAGTCAGCTTGTCTAATCTCAATAAACCTTGTGAGGCCATTGCAACAGCCTCTAAGAGACCAGAACAAGGAGCTGCCTTGGAATTTCCTGAGAATTGCCACTGAATTAGCAAATCATTCTTCAGGATTTGTATGGGCTAGGTAAATCAGTGTCTCGTTTTGGCTACAAGTTTGACAGCTTCTGCCACAAAGGAAAAATTCAGTTTCAGGCCTTCATCTCAGAAGAGTTTTTAAATTGCCTGCAATGACCTGGAATCAGGAAAGGAAATTCAAATTCTTGTCTGTGTTCAGATTGCCCCCTCTACCTCCCTAACTTCTCCTGTGTTCTGAATCATGAAAAGGGCTCTGAATATGTGTCCACTCCCAAGCACAGATTTGCTGAAATAAATGCTTAACTTGAATTATTTGAATTCATTAACTCTGAAATCCTAGTAAATCAAAAGTAGGAAGCTAAGAAGTAACAAAAATGCAAGTTGCTGTCGGATTTTGAAAGACAATTTTACCTAATCCCCGAAGAATGAAAACTTAATGTAATCATCTAACCAAGTATGATCCCAAATCCCTACAGTGTTCGTTTAACTGTGAGGCTAGAAAAGGGGAATACACCAGGGTGTACCAAAAAATGCTTTCAACAGCCTCATTATAAGAGAAATTCCAAGTTCAATCATGATAATTGGTTATGAATTTGCCCTCTTGTTCAGTTATGCCAAAGCCATATGTAACAGTGGTGTGACTTTAATGTTCTGTGCAACTGTCCCATGACACAGAGAATATGAAGGACACTAAAAACCATCCTGGATTTCTTCTCATTTAAGTTCTGGAAGACTTCATCCTTACTTACCTGCACATGTGGATTTGTATCCTCATTCTCCTCAGCTCATGTCTTTCAGACCCTTCTGGATGATCACAGACACCTCCCCAGCTGAACACTTCTGTGCTTCCTCACTCAACTTCTGTGGAGCTCTGACCCTATAATTTTGTAATCAGACATCAATGTCTGATTGTCATAATTGTGTGCCTAATTTGCATTCAGAATTACCAAGATTATGCATGTCAATTAGATATATGAGTCTGCAATTAGATATTGCACATTCTGGTATTTGCACATGGAAATTAAGCATACAGTTGCCTGAGAATGTTTGTGCACACAGTTGGACAGATACCCCAGTCAAACAAGGGCTCCAAAATGATAACAAAAAGAGACTGAAATAAACCAGTTTATTACTAAAAAGAGCTCTTTAAGTTGTAAAGTTGAAGTATGCTTTTTGGCTCATTAAGAGCTGGGGACTCCTGCTTTTGAGATCTGTTTGGTTTCTGAAAGTTGTTGAAAGTGGAATTAAGGTGATTTTTATCTCATTCTGAAATCATGTATTCTTTTTCTTTAAACTGATATTTCAGTGGTATATGTCTTGCCCTGACATTTTTTCTCTACTAGTTGGCTTGAAATACCCTTTTTTAGCCAGTTGTGAAGACTGAAATAGCACTTCACAAAAGCATTGCCTCCCCTGCTATTTCCCACCACACAGGTCTTCATTTTCTTCTTACAAATTAATTGTCTTATCTTCTTGTGTAGAACAGTTTTTAATAAGTCTAATATTAATATTGACACTGATAAACTGCATTTATACTTCAATGACCTAATGATTAGAATCTACCATCTTTTAGAGCTGTGGTCTCTCAAAGCTAAATTTTAGAAAGAATTATTTTTATTAAGTATCAGATTCCAAAAACCTACAGGGAAAATAGTTAGAAATTATATAAAATTACTCTACTAAGTGAAAAGAAAATATGAAGATCTCTAAATAAAAACACAAAAAACCAAAACAAAATTATTTAATTGAATAAGTAGCCAAAAATGTATCAAAAATGTGATGCCTTTGCATTATTATTGTACTAACACATCCTTAGTTTAGTGTTACTTAAAGAATCAGAAAGGATTAACTGGGAGTTATTTTGTTAATTAGTGTATGTGGTCATTTAAGCCTAAGAAGTTGGTCTAAAGTATTCAGAAATCCTTGATCATTGACAGGTCTGTTGTAACATTCTGACAAATGAAACCTTCTTGTTCATGTTGCAGCATTTCAGGGAACACCTTGATAAACTTTTTGCAAAAGGAATTGGAATGCTGGACATTGCTTTAAATGAAGCTTTCAACATGCTCAATGAAGTAAGTTCATGCTTTTCAGATCCTTTTTGCTTTTCACCTCCTTCTTGTTTTCCCTTTTTTCAACTGAATTTATACTCATGAAAATGTTTTAAAATGTTTCCTGAAGTATAATCATGTATTTTGTGGAAAAAATACTGAAGTGTGTTAGTCTGCTGGAAGATGAAAAAAACTCATCTAAATTAAAGCAAAATGTCTTTTGATTGAAGGATGTACTTTGGAAATAAGAGCTCAAACCCAAATATTCTCCAAAAAAGTTTGACTTGACAAGTGTGCCTGCCTTTATGCTGTGTGATCCTAGATTAATTAATGGTTCTAATTCCTGTGTATTCATCTTGAAGGGCAATATTGATTGATTCTTTTCCAGGCATAAAATCCTAAAATGAAAAAAGGAGTATCTTCTTCCACCCACTGCTCATGTGCTCAGTTAGACAGTGTGGAACTAATGCCTTCATGTGGTGCATGCTAAAAATGACAATGGGAAAAGGTGCATGAAGTGTAGGCTGTTTGTAGAGGTTTTATTAAGAATTGTGGGCACCAAATAGAGTCCTGGGAACCAGAAAAAACAGTATGAATGCCTCAGTGCAAGAGATGTTCTGTGCTAGTCCTCCAAAGCTGTGTAAACTGAAAAAAAAAATCACATTGCAGGAAGTGAAGACCTGAAACAAGATCTGTTTTGCTTTGGTTTAAAATCTGTGAGGTAACTGAAGTTATAATGATGAATATGGTATAAAAATCTCATTAGATAATCTGATAGCTCTGAGACTAAAGGGATCTGACATCCCATGTGCTGAATTGTACCCATGATGAGAGGTCTGTAAGATCATGATGGACTATGCTACATGTATGTTCAGATCTCTTCAAGGTGCTGGATTGATTGCTTCTATTTATATTTCAAAATGAAGTTTTAAATAGGTTCAATCCTTCTTGCTTATAAACTTCCAGAAATGCTAGCCTAAAAATATTTTCCATTTTATACAGGCATATCTGCAAAGTCTCTGGGAGATTCAATTAAAGCCACCTAGGCCAGAGGAAAAGCTAACCTCCCCTTAGCAGAGTACAGCAAACCATTTTCCAGTTTGTCTACAGGATGTGACCTTTATGTGCCAGAAGCCTATTCTTTGAATTATAGGTTAACTAAGGATGTCTTTTCTTCATTAAAAAAAAAAAAGAAAGTGGGTGAATGGGGAGGGGGAAGGAGTGGGTGGTGGTATAGTAAAGGGAAAAAAAATAGAGAAAGCTTTGTGTTACACAAATAGTCTATAAAGACTGTGGTTGGATTTTTAAATGGTTCAGGGGTTACACTAATTAAACTCAGTCAATTTTGCCTTGCAATTACCTTTCAATATTTGCTATGGTTGTCAAGACTTGAAGATGTTTGCTACTGATACCTTTGAAAAGCATGTTTAAAAATCCACTTCCAAAGTCTTTCCAATTGTCAATTTATGCAGTGTACATGATAGAGAGGAAGAATACAGAAGTGCTTGGTACAGTAGTTAGACACCTACTATGTCATGTGACAACTGCAATTATCTCTTTTGGTGACAAATGTGCTCTTTGAAGTGATTACCTTTAAAAAAATCATAACCAATTAAATAAAATTCTGTGACATTTCAAAGACTGTTAATCACAACCAACTGCTGTAAATGTCAGGATGCATTGAAATTTCTGCTGCTAACTGATGAATCACTGAGTTAATTGTAGTTCATCATAAGCCCCTTGTCATTGTTATTATTATGGAAAACACTTTCATCACTCTTGCTATTCAATAAAATTAAAAGTTTTAGACAAATATGAGAAGATATTACTCATCAAAGTATTTGAATTTAATCTCATTCTTTAAAATATTCAGATAACTGTGTAGAATAATGCAGATGCATACAGAGTGGTGTTTTAAAAGAAATGTACAAAGGCATTTCCCCATCATTAATTTCTCTCTTCAGATACCTTGCCACTTTTAAAATATATTCTCCATGTGAGGAAGATATCCCTAGACAAAGGAACTTCACCTTTATGAGAAAATAATGTCTGTAAGATCATGAAGGAATCCCACTCAAATAATTCTGGTTCTGGTTAAGACTGGAAAACCTGCCATGATGGGAGAATTTTAAGGAGTGACTGCCTTGCAAATTTCACAGAGTAGAGTTTTCACCCAGGCAGTGACCACAGCACAGCTAACTCTGTGAATCCACATTAGCTGCCCTTTAAGGCAGAGTGTTTCTGGTACTGTTTGCTGAGGTTTCTGGATGAAAGGATGAAAAGGAAGCTGATCTTGAGGAGAGATGCAGTGATGGAAACGTTGTTGAATGTGAGTGTGGTTACTCAGATACAGAAATGTGAAGGCAGAAAAGACAGAGGACTTCTGGAACCCACCACCCACCCTTTTATACTGCAGGCATTTCTACACACATGAAATTTTTAGGAGAACTTTTTTAGAAAAGGTGGGTTTTAGAGTTTGGAAAACGGTGAATATGTAAGGGTGAATAGACTGAGGAAAGCTTAAAAGACAGAGCTGTTGGTAGTCCAAATCAAGCCAGGATACTCTGAATGATTTTTCATGACTGCAGGAGCAGTCAGAGTCCCTGCAAGGTAATTCACCCAAGAACATAGGTACTGCTTTTTAGATGGGACCACCCTGTTCTGGGGCACAGCAAGGCTGGTGAGGTGGGACAAGGTAATTCTTGCCTGACTTTCTCAGCATCAAGGGAGGGGTGATAGGATGAGGCCTTGCCTGACCTCAAATATGATAATGTACATGAAAACTACAAGAAATGAATTGTAATATCCCATTTATTGATGTTTTCATAGATTTTTTTTTTAAAGTGTTCATTCAGAGAAACTAAAAATCAAATAATTTTACAACTTTGCTTTTTTTTGTGCTAAAAGGTGGATGTTTCACCAAAGTACCTTGAATACATAAGAACCCATTCTCCAACCAAAGTAAATGGAGACACATGGATTCAGAGTCAGAGCACCAACTCCCGAATGAAGAGATCAAAGCTCATATTATGACAATGTGCTTGCTCTTTGACAGGAGAAAATCCCATTTGTATAAAGATGAAGCTTCCTTTGCCTATGCCAGAGGATTGCTGATTGCTGTCTGAGTACCTGTGCTCAAGTACTGCACTTCAGCAGCCTGAATTACTTATGTGTATTCATTTTGGGTAATAGGAGAATCTCAGAGTATATAAATATGAACTGGGTTCTCCCAGATAAATATTTAAAGGAAAATAGCATATGGAATGTAATCCTGAGTGAATATGAATGAATGCCATATGAATAGTCAAATGTCTCTCAGGAGTTGTGTATCTCCTGTACTTCGCAGAAAAATCAGCATTTGTTACTTCTTTTTGTGTAACATGTTCTTTAAAAAGGATATTTAAATCAAAGCAAACCCTATGGATGCATCAATACTCATCATCTATCAAAACCAGGGGAATACCATTTTAATTTTCAGTAGTGCTATATTTTTGTATGTTTCTTATTTTTCAATTCACCAAGAACATAAAATCTATGATAAAATGTTTTCAGCCTGAATATTTTCGACTTCTTCTAAGGATGCTAGAGATTTCACAAAGTCCATGTTTACCCAGTGTGATCCTGTTTATCTTCATATAACAAGAATGTGCTGTTCCTAATGGTTCTTTCTTCTTGCAGTTCAATCACACAGGACAAGGAAGCATTTGCAGCCAGGCCATAATGCTGATCACTGATGGAGCTGTGGACACATATGATACCATATTTGCAAAATACAACTGGCCAGACAGAAAAGTAAGTGTGTTATCACCTTTACTGAATAGGAAACCCAAAGCTTCATATCCAATCTAAAGTGTGTATCTATTGAAAGTCAGTAACAATCTTTCTAATGATTTATAAATGATTTTGGATCACTAATTAAAAAAAAAAAGTGATGCTTATATGTTATTGCCTGAGGATAGAGATGGCCTTTTACTGTGGTAATGGACTTAGGTTAATAAGATACAAAGGCATTATTTCCCTCCAGGTTACATTTTTGAGCATTATATAATCCTTCCCCTGAGACACATCATTAAGTGTGAAAAAAAATTTCTTTTTTCTCCCAAAATACACATTAATAATTCAATGCTTTTTCAAGCTAAAGATGGGTATGTACTATGGACAGCGAGTGGCTTACTATGACAGGAGAAAGGGCAGATGTAGTACTCAGTATTTTTAATTTCTTCATTTGGCAGAGTGAGAGACAGAGCTGAAAGTTGGTAAGATTTTATTAAAAATGTGTTTGGCTCAATTGATCTGTATAACAAAATTTGCCCAGAGTTAAATTACCTTATTATATAGCAAGTGGAAATCTCACAGTAGGGAATTTACCTGATGAGGAAGCTCTAGTGGGCCTTGTGTCTCTATGTGACATAATTTTCTTCTACATTTTATCTTCTGCTAAAGCAAGCTTTGGGAGTATTTTAGGAAGTTTTTGTAGTTCTTTGCCATGTTATATGCCTGTGGAAGCAAAAACCACATGGTTTGAAGTGCAGTTTGAGCAAGTAATTGATTAATGTGACTGTAATGCATGGGGTTCTGTATTCTGTGAATAAAAAGTAGCTGTTTTAATTTTCAGCTTTTAGTCATGTTTCTTTTATAAAATTCTGTTTATTTTCTGAGTGATTTCTCTAGCTCTGTTTTATGCAAACATAATATTGTTCCACTGAAAAGAAGGCCTGAAAGCTAAAGGTTTTGTGGTCAGTCCTTCCTCTCTTACTCAATGGGATAGCATCTAATTGAAGTTGTTAAGCCCTCAGATATTCCATGAGAACATTTTACTTTATCTAGCAAAAACTGGTGTTGAAGGAGATTCTGAGAATCTCTCAGAAGGATGTGCCTCTGATGTGCTGCATTTTCCTATTCTTTGGAGTTGGTTCCTCTCTTAAGAGACTCTGGGGAAACTCTTATCGTAAGAAATCAGCAAGGAAAGAATTCTCTGAAAGAGTCAGCTAAGTATTTTCACAAAAACATGTGTTGTGCATCTTTCATGTGCTAATCCACAGCTCTGTCTTAGATAACAATGCTCAGCACAGCTGCTGCAAAAAGCAGCAGGAGAGGTTTCCATTGGGAATTCTTCTGCAAAGGCCTAGCATGAAGAGTCCTGCCTTGTTCAGCAAGGACATGATGTCTGGGGAGCAGCTTTTAGTTAATATACAATATTGTACTCAACTCTTCTAAAAATATTTAATGTATTAACACAGCCTTGTAAATTGTATTTTAAGAAACATGTATGGAAAAAAAAATCTAATCGGTTTTTCCTCTTTTCAGCCTGAAATGTTTCAGCATGAAAAATGTAAAAGATTTCCATATGTAGGCTTTAATGCATTAGAGCTTTGAATGTCTTTGTTGGATTTGTTATTCTAGAAAGGAAGGCTGATGAAAATGCAATATCCTACATATTTGCAGTGTCAGTGTGCCTAGAAATTATGCATGCCATGCACTTTAAATTCACTGCCTTTGCATTACACCCTCTTTATTCTCTCCAAAGCTGGTTTTTATATTTATAAATCACACCTTTGAACTGCTTGATAGTTTTTTTTAAGCACATCTTTTTCCCTATTATCTATGTATTTCCCTGCCATCTTTCTTATAATTTATGTTTTTCTTGCATTGTGATACTGGAGTGCACAGTGGTGGAAAAGGCAATCGCTCTAATGGAGGTAAATTCTGAAGTTTCTGTTTGCCTCAATTGACTGGTTAGCAAAGTACCAACTTCAGTTACAGTTGATCTAATGTTAGATAACAGCAAATAGTTTATAATTAATTGCAACATAAGCATTTTGTTCTCTTATAGAAAGGAAAAAAAAATCTTTATACAACTGTGAAGACTTTAAAAGTTTGTCAGTGAGAATCTCTAAAAATGGAGACTGAATACAAACTTGCAGGATATAAACACCAATTCATATTTTCTTCCTTTTTCCAAACCATTTATATCTTTGCAAAAGACAGCCTTAAAAAAATATATACCATGTAAACAGGGAAAAGAGCACTTTATTACATATTATTGGAGATATAGTCTGCCTAACAACTGATTAAAAATCATCTTCCTTCTGATAATGCATTAAAATAAAATTGTGTTGCAATTATTAGGAAAGGGAATAAAATGGCTCCAGTTAAATCCCCAAAGTAGCTTAAATTAAGCAATTGAGTTTTTTGAAGGAAATCACACTGATTTTTTGTATGAACTAGGAAATTATGACCATCAAAAAACTATTAAAAATCATCTTCTGGACTGTTTCCCTGAAAGAAGGAATGCTTTCATTTTACTGGGTTTTTTATGAGTCTCTGTCTTCCTCAGCAAAAGAAAAAAATTCCCTGAAAATATTTCCCCATGTTTACTTAGTATCTTCTGCTACTTTAAATGTAAATCTAGTAGATGCTATTTTTATAACACACTATATTTTATTTATATGACTAGTTGTTAACATCTATTTCCTTTTTTTTATGAGGCCATAGGTGCAATCTTAAGGAGCTGATTCTCACGCATTAGAAATGAGTTTGTGCTATATACATAATTTTTCTCATTCATGACTCTTACATTCAGTACTTTCAAATTTCTGTGATTCATTCAAGGCAACTCTGCCATGTGAAGTACCAAAAAGTGAATAATTAATTCACAAGAGTAAATAAATCTACACATCTCATATAAAAGCTCAGCTCTTCATCATGTAGCAGAAATAAGTATTTAAAAGGAATTGTACCAAGGAAGTGTTTGTTTACAATGAGAGCTATCATATAGTTGCAATAATTTTATTTTTTTTAAGATGTCCTATTTCAGGAGAAAGCCTTTTAAGTCTCAAAATATCTTTTTGATGTCAGTTGTACCAGAATCATGCTTTTATTCTATATTATTGCTCCTCCTATGAGATCCAAATGCATTATCAGAAACCAAGCAAAATACTGCACTTAGGTATTTCTCTAGGTCCCTTCTCTAGGTCTAATTCAAAAGGATGAAAGGCCATGGGTAGGGGAGGCAGGTAGACAGACAGATGTGACTACATGGAAAGATAGTGCTTCAGGTCTGCTCCCAGAAGATAGTACCACTAATGATCTTTTCTTAAATAAAACTGTCCTACTTCCTTTCTAGTGGAAAATTCCAACAATAACTAATATAAAATTCCATGAAGACTAATCTTATAAATGTTGCTGAAATGCCTTGGCACATCAAAAAATGAAATTATGAAGAGATTAGAGATATTAACAGAGCTTCAAGCATTGTCAGGTTCTCAGCTGAAAGCCATTTTAATCACTAATTGAAAATTAGTAAACTTGGAACAGAAAGTATCTAGTTAAATATTGTTTAACATATTTATTTTGTCATTTTAAATATAGCAAGACTGTTCTCAGAATCTTGTGATATTGCAAAGGAAAATAATGCAGTAAATTCTCTTCCATGAATTTGCACAACATTTGCATGAATGGGTAAGGGAACAATTTTAAACTCTATTAACTCACTGACAACTCCATGAAGTCTCATGATGTTTTTTCTCTACTGGCTAAAATGATCCAGTGCCTGCCTATTTGAGAGTCTTTTTCTCTCCTCCATTTCCCCATTGTTTTTTGTGGCTGTCAAGTTCTGTACTTCTGCAAAATCCATCTACTCCTTGTTTTGGAGAAGCCCCAAAGCATTTCTTCCATAAACATGATTGAGAGCAGAGTCTAAAATCTCATTGAGATCAAGGGGAAATCAGAATTTCAGTTTGGATACAGACTTTTAGTATTCTTTTTGGGTGAATGCAGCACTCAGGTGGTCAAGGAAGATGGCAACTTGGTGACTTTTCATGACTTGTGGCAACCAAAAAGAGACGTTCTGCTCCCGTGGCCTGAGAGGCCTTTGCTTCACCATATTGTACTACATGTAAAATCTGGAAAAGAAAGCAAAAGAATCTTTGAATCATTTGAACTTTATCCTTCCCTTTGGGTGTGTCTGAGTCTGAAAAGCATTTGCTTTCATAATTATGTGAAACAGCTATATGATATGGTAAATATATACAAAACCAGAAGCACTAATTCCTTACTAAGTCAAGTCAAATGGAAACCAAAATCCCACCTAAAGTTTCCTCATTTTCTAGAATCAAATCCAGATAGAGAATCTGGGGTAAAAATACCTCTGTATCCAGTTACCTTGTTAGTTACTGTGCAGCCTTTCTTTTTCTGGGCAAGTAACAGGGAATAGAACTTCATCTGTCTGTCTCCTATTATTCTGAGGGCTCTGGGTAGAATTAATTTTGTATGGCACAGAAATATTTTCTTTATGCTTACGAACCATTACAACAAGGCAGAGATTTAAGATGGTTTCTATCACTGCTAAGACTTCAAGTAGGGTGAATATAAAGCATAACTGCAAGAACATCTTTATTCCGACTGCTAAATGATTATGGTGTAAAAAGACCTAACAGCCAGTGCTGCCCATGTCTGAATGGAACAGTTGAAATTACAATATAAATAGTTCCCATGACTTTTAAGTGTTTATACCTACTCTTACATCTGCTTTATAGGAAAAATTTCACAGTCTGGCAGGTCTCTGGATCTATATACAGTACTTAAAATTATAATTGAATCCAGAGAGCAACACCTTGAAATTTGCTGGATTTAGATTTGATTTCATAATAGAATACTAGATTTGCAGGCAGTAATAATCAGTTAATAGCTCCTTAATTATGTGGGACTTTCATGCATACTTTTACAGGATCAGTATTTATGGTACATTTAATAATATATGGCTTTCTTAAATATTTAAGAAAATACTGGATCATTCCTGGTCAGAACTGGTCACTTGGTCACTCAACTCTTAATACTAATCTGCTTATTTATATTAGAGATCTATAAAATAAATATTTACATTTAATTGTTCTGCCTTTTTTTTAACTAGAATCCTATTTAGTAAGTTTTTTCAGTGATCCACAATCTATTGGCTTCAACTGTTGTATATACAAAATAAATGTCTGAGCTTTGGTATATGTAAAATTCCCCAAACATTTAGCTTCTGCCACAGGACAGGAGAGGAGGCTTTCTTTACCCTCCTTTAGCAAAGGGAGATGAAAACATGGCATGAAAACTATCCTAAAGAAATTAATGGGTGCTGTGAGAACAGGCTACAAGGGAATGGGTGGCAGCGTCGTGGTACCATGGTGGTGGCAAATCATCTTTCCCTTCATGTCTGCCATCCACGGGTTACAAACCTTTCTGCAGACCCTTAACCAAGTCTGCAGCTTAGGAACGAGGAAAAGTTGGCAGCGTGGAGCATTCGTACAGCAAATTGAATGTCTCATGTGCAGTCCTGTCTGGATGTTATTAAACTGATTTTCTTTCTGAAAAGGCTGACATACTTGGAGGCAGATGCCATTACTGCTACACAAACCTGGTGCTTTATTACTGGTTATCTCAAGAACAAAAGAAGGTCCAGGCACTTTATAGGTCTTTCAAGCTATGATGTAACTTACATTAATTACTTACCTTTTTAGGCACTCCTGTAGTATGATAAAAGATGGGGTATGAGATCAAACAGAAGTTTTTGATTTCAGGATAAAGAGAAACAACTCATCACAGCCAGATTAGTGCCCCAAGTGTGATTTCATTTTGAAAAAAAAAAAAGGTTTAAAAAAGGTTTTATTTTGCCTTATTACTTCTCTTAGAGAGAAAAATAGGCTGGTAGGTCCTGTTTAGTGAATATTTTTTTGGTCGGTCAAAACTACCATAAAGATTTCTACAAATTTGTCACTAGTATTTTTACTTAAATTCTTTTGTATGACACTCAGAGTAGTTAAGACCTCTTTTTCAGTCACTTGTCATTTTAATTTGCCATGAAGAAACTTATTCTGCAGTGTTTAAATTGAAAAAATGGAGAGATGTTTTTTTGTGAAGATAAAGGTAATTAAATATTATCCTCAGGGTATATATGGATTGCCAGAGGAAGGATTACTGCTTCTTGTATACAGTCACTTGCTGGCTAGAATCATGGAGGGGTTAATGCTTTCTGAATGTTTGAAGACTTTTAGATGGAATGATAATTTATACCCATGGAAAATGCATATTCAAAGTGCCCTTACTGTGCTAATATTTGTAATATAATCAGAAATAGATACAAAAGTGAATTAGCCATGAGTCATACAGAACACCTTATAAGTAAGGGACAGTCTAAATGGAGAACAATCCACAACTTGAAATAGATTATCCAAAGTACCCTTTGGGAACTCATGAGTATCAGTAACATAAAAATGATTCCTTTTCCTTGTAAAAAAGAAGATAACTTTTAGGTAGTATGTAGACATAGAGAGATCCAAAATTTGAGATAAAATAGGTGTCCATAAAACGTGCCTAGATGACTGCAAGTAATCACCATTTGCCTCTGGCATAAAACTCCTTGTGGCTGAAATGTTTGGCTGATGGCCATTATTAACAAGAGAGACCAAAACATAAGAAGTAAGTATCATAATAAGAAGCTGATATATTATGGATTCTGTTTACTAAACAAACCCCAAACAACCAAACCTTCTCCTGATAGTTTATGTGCTGTAAGGTCTTAGTTTTTCAAAATTATCATGCCAGAAGCAAGACACTTAAAGTGGGCATGGTAATTGCAAAATATGCCTATTTTGTTCTGTGGACTATGTCTATTCCTGAGGTAATGTTTTTTGTGAAGAATTGTGTCATCTGCTTAAGGGAATGGTGAGATCATTTATTTCTTGAAGTTCTTTAACAGCAGAATAAAAACTGTATTTTAGTTTGTGTGGTTTAAACTGAGAAATGGTGCAGTTATCCTAAAACCCAGGATTCAGTTTATAGACTGTTTTTAATTCTCTTTATAATGTATGCATCTTCTTAAACATTACAGACAGAAAAGAGATGTTGAAATTTGTCAGAGCTGTTCTATTTTAGATGAGTATCAACAGTCTCTGTAAAATATCAAGAATGTATATTGTTGATTATGAGTGACCCACCACCAAAAACATGAACATAGCTGCATATATAAAACCCATTTGGTTGCATTGGGCAATAAAGGGATAATACAGTACTCCAAACAATTATTTTGGATTAATATAATTTTAAAAATAAATACAGATAGTAAAAAAAAAAAAAAGTTAAGGTTGTGTTGGATTGAATGTCTTCCTAATTTTCTTTTTAGAGTTTGCCTTTTAGAAAGAGCTGAAATAATGTGATTTTATACTAAATGTTATATTACAGCCAAGAGTCATGGTGAAAACTAAGTTGGTGCAAGAGATAAAACTAGGGCTATGTTCACTCATCTCTAGTTCCTCCACTAATAGCCTGAAATTAGGATATAATAACAATGCAAACTTGCTCAATAGGTATTTTCTGATCTGTAGAGCAGAAGTTACAAAGTGAAAATTTTCACTGAGTTTACAAACAAGGAAGAGTGAAAAATTCACATGTATTTTTGGAGTAAGTTTTAAAAATTTGTACTTATGATGTCCTGTTATGGCCTTATTTTTTTTTTTATGTAAGATTAAGCTTGCGTCAAAACCAGTATTGTGTAGTGGACAACCACTTTAATAGGATTAAAGATATTTTGATGCCTAAGAGGAATGGCCTCAGTTTGATGCAGGAGTACAAGTAGAGGAGCCAGCACAATTGTGAGGCTTGGACAGGAAAATGGGTTATTGCATCTTTTCCTGACCAATAGGTCAGATTCCTTGCTAGTTCTGGTGAGGTACAGCAATTCCAACAGCCTGTAAGCAGCTGGTAAGTACCCTGGAAAACTATGGACCACACAAAAAAATAACTGTTTTCAGACATTTTCATCTGAGTTCTGAATTATATTTCTACCTTGTTTGTATGATCCATTCTTAGTTCATTCCTGTATCATTTTTCCCTTAATGAAATCTTCATACACCCCTATTTTCTGTAACTCTCACTGTATTAAAATAAGCCATAGTGTGTTGTTTCATTACACAGGGAAACTATAACTTCTGTTGGATATTTACATTAAGTTGAGAAGGTTGGTAAATTGCATGTTTAAATATCAAATCTCAGGAGATGTTTGGAAAGGGAATGTTACAAAGAGAGGAAGTTAAATGTTTGGTATAGTATTCTCTTGCTGGCATCCCGTTACATACAGCAAATGGTATTTCTTGCTCATTTTACTCTGAGAGGCCAAATTCTGCTGGTTTGGAAGTACAACAGACGTTGTTTATATGAAATTATTATTCATATATACCATTTTCCCAGAGTACCTCTGTTATCCTTCGTGGTGTCTGGCTGTGGAACAATCCCTCAATGCATGCACATATATCAAGGCAGTACAAGAGATTCATTCCATGCAGGGGCTCATATATGTCTAGTTTAGTATTCATTTCAGTGAAATGCTTACATATGTGAGTTATTACATCCCTGCAAACCAAAGCAACGGATTCAGGCATACATTAAAGCACTTTACTGAATTAGGAACTAAACAAGTTATCCAAACAATCCCATCTTTAGAACTCTGTTGTGGATCTGCTGATTCTTTCTGAGTGGTTGAATCTTTAACTTTGTTAGTGGTTAGGCATTTTATAGAGTACCCATTTAAAGAGCACTGTTTGTTTATCTCACTGTATTTATACCTACTTTTTCTAAACTGGCATAACAGCGTTAACTGCATTCTGAGACTTCTGCAAATGGCAGCTTCTGTAGACTTAACTTTTGTGTTCTGTTCCCATGTGCAGACATCTGCTGCAAAACTGATAAAAACATATTCTTTTCTATGAGGTTTTAAATTCCATCATCCCATAATCCTCTCTACTACCCTTACCATAATTGTCTCTGTGCAGAACTGACAGAATGGGATTTGCACATCTGAATAAATATGTTCTCTTTCTGTGGGACATCATTTGTGCACTGACTTCTCTTAAGATTTCAGTTCAGTCACAGAGGTTTCCCCTTACAAGTTCTTGAAAGCTTTTTGTTGGATCTTAACATTGAAGCTGAGTTTAGTGCATTGTTAGAAGATAGAAATCTTTATTCTGCCATCTTACATCATTAGACATATGTTGAAAAATCATGAAGGATTTCGAATCATCCAGGACTTGTTATTGAAGAAGGCTTTAAAATCCATTGTAGTAGTAAAGTGTATATGCCAATGACTGCTGTTCAGCATGTTATTATGAAAATAGGAGCAGCTATAAATATTTATAAAACATTTTGAAATATGTGTTACATGGTGGTTCATAAAATAGAACACCTACAGAGCCTGAACAATTCAAGACAGAAGCCACTTACGGGTTTGTTTTCCTGGAAAACTGTTTCATTCTCAAATTGCACAGTCAAGTTCCTTAGCTCTCACGCTTCAATAGGATCTGGAAATATTCAGCAACTTACTGGTAACATTTTTGAGTTCACATCACCTATTTTAAAAATAAGTAAAAACAAGTTATCCTTGTGTGAAGAAAAATGCCACAAACACCCTCAGGAAGATGAGTACTCTCTGTTGTCATGATGCCTAAAGGAAAATTTGGAAGGTTGCATGAAGGGAGACAACAGACAAATATTCTAGGCAAGCTGAGCAATCCTCTTGGCAATAATAAAATATGATGGTATTGTAAAAAATAATTTTTCTAAGAGTTTTAAATCAAATGATTCAGTATTTCAACCTCTGATGAAGAAGAATTCTTTGGGGTTTTAATAATGTCTAAGGTAGTATTGGATATTGTCTGTTTCTGTGCTTTTTAGCTGATTTAGTAATACAGGATAGTAGTACAACCACAAAGAAGGTTTCCTAAGAATAAAAAGCAAAAGATAGAACAATACTGGCCTTTAATGAATCATATTTCAGTTTAAATCTTTAACTCTTGCTAAAAAAAAAAAAACAAAAACAAAAAAACAAAAACCTTAGGCATTTTGTCTATTCTATTAACTTAATCTCTGAGAATGCAATTAACTGAGTATACATTTATTGAGTTTGCTCATCTTGTGAAAAAGAAATGGCTGAATCTTTCATAAAATGTGAGTTTTGTCCAAATATTGAAACATCTGTGGTAGGGATGGGTGAAAACTGTAAACATTTGCTTTGGCTAAGTTTGCATCACATTAGGGGGTGAGTTTTCATAAAATATTCATGCTACCAAGTTTTATAGGCACAAAAATTCAGGGAAAATGGATTTCATCCTGTGTGCAAAAGTGACTCTGGTTAGACTCTCTTTCTGTCCATCCATTTATTGTCACTTGCAATTGAAACACAGTCCCTCATCGGCTCCCAGTTTGTGGGAGCACCATCAGTTTTTGCAGCTGTACTGCTGGCAATTTTGAGTGGGAACCACAGAATCTGTTGAGGGAATACAGTTAGTCTGAGATTCCCATTGTTGTCTAGTGTAGAATGGTTTGTGTTGTACTGGAAAGGTATAAACAGCCCACCTTTCAGAAATTATTCTGGACTTTTACTGAGACCAAGTTCTTTTCTCCTCATTGTCCCACTGCCTCTGTTCCTGTGCTTGGGGTCAGCAGGGTCACACACTGTGACTGAGGCAGGGAATCACAAGGATATCAACGTGCCTCCTCACAGCTTGGGTGGGTTCTGCTCCTCAGAGGCATTCAGAGTGCTTTCAGTACAGTGTTTCTGTCTCTGCTGGGCCCATTTTTGGGACACCCAGTATCTGAGCTGGGTGTGCCTTGCTGTACCAGCAGATCACACAGGCTGTGCTGTCCTGGGAGGTCTGGCACGTGGGCAGCACACACTGATCCATTCATCAGCACTGTGTGCTCAGCTCTCCTGGGAGAATCTCTTCAGAAAATGGCTCTAAGTAGAGATCAATAGTAGTTTTCTCTTTGTCTCTCACACAGGGGGCAATATTTGCCAAGACAAAAGATGCTGTTAGCTGCCTTGTGAAATGAGTTTTCATTTTCTTTGCTGGAGGTAGTTTCTAGCACTGTCTTGTGTGTTATTCAGTACAATCCTGCCAAAATGGGACTTATGTTCTGTTCTAGGGCTATGTCTCTGACTTATCCCTGATTCCATGATGAGTAGTACCCACAGTGTTTATATAGCCAATGGAACTGTTCAGAATTTTTTTGAAAAGCGTGATAGAATTTAGTCCATAATAGAAACTTAATTTACAAATTATTTAAACAAAAAATTATATAAGCATAATTCTAATAACTATGACAGTAATTTGTAAAAAATATTTTGATACATTTAAGCAACCAAACCCAAATTTTTAGAAAATATTCAAATGTGTACACAAACAGCATGAGAAAACTGTGAGTACAGAGTTTTTTGCATCATATCTGATAATAATGCATTTTTGGCTAAAAATTTTACTGGCTAAGTAGATTTTGACATATGGCACCCCATTTTGAAACAAACTGTCTTATTTTGGCTGACCTAAATTCTCCTTAAAAGGCCATGTATGGAAACTAGAGATGAGCCAGACATCTGAGGATGCCTTTGTGGTACGTCATGTTTGTGCCATTTCAGACAGAAAAATGCACTTGGCTCTGAATTTGTGTGCAGCAAGCAATAATTAATAAGCCATTGGACCATCAGGATAATTGGTGGGTGCTTCCCTATGGTTTTAACAGTATTATATACAATAATCAGTTGTATGAAAAGGTGAATATCAAAATGAAGTCTTTGACTGTGCTCTGCTTGCATTAGGAATAGGTAATAACAAATGCAATTTTCAAAATCATAGTTTGGTTCATTATAAAATCCTCACATACCTTCCCCAAGTGAGCAGACATGGCTAGACTGAGGTCAGGCAATTTTTGGTGACATAGCAGCAGGGATGTATGGAATGTCTTTTCATCCCCCTGCCCCTTCACAGCCTTCACAAAAGTAGCTCAAAATGGTCCCTTCTCCCAGGCAAGCAGATGACAGTCATTAATCATTGGCAACCAGTCAGAACATACTTTTAGGCTGACAAATATTGAACCTTTAAGGGCATTAACAAATTCCTTTCCTGAATCCCTCCATCAAGCTCCTGAATCCACCAAGGGAACTCTGATAAGAATTGTGCCACTGCACCAGAGCAACTTTCAGATGTGCTCTTCCAGAGAGTCACTTCCATAACTACAAAGAATTATCTTTGAGGATAACTAGTCAGCAGGGATGGACAGGATCTGTGCCCAGTGTACACCACAGGGACTCTCAGGAAAAGGAGAGGAATTCAGCACTAAAGTGCTCATGTTGTGTAAATAACCACAGCTGCTTTTACTGAGGAGGGGGAACCTGAGCTGAACCTGAGCTCAGCTGTAAGGGTTGTAGTGTTGCCATATTCAATGCATTTTCAAGATGTCATAATTCATTAGAAAACTGTCCATCATTTAGTGAGAAATAGGTGAGTAAACACCTGGTTTAGTTATGGTTTAGTGTGCTGCTTTTTAAATGTTGGAATATTTAATAGCCATAAGGGAATATTAATGTAAAGGAAGCCACACAGGTATTTTACAAAGACCTGTAATGAACTTTATGTTCTTTTATATACAAACAAATGCTAATAAACTTTATTTTTTCTACTAATGTACAGATCTAGCCTTTCCAAAAGATAGTGGCTCAACAGAAGAGGTGTATTTTCCTCCTTTCTCCAAAGTGACTTATTAATGGGTTGTTGAGTGGCAAAAGAGCCTGGTGTTCACTCCCACACTAATATTTAATCAAGTGTTAACAGCACTACAGTATCTACATGATCCAGAGCTGGTCACAGGAGTTGTGCCTGTACAAAGTGTAGCTGCTCTCTGAGTGAGGCTGGATTATGAAATTAGAAGCATGGGCAAGATTATCATGCCATTATAAGCAGATATCCCTGTACTTCTATTTTTCTCCATTAATTTTGCTAATTTAATAGTAAAAAGTTCTATGTGGGTTTAATTGTCTGTGTAGGACTGCTTAGACTGTGATATATTTCCCACTGGAGCAGTTTCTTTTGTGGCATAGCTTCTTGCAAAAAGTTTTCTGAAACAGCATTTTGAAAAGACTTTTTAACATAACACTGTGCATGTATGTCTCTAAGTTTTGGAAGAGGTACATGAAAAATTAATAAGATTTTAGAAGATAATAAGATTTTTGTACAACAGTGTAATTTTATAGCTGGATGTTGTAATTTATTCTTTACTGTGTTGACTGAGTGTAAAGATAATGTGTTACATTCTTCATGAACATGCAGAAGAGTCTTTGCCATGGGTAAAGATTTGGACCCAGTTTTCAGTTGTGCCATGTTTTTGTTATTTTGGTTTGTGTTATTTTGGGTTTTGTTATTGTTGTTATGTTATGTTTTTTTTGTTTTTTTTTGTTTGGGTTGTTGTTTGCTCCATTAATTTAACTATCTGATCAGTCTGTGACTGACAGAAACACAGAATCCAAAGGGCTGGACTGTGAGAGCCTCTCCAGCTCCTCATGCCCACGTTAGAAGCCCTTTGTCAATGGAATATTAGATTATTCCTGTATGGCTGAGTGCTCTGTACATGCTCTCAGTGTGGATTAAGCAGCTGATGTATTCTGTTCAAATAATGCCTGTACTTCATGGCAGACACAAACAAGCAGTTCTAGTGTTTCTTTGACACTTGTTTGTTGTCATAAATAGTTGTAACGTTTTAGGAGTGTTGTACTGTGCTAATTACAAAAGTAGGCAAGATCCTATGAAAGAAATAAAAATGTAAGAGAATCATTACTGCCTCACAAAATGTAGGGCGTAAAAAAATGTAGAACACCCAGAAGTTGGACAGGGACTTGTCTCCCTTCTAGATAACCTGAGTCTTAAGCTTCCTTATCCTATGATTTATAAGTCTGGATCATAATCTCAACATTAAATAGAATCTGAGAGATGCTGATATTTTATCGTATTTATCAATATCACTGCATTTCACCTGTCAGCACTGAACAAATTTCAGGAAAAAACAGAAGAGATTCTTTTATGTAAACATGTCATTGGCAAATCTCTTACATTTTTCCCTATAACTGCCACAGTCAGTGCTGCTTGTATGACAGAAGCTGTTAATAAATTAGGCCCCGAGCCTCTTGATGGCAGTGTATTTCCTTCTTGAGTTCATAGGCTTTACAGAACATTTATGTCTCATTACAGCCAGTACAGCAGTTTATGCCCTAATAAATCAAGGGAGCTTTGCAGAGATGATCTTGACAGTAATGAATCTTTCTGTTGGCATTTCCACTTCACAGACACAAATAATGAAGCAAAACTGCCCCATCTGGCCACTCAGTGAGAGTCAAATCGCAGTGGGAAGCTGTTTTCTCAAGCATGACAAAGGTCATTGTGTGCAGCAGGAGTGAGCCATAGCAGGTTGTGCCGTGAGTGACAGTGCAGGATGAAGCCATTTGTGAGCTTTTATCATTATAATTACATTTGTTAGCCATGCTGCCAAGGCTCAACCCGCCCTTCTACCAAGTCTGTGTGCTCTTGCATCAAAAGCTGCCTTAACTGATTCCTGCAGCTTGTTTGGAGAGCTGTTGGTTGGGTATTGCACAGGAATTGATTTCATCAGCTCAATCAGCCAGTGAAGTGGTGTTATTATTAAATCTCTCTCGGTAATATTTTTTTTTAAAATTCTGAAAATGTACTGCCTTGAAAGCAAAATATGCTGCATGCTATTGTAAATGAACAGATATACCAGGATCACTCTGCTTTAGGAACATATGGAAGAAATGCAGAATATGTCATCTCAGATTGGCTGGTGGGTGCACTGAGCCTCCTGTGTGGCCTTTGGCAGAATGTGAGCAGGTGATCTTTCCACCTGTTCTAAAATCCCCAGTTCTTGGGTCTGACATTATTGTTCTATGATTCATTTGTTAATAAAGTCCTTTCAGCACAGAACTTGGATATGCACCAAGAATCCTTGAAGGCTTTTTCCAGGGCCTTTCAGAGAGCATCTTCCCCATTTTGGTTTTCCACAGCTCAGCATTAAACAGTATTCCCCAGCTTCTCTGTTTTAAAGTATATTTTTCTCATTTTGATATTTTCCTGCTTGATAAGATGGTTGGGTCTGATTTCTTCCTTTGATAAGATAAAGTACTTTCTCCTGGCTTAGTTTCCAGTGCTTAGTTTTAGTGCTTTTCACACTGCATCAAACAACAAAATTGAAAATAGAGTCTTCTGTCAGATGGGAGTTTGGGGTTGCTTTAATTTGTTATTTTTTT
The DNA here is from genome assembly GCA_013399945.1 of Ploceus nigricollis. NCBI lineage: Eukaryota > Metazoa > Chordata > Aves > Passeriformes > Ploceidae > Ploceus > Ploceus nigricollis. Next base: position 154,838 of record VXBC01011152.1, read on the forward strand.
ATTTTCCCCCCTTCCTTCCTTCCTGTTCAGCAGTGTGTTAGTCCTGCACACGTGGTGTGTGGCTGTGGCTTGCTGACATTTCAAACAGAGCCACCACGTGCCACTGAGGAGATGTCACCCAGGTCCCTGCATGGCTCAGTGCTCCTGGTGTTTTGGGTTTGCACACAGAATAATTCAAGTGTCTGTAGGTGCATACAGTCATTGTTCTGCCTTGAATCTTTTTGAGTTCTGAAATGCTGCTGTTTCTGTAGGAATAAGTCAGCAAATAATTTGATTTCAATTTACATGTGGCAATTCTCCCTTCACCTACAGTACACATTTATACTGAAAAATACAGGTGCACTTACAGGCTGTGTGTTTAGGGATGTCTCATCCTTCTCAGGAATGCAGGTATCCATTCTGTATTAGCAACATGACACAACAAGGATTTTTTATTTGGAAAGTCTCAAAGCTATTTTTTCCAGTTGATATTTTACAAGGGTTATGTTGCACTGTGAGAATGCAATTGCCTGAGGACAAACCTGTGGGAATACAAACACAGTCACAGGCTTGTGGGAAGCACCAAGTGTTTTTTCATGAACACAGGTCAGTAGGGACTAATTTCTGTTTTAAAGAATATTAATAATTAAGTTGAAGGAAGAAATATATTTCAATGAGATTGAGGTGGCAGGTAAATGACACCTCAACAATAACATCTAAGAATGAGGAGATTAGGTTTATATTTACAGTTCAGACAGGAAATGCCAAATTCCCTTACAGAAGAAACCAAAAATTTCAAAGAATTTTTTTTTCAGTTGAGAGTAAAGGTAGATGTGAATGAATGTACAACAGCAAGTGCTGTAATCCTCCTCTTGCATGTGGTAAGGCTCCTGGTGCAGTGAAATCAGTAATCTCTTTTGTGAAAGAGGAGCTGGTGTCCCAAGAAAACACTGGAGGTGGCACACTTGGTGTTACAGATGGAGTAAGGGCTGCAGCAGTATTGCTGCTGGAGATCTCACTCCTTCCCACCTCTGGCTGCAAACTTTGCTTTGCCTTCCTCACCTCTGCCCTGAGCTCGGTGACTGCCCTTCCACCCTGTTCTACCCCTGAACTCTCCCATGACTGGGATTCTTCTCTTCCTGCTGCTTCCTGTTGGAAACTTGTTTCTACCTGGCACAATTGCACATTGATATTTCTCCCTGTCTCTCCTCATACTGTGTCTGTTTGGGAAGTCTTTTCTAATTCAGGCCATTATTCTTTAATCTTTTTTCTTTTTTTTTTTTTTTTTTTGGCTAAAAATCTGTTGGTTTGTTGTTTGTTTTTCTTCTCCCCAAAGACCTCCAACAATCATATCTGTATTCTGATTTATTCAAATTTATTCCAAAGCAAAGTATTTCTTTTGCAGGACAGAGGAAAATTAAGTGCTGAAGTTCCTTTTTGGTAGCAGCATACAAACTTTCCCAATTGATACAACATTGAAAAGCTGCAGGCGACTTTCTTGTTCTTTAAGAACAAGAATCAAATGTACAAGTCCTAGGCTATTTGTATGCTTTTCCTGTTCTACCCTTTCTTTTTTTCCTTTTCTTTCCATACATGAAGACTGACAAGTTAAAAGATTATACCTTTCAACTGCAGTCTTGACAGATATTTATCTGTGGCTTTTATTTTGTCTGTCTTGTGATGGGACTCACTACAAAATTTCAATACCCTGCCAGCATCTGTGAAATGGAGAGAAGGAGAAATACTTCTGCAGTTTTTGTGTCATAACAACAATTTTGATTGCTGGTATCCAAGCTAATTTTTGCAGTACAGCATCACTTCAGTCTGCTTTTTCTTACATTCAGGTGTTTTTATTCACTGAGTGCTACTGTGCTGGCCCATGGGAAATGCATGGAATTGGTGCTGCTTGTTTCATCAGCTGTGATGGTTATGAAGTTTCTCTGTAAATTCAGTTTTTCTTTTTTTCAGTTCTTTCTGTTTCAAAGTTGAAAGGAAGGCTCAAAGAAAGTTCATAAAATCAATGTTGCATCAGTTCCTTTGCTTTATATCTTTTCTGGCTTTCACTAAAGTATTCCCATTTGTTGACTCCAATTCTGAGTGAGAAATGTATTTCTTTTAAAAAATTATGGGCTGGTGCCTTAGAGAAAGATTATATTTTTAAATACAGCTTTTAAATTTTACTGTCCCAAAAAGTATTTCAAATCAAAGCACTTCTCCTTTTTATCCTTTTCTTCATCACACATTTTATCATATAGTCAGCATAGATCTGGCTCAGCTGATCTGTCTCCTAGAATCACTGATCTTGCATCAGAGATGAACATATTCTGCTTTCTCAGGTGTGAAGTAGCAAGAATAAATTTGACCTCTGGAGATTTTACAGTTTTGACTCTACACTTTTTATGTTTAGAGGGTTTTGCCACATGCTTGTGACTCTCAGATATAATAAAGATCTCTTTAGCTACAATTCCGTTAGCAGCTTAAACCCATCTAAGACCATGGAGCCATTATTATATGTGATACCACATAAAAATGTACAAATAATGCAGAATACTTTGGGAGTCTAAGGTGTAATGGATGCCCCTTATCTTTAATATGTTGTTACTTATGGCAGTCTTGGGTTTTCAAAAGAAAAATTGTCTGCTGGTAAAGTTAATAATGTTCATGTTTGACTTAAGCAAATGTTATGTGTGGTTGTTGCATTAAGACAGTTTATGCTGTAAGACCTGGAAGTAAAGATAAAATACTTAATTTTTTTGTTACCAGAGATATATTTTCAGCTCTATTAAAAGGACTGTTTGAGAACTGTCTAGTGAAGTAACTAAGAAATGGTAGAGTAAAATTACCCAAAGCTGCAAGTGTTTGCAGGAATACATGAAAGTGATTGTGGGAGAGAGACTCACTGAATTTGGATTTGCTGTTGTGACCAGTTTCTGTCCTGTTTTCAATTGAAATTCTCTGATTCTAAACCAAGTACAGTGTGGACCAGGTATAGTCACCTTTATTCCTCACAAGAGATACAGGTGATATACCCCTAGAAACCCAGGTGCATTCAAGAACAGCTGTGAGTGTGCAAGTATGGTGCTCTCAGATGTTGGGCTAATGAGACACTCAAACCTGAATTTTCTGGGCTGTATCTGTTTGGTACCATGCCTCAAACCATGCTGAACATTAGTAGCAAATGCTACACTAAAGTTTCTTGCTCACTGGAGTGCATACTGGTTATACCAGCCAAATTGTTGTTCAGTTCAAAGATAGTATTTCCATTTAAATTAGTAGGATTTGTACAATGTGACCTTTGGAAAGAGGTTTATACCATACTAATCTCTGTTATGAAATGTTAGTCTTAATATTCTAGTTGTTTTAAATATGCATTGGTTTAAGTGGGTTTTTATTAGGAGTATTTATTCCAAGTTAGAAAGTGGATGTCTAACAAAACTCTCACTGTAAGAATGTTTGGAAATGTAGGCAAAGGTTTTCACAACAGCCCTGTGTTTTTGTATATCCTATTTAAAGTGCCTGCTGGCAGGAAAACCATTCCACTCATCTTCAGGAGATCAGGAAGTCAGTCTTCCTTCCCTTATAACACATATTCTGACCATGGTTTGAGGGTATTAGGTTAATCACACCGGATATTGGAGAAATTTCTGTGTTCAGAGCCTTTTAAAATATATATTTGTGATGTTCTTCACGTTATGGTGTACTTAAGACAGCTAAAAAACCACAGTAGCTTCAATCAATTTTAATTTCCAGCTGGCAGGAAAATTAGTATTAGGAAAAGCAGTAATTGCAATTAAGCTAAGATCAGATTATGACTGATTTGAAATATTGGCAACCTAAAAATATTTCTCCCTTTCCCTGTTTAAATCCCATGATAACCGAATTATTTGCTCTGCTTACAGTTCAATAATTTGTATTTGCTTGTAAAAAAGCTAAATTTGTTTGCTTCTACTTCTTTTGGGATAGAGAAAATACGACATTTCCTCACTATCTCCTAATACACACTCTCTGATGAAAACATACAGAATCCTTGAGATATGTGTAGATTGGGCAGCCTTGAAACGCAGAAATGTTCCATTAAATTTGTAAATTGAGTTTGGGCTGTGAAATACTTCTAAATCATCAAGTATTAGTATATAATGCCATTATTATAATTTCTCAGAAGTAGGATTTATATTATTTGGGATATTTTTGTCTCTTTTTACTGCATGGGGTTTTTTTTAAATTTTTATATATTTTGTCAAGTCAAAGACTTACGACTTTTAAAAATCCTTTTATCCCAGGAGAAATTTTTGAAAAATGCTGTAAACCTCTCCAAATTCACAGAACATTAAATAAATCCCTTAGTATTAGGAATTATCAACAACTAAATAAGATCTTACAGGTAGGAGGCATTTGCTTCCTTTCTGCCAGGTCCCATCTATCTGTGGGTGTTCTGCTTGCTAGCTGCAACAGGTGGGGTACCCTGCTGGTTTAGTTTTTCATCCTACCACCCTACTTTAGCAAGTTTCTGAAGCATCCAAGTTCTTTATTTCCCATTTCTGAAATGGACCTGTGTTCTCTGAGCTGTCACTTGAACATGGCCTCAGAGAGGTGAAGGTTTTTTGGATAAATTTCCTGATCAGTAGAACCATTCTACAAAGATGCCTGGAATAAAAAGGAAGATGGTGCATGTCTTGTGCTGTGGTATTCAGCTGGAAAAGCTTCCTTGGTGATTACCATTTGCATATTCCTGAAAGCAAACTTTCTGCTTTCAGAATAAAGCAGAAAATAATCTCTGGTTCAAAGCAAGAATTAAAATAACATTAATAGAAGTTAATACACTAAGGCAAATGCACTGCTTGCATATCAGAGGGCTTGCTGCTGCATCTAATTAGAACAGCTTTTAAAAATTTTAATCTATTAATAAATTACTTTGCATGCACATTAAGATGTTAATATTCATATTTGATTTGATTTTCTGTTGTTAACACTCATAAAGCTTTTTTTTAAAATTGATTGAAGGAGATGACTATGTCTGCATCTCACCGTTATTTAATTAAAGCATTATTTTAATTAATAGATGTAAAATTGCTCGTTACCCATACAGGAATATTTTCAGCGGGTTTTTTACATCTGTTTTCTTGCATGTTTTTTCAGACCCAACACTTTTGTTCCAGACTTTTTTTTTCAGATGAGTTTTGTTTGCTTTTCATTTACATTCCTTCATGAACATCAAGAGGGATGCATGCTAAAGGGAAAAATTAAACTGAGCAATAAATAAGGCAGTATGTACACTAGAAGATCATGTTAGTGTATAAACTTCTCTAGCCTTTCTTTTATGTGACCTGTAAAAGGGCAATGCTTCCCTTGCCCCCCGAGTGAAAACACTCAGGGATGCAGCCCAGGCAGGTCCTCTCAAGAATGTAAAAATATCTGCAAGAACAGATATGCAAGTTCTGCCATTTGTCCTCCCACATCAGAATAAGCTGGAAACAGGATTGGATGACTTCATATTAACTGAAGGTGGAGATTTGCCATCTCCTTCACCCGTTAGCTCAGGTGAGCACTTGTGAAGTCACTGCCCTTTGTAGAGAGCAAAGCTCTTAAGGCATTCTTCTTTTTAAGTGCTACCTTCTCATCTTATACAAGTTTAGAGAAGTATCAACAGCTGCACCTTACTGCTTGAAGGCTTGCTCAGCTTTTTAAAATGGTTTAGGTATCTCTGTTTAGGAATAAAAAGCCAAAAGAGCAGCAGTTAGTGCTGTGACACAGTGTTGACTTACCCCTACTCCTTTTTCCTAGAAAACTCACTTCCCTGTGAGTGAAAAGGAGAAAGGAGAACACCAGAAAGGAGTGAGAGGAGTGTTCCTCACTGACCTGCTGGAACCCTGGGCTAACATCAGCCATTTCCCAGCTGTCCTGTGTGGAACAGTTATGATGGTGTTTAGGAATTATGAATGATTAACATGTTCACAGTTCTGCACAGTGGCTAATTAGTCCTTTTATGTGCATTTAGTAGCATTTTTAAAAGCTCTCAGGAATTCTCCACAGTGGATGCTGTTTTTGAGGGTCACAATGTCACTTATGTGTACCTTCAGGTACCTTTGAGAAGCAGTTCCTAATTCAGAGTGGGAAATCTTACTCTTCCATCTTTTTCTTGTAAGTCAAATGGAAAGAAAGCCCTTTCTTTTAATAACATATAATTATGATACTGATGCATTTTTAGCTGCATGTTTTGAGTGTCTGGAGCTTCACAATTTCTGTGTCCTTTAGAATTCTTTAGAACATAATGTATTAATTGACAGCAGTGTATTTTCTATTCTCTTTGCAAAAGCATCAAACTACAGAGAAAAATCCTCTACCTTATCACATGTTGTTTTAATAACAGGCATGTATTTGAATATTCAAAATTTTTTTGTCTGTTTGTCTGGTTTGATGTTTATCTCATTCTACTGTGTAGGAAGCTATATATAAAAAAAATAGTAGTAAATGTATGCGTGGCGTTAGATGTGCTAGAAATTGGCTGGAGTGGCTGTAAAAAAGTTGAAAGGGAAGTGTTGAAATGTGGAAAGAGGGAGAGAAGAATCCAAAAAAGGGAGTAAGAAAGTCATCATGACTATTAGGAAAGGATTGAACATACAATCATCGCTTTGTTGACAATGAGAGATGCAGGAAGGAATTCCAAACAAGCTGTGCCATCTGTGCAGCATTAACAAGAGAAAAGGCAATAAAAATAAAGGAAAATGCATTAAAAAAGGGACTTTTATTTTTACTTAGATGTGTGTGTTTCTTGGAAAATCAGGGCAGTACAAGCCCTCTGTGCACTGCAACTGCACTGAGTCCAGAGGGCAAAAGTGGTGCTTGAGAATGTTTCACATGGAAAGTGACAAAAAAAAGTCAAAGTATGAGCAAAATGAAATGAGAGATACCGTAAAGTTTTGATAGTTTGGTGAGAGGGATGTGATAGGCTACAGCTCCTTTTCATTTGTTTCTTCATAAACATGAGGTTTGCAACAATAATATTACCAATGCCAACTGCTTCGAAGATCTCCCTTCTGTCTATTCTCCATTCTACTTTGGCCAGACTTCATTTCATCCTGATGGAGAACAAGCCATCACTGTCTATATTTTTCATCTATAAACTAGAGAATTATTTAAACAAAATGGCACTAGTGGCCATTACTAAGCTACTGTTTGTAGGAATTTATTAGAAATTGCTAGTTAGTAATTGTATTGTTAATAATTAACTAACATTTTTAAAGAAATTGGAGCAGTTAAAGGATTGATAACATGTAAAGGACTTATTCTGTGGAACAGCATAAATTTGTAGTTCTTCAAGGAAAACCTATTTGAATTTTTACCTTTGTCTCACAGTTAGCTGGACTGTGTGGCATAGAATGGAAATTTTTTTTTTTACAGCTCAGTTCTTCCCTTTGGCAATAGAGGAGGTTAGATTAATGTGTTTTGTATTTGTAGATTTTCACATTCTTAACTGCAGTTTTTCTTAGGAACAAAATTGAGCTTAAGTGAATATGTGAAAAATATTTTCCTATGTTGGAAAACTATTTCTTCATTTATAAATTAAGAAAATATTTATGTAATGCTATACATTTAATTGCTTAATTTTCCACATGATGCTGTACTGTGGCAAAGAAACAAAATTTGCTAACTTATCCATGTTTCATTGAGTAATTTCTATAGAAACTGTTACATCCATAATGTGTTAACTGTAACTTTGCCATCTACTGAAAATGAAAATTTATTACTCTGTTCATTCTAGTCCTGCTGGAGCCCGGGGTGGGTATAAGCGAAATAAAAATAAAGTATCAGGAACTCAACAAATGGAGCACCAGAGGAATATATATATATCTTATTTTCAGTGGTTTCTTATATTACATATTCGAGAAGGGAGAAGTTATATTTTGACTCACACAGGTTCTGGGGACTTGGGATAGACTTAAGTATGAGTCAGAACTCGTCTTTGAGGGTATTGGAGGGAATGGCTATCTTATCTAAAAAGAAGAGAATGTAGCAGTATTTATCTGTTTTCGTAATCTATCTACTTGCTCTGTTGCTATATTTGCTGGTAAAAAGTTTGTTAAGAATCCCCAATCATTCTAGTAATTTTTGAGGCTTCTACTTGTAATTTTTAATATACATAAAAATTTGAGAATATATAAATATTCAAATATATCGATAGAAAAATTATTTAGGAAATGCAAGCCTTTTCTAGTTCTCCACAGTAGGCAAAAATCATTGATTTGTTTCTTTAATACTTTTGTGTTTTCTCCAAGATAAAATAATGCTTTTAGTTCTTGCTAAAAATTTGACTTTTAGTTTCATACACAGCAAAAGGATACAATGTTTACGGCCATCCAAAAGCAGTGTATTCTCATCAGCAGCCTGATTTGAAGTGTCGCAACGGAGCTGTTTCTGTATTAGCCTAAATTTGCTTAGTTTCGTGAGTGAGGTGCTCAGAGTGGAGAGGACAGGCTGCTCGTTGCCTGTGGATGCAGAATTCCACTGTTCTGTACCACACTTGGAGTGTGCTTGCCGTAGCCCACCGGAACCCGGGCTAGCTCCGAACACTCCGGTGGCCACGCCAGGAGTGAGGAACAGCTGGGGCTGGGGTTTGCCCACAGCTGAACCTGAAGAGCTGCAAGCTCTACAGAGCACACTGTTACAGCCATGGCAGGGACCAGGCGAAGGAGGAAGGAAGAGGCTCTTTTGTCTTGATGTTCCACAGGGAAAGTTTACTCCAAGTGAAGAGGGAAGGCAAAAGAGCCCTGAGCGCCGCAGTGCGAGGGGTTAAATACAGCTACAGACCAGGCGGTGGACACAGATCAACCAATAGGGGGATTTCAGGGGTGGAGCAAGGGGGATGACATCAGCAGCATGGGACCAATCAGGATAGGGGGAGGTGAGGGGAATGGTCACATGGGCCAATGGGGCGTTGGGGATTAGGAGATTTCCAAATGGGTTTTGCAATCAGGGATTGGCCCAGGGGTGGGTGGCAGGGAACATTCTGGAAAAAGGGGGAGGGTCACCTTGATAGGTAGGGAAGGCACTAGAACAAAGGGAGGGGAATAGCTTGAGGGACAGCTTTAAGGGACGGTACAATTTAGGGATAAACCAGTTTTGGGAGGACAACAGAATGAACCATTTAATAGCAACTTAACGGAATAGACACGAACCGCAACATGTGCTCACTGTCAGTGAAAGAATGTTTTAATTTGTATTTCTTCTTCATTAGTTTGTAACGTTACAATTATATTCAGGGCAAACACATGTTTTATTTGGCTTACCATCATTCTTTCTCATGTTTCTGATTTTGTCTTGTTTGATATATTTGCAGTCTTAAAAAGAGAAACATATTTATAAGGATGGTAAAAATCAAATCCTTCAAATTTTAATAGGGATGTCAAAATTAAAACTAGAATGAAATGCTCTGGTTCTAAATGTCACATAGAAAATTGTCTTCTTTAAAAGAGCACTGGAATTCATCAATTAAAAATTGTATTCTCTGTACAACTGAAGTTTTGTGCATATTATACATTTTTATTAGAAGCATTTTTCTCTGTAGACTTTGACTGATAAACTTAATAAAATACATCTTATAAATGTTCTAAAATATCTTCTAAACGTTTTGATCACCATTTAAATTTTCACAGTTGACCAGATCATAGTGACAATAATTAATGACTGTTCCGTTTTATGGAATGCCTGAAGTCCTCAAAATATACATTTTTTTAATTTATGGCTTATGAACAGAGAAAATGCATTGCAGAGAGTTAGAAATTCTTGATGTTTAAAATTCATGGAGCGGTAATTTGGTCAGGATCACATTCCATTTGTAATGACTACACAATAGTAATAGAGGTAGAGGTGCAACACGACTGCAGCTTTGATTACAGAGCCAAGAAAACTCTCCAGGAGACAGTGCAGCTGTTTAAGTGCTTTACTCACATGTTCTTCTTGGAGCTCCTTGTACTTAAGTGGTTTTGATCTTAAAGTTTTCTGAACCCTGCAGCCTAGTGGACCCTCTTTAACCCTGGCAATCTCCCTTCAGTCCCAAGGGAGCAGGCAGTGCCAAAGGTGATTCTCTGGTGGCCACAACCACAGTAGAGAGCAGAGAGAATGTTCAGGAGGGATGGCATTCCCCTGGGACAGCTGTGGTTTTGCAGGAACCCTGCTGTCCTACCTGAGCAAGCCACGTGCTCCTCTGACCCTGGGAGAACATGGCACTGCCTGCTGCAGCTACAGCCCACACATTTAACTTTATCTGCTGCTTCCCTGTTGTGGCAATGACACCACTCCAAATCCTTGTAGCATGACATTTTTGAAGCTTTGGGGAGGACTTGGGGTGCTTTCTAAGGGTACAAGCAGACAGGCAGTGCAGGGCAGGTTGAAAGCCTGGCAGAGCTGGGAGTGTTGCATCAGGTGTCCAAGGGCTGGTGCAGGTCCTGTGGGGAGCCCGGGGCTGGCTCTCACAGCTGCTCTGCATTTGTGTTTTTGCTACTGCTGTGCTTTGACCTTGCTAGATTAAAAAGTACTGGAGTATTTCTGTTTGTGTGCAGCTCCTTCTACTCTGCCTGAAGCATAAATCTGCTCTGGCCCTTTTTTGACTGCTAGATTGACTTTTGATTGGAGAAGAAGGCAGCTCTAGTGGGTAGATGACAGGGGGATAGGTGACTTTCTGTTGACTTCTCCTCAGGTTCTGATTGAGCCCAAAGGCTTTAAGAGGGTATTCCTGTTAGTTTTCAGTATTTTGCATTTCCTGCAAAGCTTGACTTATTTTTAATTGTTTAGATTTCAAGGGTTTATTTATTTTATTAATTTATTGCAGTAATGGGGGAGCCCAGAGCAGACACATCTTTCACTCCTTTGGCATGGAGTGTGGCAGTGGGGTTTTCCCTGCCACAGCCACGTGCTGCTGCTTTCTCGAGCTGATTTTTCACCCCTTCCTCTGCCTTGCCTCAGCCCAGTCTGAGCCCATGTCTGTGACCAGGGTAAACTCGAGCAAGCCAGGCTTGTGAGGAGACTGCCAGGCATTTGAAAATCAACTCAGAGTACCCTGTGGTGCTCTCTGTTCAGCACCTTGTGTTCCTTCAGCAGCCTTGAGCACGTTCAGCTGCCAGGATATTGATTGGACAGTTTCCACTGGCTACTACAAGTGCTGTGATACTGTAATTTCCAGTTTCTGGTTTTCTGCTGTCATTTAGAAAATTGTGCACAGTCCAGATTGGGATTTTATGGTCTGTTGCCCCCTTGGATGGTTTTTTTCTATTTTGATGGAGAAAACCTTTGAAAATGCCTGTAATCTAGAAAGTATATAGTTGGTGCATGGCAATGATGCTATCACAGTAAGTGAGAAGGGGTCATTGCTCCCTTGATAATGGATGAAAATAATGCACACTTGCACAGGGCAGAGGAAAAGCAAATAGCCCAGACTGCATCTGACAGATCGGAAGTTTTCACTGGTATGTTAATGTAGAGCTCAAGTTTTACATCATTGCATGCTTGACATTTGGAAGGAGGAAGGAGGTGCCTGGGTTTGTACTATCAGTTGTTGATGGGGAGCCTTGTCCTGCAGGAGCTTTGCTCATAAAGGGTGGAGGGAGAACTGTGTTTTTCTAGTGGCTCCCTGAAATACGTGGACAGGAGCCTGTTTTAAAGGTTTATGTGATAATAAAATAATAGTAGGAGACTTTTCAAACCCAATGTTCTTGTGATTGGAAGGAAAGTAGTTTTGGCTAATTCTTTAAGCTGTAAATTGGTCACCAGGTAAATACTGTCACTGAAACAAGCAGTGTTTTGTCACATTGGGAAGGTGGGATGAGGAGTTGAAGGGGGTTTGCAGAGAAATGGGAAGTGTTGTAGGCTCTAAAGGCAGGGAAGTTTCAGCATTTGTGGGTTTGATTCATGCTGGTATGTACTAAGCCTTTACTCAGCCTTCAAATTATGTAATTATGTTTCCCTTTTTTTTTTTGGCATACTTAAAACTGTTTCTTCTGTAAAGTTACAAAAAAAAAAAGGAGGGAAAAATAGTGCCTCTTTATCTTTCAAGTAACTTTTAAGTATTTTGTTTCTAAATTTTTAAATGAGTATTACTTACAGGTATTTCTTAGTTATTAAATATTTACATATGTTTTTTGCTTAAAAGGCATTATTCAGAAATTAAGAACCCTTTATAGTAGATGTCATTAAAAAAATCATTGCTCACTAATCCAATATGAGGTGAAGATATATCTTAAAAGATACTGCTACATTGCTGCAGTCAATGGAAGATTACCCAATGTTCACATATTAATGTCCACTGTAAATTCAATTAATTAGCAAGTAATTTGGAGAGAAATGCAATTACTGTTCATTAATTACTCATGATTATGAAGCATGCATTAAATAAAAAACCAAGTACAATTGATTCAGTTTTAACTTTCTTTTTATTTATATTTTGACATTGTTTCTGTTTTATGTCAGGATGGAGCTGTGATGTTGAAAAGACTCAAGCATGTGCTTTGCTTTGTGCACTGGGAATGTTCTGAGTCTTCTGTGAAAAGCATTTTAATTTGTGACCTTGTCTATTTACTTGTGTTTGAGTTTGCCACTTCCATTAGTAATTTCACTAAGTCCTGACAGCATTTAACTTTACTGTCCTCATGAACTGCCTAAATATTATTTGAGCTCAGGGTGCCTAGAAATCAAATCTGGCACCACATACACATGATGGAAGGACAGCAATAGGGGAAACCATTTGAATATTCCACATTACGTAATTTTCAGAAATAATATTGTGGCATTAAGAAACCTTTAGGACAAAATTGTGTGTCAGGAGACTGAATGTCCCACTAGCTCATGTATCACTAGCAGTTTGACCTCATGATGGGATGGAGGCACTGGAAGATGTATCCCCTCAGGATGCAGAGATTGCATCAGAAAGTGATGCAGGATCTGGGATCCTTTTCTGCTTCAGCAGCTGCCCAGCATATGGAGTATCTGAACCAGCTTAAGGCCTTTCTCTGCTTGTTCTGTGCAGGGAAAAATAAAATCAGAAAGAACACGTGCTATTTCTGTCTAACCTTTTGAGAGCAGGTGAAAGACCAGGCACATAGCAGGCATATATAGATCAGTGGCCTTAAAATGTGCCTGAAAAACTTCCTGAGTGAACAGACAAGGAAGGACTAGGTGGAAAATTTGGATTTGTCCAGTGTATTTGTGAAAAAAATTCCAGGAGAGGAAATGAAATATTTGTCAGTATCTGTGCAAAATATCAGGACCCAGGTTTATGAATTCTGACATAAAGACCTTGTCCCACTGTCTCTGAAGCAAGCAGCACTGTTGGTCAATATTTGGAATAATTATTTGATACAATACATGTAGTTTCCAACTAGAAAAGAAGTTTCTACTTTTCAGAAAGCTTCCCAACTTTCTTTGTCTTTTAATGATCTGTTTCCTGCAAAAAATTCTGTGGATATCTATCTATTTATTTACCTAAGTTTATCTGGGAGCCTGATACCACAACCTATAGATTTTCAGAGAAATTTTTCATTCAAGTTCCCCTGTGATACATTGTGACTTTAATCTACCTTGTAAAGTCGAATAAAATTTGTCAGGAGAGTTTGTGGGGAGGAACCTTGTTCATGAAAAGCTTCACACCATTCCCTTTATGTGTTCTGCTCCTTGGCTTCACCCAAATGTTGTGTTTTGTGAATTTTGTGGATTGCAAGCACTCTATATATGAAATCTGCTCCATGCTTAAAACACAGAGTATTTGAACAAATAAAAGGCATTGAAGGTCTTGGCTTAGAAATGAGATCTTCTGAATTCTATTCCTGCCTTATTTTCAGGGCAACACCCTGCTTAGAGCCTTTGAGTTTTGCATATCTTGGCTTTCTTTTAAATGAAGGGATGAATAAACCCACAAAATTTGCACATTTTTTTGCAGTTCTGTCTGTATAAGTTAATTTTATTTAACTTATTGGTATCCCAGTTGAATGGGCAACATCTGGGCTGTCTGACCTGTTGCAAATGAAATGTACATGCAGGCTGTGTCAGTGGAGCCAAAGTTTTGCATATGAGTTTTAATATACTATGGAAATGCATAAATAGTTGGCTGTAGAGTTTAGATTAGTGGCCCATTTGATTCTGAGATCTCTACAGCTACCAGAGACAAAAATCACCATAAAAAATAACAAAAATAAACCTGACACTGAATGGATAAACCTGAACAAAATGTCTTTGATTGGAGCATTTGGGATAGCTGCCAGGCTGGACTTTGAGATGTTTATAATGGGTTATGTGTTGATTGAGGAGAGGAGCATGAAAGGTGCAGTTTTAGCACCCCCAACCTATGCCAAAGTATGCAAGAAGGTGGGGACTGCTGTTTGGACAGGGGACAGATCAATTAAATCTTTTAGGACAGGATGCTTTAAAATGCATGTTTGTAAGTTAAGACATAACCTAAACATTTTATTCACAGGAGATTCTGAAGTTTTATCCAGCTGGTGAGTTCTTGGTGGGGAATCAGTGTTGAAACAGACTCTCCCAGGTCTTCAGCAATTCATTTCTTTTCAACCTCGTAGCTTTTGAATTGGTTGAGCATTTAAATTTCTTTCCCCCCTGCTAATTAATGACCATAAGGAGAAGTGGTGATGCAGCTTTTCTTTCAGTTTCAGATCAGACAGAATTTAAGTTTGATTTATTCAAACATATTTTGAATCCTTTTAATAAAATAAATAAATCCTGACAAAAGGTCATGGTTGAATTGTAATCTTAACTTGAAATTCAGTTTTAACATATTGATTCTCAAACTCCTAAAAAAATCAAAGGTTAAAAAGGTTTATTATTTAAAGAAAGAGATAGACACTGGCAAAGGAAAAACCAAGAGTAGATACAATATTTCCTCTAGCCCTTAGAGATAAACAATTCACCTGTTTCAGTAGTTTTATCAAACAGTGAAACCTGGACTGAAAATCAGCTGTTACCCATTTTGTTTGTAAAGTGGCTCTGGAGTTAGTAAATTAAAGCATGTTGGTAAATTAAAATTTTAATCAATGGCTATTTTTATATGGAAATAATCTACAGTTTGCTAGGTGGGAGAAATGGCATGGAATAGCAGTGGTGATTTTAATCCTGAGGAAATATAGTAAATTTTGACATTAAATATTTGACATGAAATGTACATGTGAAAAATTGCTTTGCTTTATACTATCAGCAGAATTTAAATCCTGGCTCTGGGTTATCTTTTGGAAACTAAATTTCTTTTTTTGAGACTTGTAATTTTGACTGTGAATTTTATTCCTAAGAGACCTTAGGACATTTGTGTAGTTTTCTATTGTGAGAAATATTATTCTGTTGTGGTTTTCCTATTTAGAGGTTTGTTTTTTTGTGAAGTTTCATGTTGTGCCATCCAGATCAGCACAGCAAGCAGTTAAGCAGATAAATAATTCTTCTGAGTACTCAAGGGCAGAAGTATCATAAGTGCCAACAGAGAGTTACCTCAGTGGGAAAAAAGGGCTTTAGCAGGGTGAGACAGTAGAGCTTGTGCAAAAACAGATGAAGAAAATGTCTGTCCTGATAAATGTAAATCCAAGTACAGCAATTGAAATTTTTGGTTGGTAAAATTAGAGCTAATAATTTTAGTAGAATGGACTGGACAGAAACAAAGTTTTAAAGCAATGAGCAGGATGAGATTGAACAGTCTGCTTTGAGATCCTGGAAATAAACATAAGACTGAAGAATGGGTGAAAAGTCAATTGAATTAAGGATTTCTTTTTAAGACTTAGAAAGAAAATGCCACATATTCATACATGCAGATGATAAGCTCAATTCTCCTTTATTAGACAGCTTAAAGGCTAAAGTAGCCTTGCAAAATTCAATGAAAATAAAATTTACCAGATAAATTATTATTGCTGAAAACAAATTTCAGTAAGAAAATAACGTGAATCCATGACTGCTTGCTTAAAATAGCTGTCAAAACAATAGAACACACAATAATTTGATTTTTTTATAGCAAATTCACATATAGGTTCACTGGGCAGAACGGAGTACCAGTGTCTAGGCATAGGTCAGACTAAAATTCAAACACTGAAGTACTTTTCTCTTTTGCAATTTTCATGTGCTTAAATCCTTTCAAGTGGAACCGTATTTTTTAATTGTCCTGTGAAGAATGTTGGCTTCTTAATTTTAAAATAATGGCTATTTTAAAAAACCCATTAGTTATTATTTTGGTTTTATTTAGCAGGCATGAAAGTGGACCAATGTTATCGTGAAGTAAGCCAGAAATAGCACCAACTACTTAAAATATATTTCTCTCTTGCAGTGTCACACTGGTTAATGTTCATACCCACATGCTGCTCTGATAGTCACAACAATTCCTGGTAGACACAAGTTCTGTTTTTTCATACTGTTCTTTGTTTCTGTGATGTTCAGTAATAATGTGTATTTATATAAAAAGACAGCTCCAAACAGGAAAATTTGCTCTTCATTTACTGAGTCACTGTGAATAGGATATTAGACAGAGCTGTGCAGACACTTTCTGTACATTACCAGCAGGGGAAAAAAACAGATTTTAGGCCTTTGAATCCCAGATCCCTGCATTATTCTTTATTGTCTGGGTGTCAGCTTTCTGAGTGGTGTAAAATTCAACCAGTATCTCCTGAGGCAAAATGTCAGTGAATTCACCTATCCAATTATTGAGCCTTCTATAAATTTGTTATTACATTTTTATTATATTGGTAATAGTAAAATGCCTTGGGCATCCTTGCATAAAATAGCTAAACCAATATTAAGTTGCCAGCAGAACAGCAAACCCTTTTCCTGTCTCTGTGAGTTTGAGGGACTCTTTTTGCTCAAAGTCTCCATAATAAGATGGCTCTTCTATTATGTTTTTATGAAGGTCATTGGTTCTGGACAATTTCAGGCAGATGGTGGAACAAGAGTTTCTAATGTAAAATGCTCTATTGCAAACCTCTTTTGAATTAAGGTCAGGGTAGCTTCAACACTTTTACAAGTGGAGTAATCCTGATGAGACTCTAAAATAGACATTGTTCACATTATTGGGATTGAAAGAATCAACCTTCATTTTGAAGTTGATATAGAAATTATATTCTGTACTGTCCTGTTGAGCTGAGTCAAGGCACTTTTCTGTGTGGAATATGTTGCCATAACCTGATTTTGAGAAAATGAGTGATGGTAGAAAGGGTAACACCTGAAACAAGTGGTTGCAGTTCCCTGGCTAGCTGCCCATGCAGAAAGCTCTCTTTGCAGGGCTCAGCCCTGGTTGCAGGGGGCAGCTGGGGCTGTGGGTGCAGCTCTGGTGTCACTGATGTGTGTGACACACACAGGAGTACCCTGCAGAGAAAGGGAACAGATCCTTTTCAGTGCATAAACTGACTTCTTCCTTGAAGTGTACTGGCATCATGTGAGTTTTCTCCTGATTCAACATCAGCCAGCAAACTGTCAGCCTTGTCCTAATCTCCTTCTGACAGTGGCCCAGATAATCAATAGCACTGGCTGCCTGAGGAGAGAGTTGAGATGGCTGACTGAGACTAATGGCTCCATATGCCCAATCACAACAAATAAAGGAAAGCACTTTAGTGGTCCATGTGCAGCTCTCCTGCAGTACTAACATTGTTGGGATGTTTAGAGACCTCTTGTACATCTCTTGTCTAAGGAATGCATTGAATTTTGTTTTACCCCTATATATTTAATCTATTTCTAGTGATGCTTTCAGAAAAATGTTGCTTGAGGAAATTTCCTGTTATGGGAAATTACAGAATTCTAGGAACATACCTCATCTTAGAAAATGTCTGACAGTGAACAACTGCACTGAAAGATGATGTTAAGAGTTAGGGACAGGAACACTGTAGGAGAAGGCACTTGGCAGTAAAAACTCTTCAATAGCTTTCCAGGAAAAAAAAGGGTTTGGAAAGGGCATGCAGATTGGTGTGTGGCTTGTATTTGCAGTAAGTGTTACCTGAATATGGTGGGGGCTTCATGTCTGCCTAAACTGCATCATTAGGGCCATTGGGTTGATCTGAAAATGAGATCAAGGGTGTCAAAGTTGGCAGCTATAAACTGAGGGATGACAGTGTCTGTGTGCTGTCTCAAATGAATGCACTGTTACTGGAAAGTTGTAATTATTCTTTTGTGAGATTCCTGTACTTGAGTGAGCTTTATACGTGTACTGGTTCTGTAAAACACTGGACCTCTATCTCATTTATTGGATTTCAGCATGGTGGAGCTTAAAAAGATGTGAAGTCTTATTAAAGTAGATAATCTTCAAGTAAACTTTTTTTTTTAGTTTGAATAAATAAACAAAAATTTATTTAATAAATAAATTTAAATAAAAAAAAATTTAGCACCACAGCCTAAGCGTGGCCATATTGAGAAGTGTCTATTAATAAGAATTTGGATGAGTTTTTTTGGAATCCTTTTGGAATCCTTCGCATGCAGGTATCCTTATCCTCATACCTTCCAAACTGATAAGATCAGAATTTTTACTCTGAATTAAGTTGCCATGTATGGATTTATTCAAGAATAGCTGTTGTTTTCAGTTCAGATATCTTTATTTCAGATCAGTGTTTAAATATAGCAGTCCTTAAATGCTGTCAGGGATGTGACAGGGAACAGTGCAGACACCAAATGTTTTTCCTGTGGAGGGAAAGGCAGTGGCCAACCCAAAGGAATTGTGGAGCTGGACACAAGAACAGGAAGGGGATGATGGACAGATTGGCAAGCAGTTTTTGTGGAGCTGCATTTGTCTTCTTGCTCTGGCATCAGCCAGGGTTCCTGGAGTTCCATTGCCCCCAGCTGGCCATTCCTTTTCCTCTGGTACCCACCTGCATTTCTTGTCCCTCTGGGCCAGGGTGAAGATCCATCCTGGGGGTTCCACCCTCTGTGCCAGCTGTCCCTACTGCTGGACCCTTAGGTTCAGCTGGGCAGAGATTTAATTCCATGTGTTCAACGTTTTCTGGCTTAATTAACCTAATTCTACCTTTGTTGAATAGCCCCCTTTTCTCTTTTGACTGTCTCATTAAAAGGTTGAATAAAATCTGTCTTAATTTGTTGCACACTATTTTTCCCTTTCCTGAGGCACACTTTTTAGAGAAAGCTTGCATGTCCACATGTTCTGTTCTCTCTTCTGTCTTTTCATGTTTGCTTGTTGCTCTCATTTTATATGAAGTCATGTGTAGATATATATATATGATGTCATATATATAATGTAGAGAATAAGGCATAATTTTAAGCTTGTATCTTGACTTCATAATCTTTTCTGTTATTGCATTTTGTTTGTGTCTCAGTTGGGCACTGTGTCCCTGTGTTAACTGACATTGCATTAATGATGTTTATTCTTCTCATCACACTAAGAGTTCTCAATGTCTCATTTTCAGTGCAGTTTGCAATTTTTACAACTCTGCCCTTTACAGTTTTCAGAAGTACTGTCTTCCTTCTGCAGTAAGCTATTTTATTCTTTAATCCTGTCTATGTCTTCTTTTCCAACTTTCATTCTTTCTCTTTTCTTCTTGGCACTAAGGGCATTACTCTGTTCTTTTGTCTTTACATCCCTGCTCCAAGTGTCTCCTACTTTTTCTGCAGCATTAAGCAACTGCACTAAAAAGTTACAGAATGATTAGAGGGATTTTAGATACTTAAAATGACTCCATGTGTTACAAATGTTGTAGAGTTTGGAATTGCTGGTTTGATTTTAGAACTTGTGATGGGCATTGTGATGGAGGCAGTTAAATGTCAGAAAAGGGGGCTTTTTGAATAGATTCAGTTTTATTCTCCAGAAAAGATTGCTCAAAGGAAAAATAAATACAGTGATGTAGCATGTCAGGAAGATTTTTAAGAAATCAGTTGCTCAGTGTCAAAAATCTTCCTGCAAAATGAATTATTTTTATCCTTTAATTTTGGAGTTCCCTATTTTTCACCACTAATCTAATTTCCCTGTGTTTCCTAATATCAAATGCAAGTTCAGTGTAATTGTGCTGGTGCTCAATGTCCTCATTTTGGTTCTCAGCTCTCCTTCCTCCCATGTTCTCTGAAAGAAGGGAGAGGAAGCCCTTTGTTTAGGCTACATGTTTTAAGAATGAAGAGTGTTTATAGAGTATTCATCTGTTTTTTCTTCTCCATGATACATATGGTGACATCACTGCATACTTTTAGATGGTTTGGACAATGCAAAACCAGCAGTGAAAATGGAGAGAGCAAACAGAGCATGTTTTTATAATTAACTGCAGGACTTAGAGCATAGCTTGTGAGTCACATTAGAGAAAAAAGCTTAGTTAGTTCTGAGCTCAGAGGATGGACTTCTCTAGGCTGTCTTTCATATTTAATGTCCACGGTAGTTCAGGTCTTCATTCTTTGTTCTCTCTAGTATCAGGTTTAAAAAAGCCAAAGTATTTCTTCACCTCAACTGCTGTTGTTGATGCTTAGCAAGCAAATATTGGAACATGGATGAATTCAAATTGACAGGTGAAACCCCTCAATGTTTTGTTATCATTCTGAAAGGGTTAACCACAGTATGTGGAGTCACCCACAGGTAAAATCCTTAAATGAGTTGTTCAGGATGCAGTCAGAGAAGAATGATGAAGCAAACCTGGGTTTTTTTATTTAACTAGGATGACCATTATGTTACAATGTCTGTAGCCTTTTGTAAAATGCATTTTACTGTTGGATGACATTCTCAGTTATAGTGCTTCTAAAATTACCTAGGATAGCTAATGGTAAGTAAAAAAAGCCCAGTTCTTGTGTACATGCAGGTTTGCTCCTTTATCACAGACCTTTCTAACTGTCTCAGGCCCTGCAGTCCACACCAAGTCCAGCTAAAGCTTTTCCCATTTCTCCTGTACACAGGTAGAGCTGAATAACCACCTCCTTTACCTTGCATTCATGTCAAGTATTTATTTCCATTTCTTTTAGGTACATCCAGCTAGTGTTTGATATTTGCTTTTATTGCAGTAGTTTACCATTTTTGGCCCACAATCAATTTCTTTCAGAAATCTAGACCTATTTCTGGTGCTCCACTAAGTTCTTCCTGATCCTTCATCCAT
Organism: Ploceus nigricollis; assembly: GCA_013399945.1. Lineage (NCBI taxonomy): Eukaryota > Metazoa > Chordata > Aves > Passeriformes > Ploceidae > Ploceus > Ploceus nigricollis. Next base: position 175,852 of record VXBC01011152.1, read on the forward strand.
GAACTAGAACTTTCTCTCCCAATGATATACTTTTTGGCACAAATTTAATCCTGTTAATTTCAGACTGTTTCTGTTGCTCCCAAATACTATTTTGAATTCTCACAGAATCACAGGGTTGGAAGAAACCTTCAAGATCAGAGTCCAACCCATGCCCTAGCACCTCAACTAAATCACAGCACCGAGTGCCACATCCAATCTGCTTTTAAACACATCCAGGGATGGTGACTCCACCACCTCCCCGGGCAGACCATTCCAGCATTTCATCACTCTTTCCATAAAAAACTTTTTCCTAATATCCAACCTATATTTCCCTTGGCACAACTTGAGACTGTGTCCTCTCGTTCTGTCAGTGCTGCCTGGTGAAAGAGACCAACCCGCACCTGACCACAGCCACTTTTCAGGGAGCTGTAGAGAGTGATGAGGTCACTCCTGAGTCTCCTTTTCTCCAGGCTGAACACCCCCAGCTCCCTCAGCTGTTCCTCACAGGGTTTGTGTTCCCAGCCCCTCTCCAGCCTCGTTGTCTCCTCTGGACGCGCTCGAGCGTCTCAACGTCCTTCCCAAACTGAGGGCCCAGAACTGGACACAGCACTCCAGGTGTGCCCTCACCAGTGCCAAGGACAGGGGAAGAATGACCTCCCTGCTCCTGCTGGCCACACCATTCCTGATCCAGGCCAGGACGCCATTGGCCTTCTAATTCTACATTCCAAGGGACATGGAATGACTTCCAGTTTCATGTCATTTGACAAATTTTTAAGGATTCTCTTCATCTAAATCCTCAATCAAATTATTAAATTGCACTTGGTACTGGCCAGATCTCTCCCCACTTTTCCAAATTCTCTTCCTAACATGACAATAATAAATGCACTTTGAGAGCACATCTGTCTGAGAAGTGCATTCACCTTATGTTCATTTCATTAGGCTTGGAGTCCTTAGAGGGAATGAGCATCACTGAGCACGTAACATGCTGTGCCTTATTTTTGTCAGGCCCATTTGGAAGCTCTCATGGATGGTATGTTGTCCATGAGTCCAGGATTGGTGAGGATGGTCATACTTCTCCTAAAAATATTTAGGGAATTTAGTCAGGATATCTTTCTCCTCCTCTTTTTACCTGTGTAGTACAAAAGACACTTGTTATGAAAGGAGATAAGATTAGTTAAACACAATCACTCTTAGATTCATGTTGGCTGTTTCTTTCCACATTATTTTGTTGTATATGATTGTGAATTAATTGTTTAATCACGTTTGCTACAGTCTTTTTGGGCAGTAAAATCTAGGAAGTGATTCTACACATTTTTTTCCTTGGTTTTGAAAATATTTTAAAATTACTTTCCCTTTTCTTGTCCTTGGCATGTCCTTTGCTACTCACAGATCTTAAAAAATATTCACTAATATTTTAAAGATTATTTGATTAATTTCTCCAACAATACATGGGAAATTTTATCAGGCTTCATTGATTGAAACACATATTACTTACCTACCATTTTTTCCAAATATGACCTCAGCTCCTAATCCCATAGTTAAAAATGCTTGTGTCATAGTAACTACTCAAATTAAACTGTCTGATGAAGGCTGAAATATATAAACATTTGACTAATTGAACTTTTTCTACAGTTGGGTTCTGTACAATTCTTGTTAGGATTTGCTTGCACACACATTTTGTTATGACTTGGGCCTCACATGTACTTGCTGAACAAAGCAAATGTTTGTGACTGTAACAATTTGAATTTAGATTATGGTCCTAGATCCAAGGTGTCCTCTGGCCAAGTATTCCTGATTAGTAAAGAGAAATTCTGCATTGGCCCCTATTATTCCAAGGTATATACTCAACTGGCACAGTGCTGTTCAGGTCTGCTGGGTTACAGTCATCGTTTATAACATTTAAAAACGTGGCCTATGAATCACAGCATCCTAGAGTATTTCAGAATACAGTTAACTCTTACAGAACAGATTTCTTACACTATTTAGTGGTTTAAAGATGATGCCTGGTATCCTCAGTTTCATGTGGAAGTGAGTTGGCAGCCTGTGTAGGTTAAGGCAAAAAAAAAAAATGTAATAGTCTCTTTTTGATTCCACAAGTCTGTGTGAATTCTCTGCAAGCATAATTTTCTATTCTGCTCCCTCAAAGCTCATGCTTATTGTCACACTGCACATGTTTGGAGAGCAGGAGGTGGAGTTAAACTTTCTGTATTTTTCTCAAGTAGGAGTGTTTTGAAAAATCAGCTGTTCTTTCTGTCATGTGAATTCTGCTCTTTAATATGATTCTTCTGAATGTACCTGTTTTGCAGAAGAAAATCACAATGTTTCTTAGATTGCAAAAATTGGAAGAAATAAATCATAAGGTCAAAAGACCATGCACTTACCTTTAGCCTGTAAATGATGCTGCAAATTCTGGTGACCTGGTTAAATTCAAGGGTTAAACAAAGTGCTGTAGACTGTTTCTGTCTTTAGACATTTGTTCTGTATCCATGGACTTATTTTAATGTAAATAGTCACCTCGACAGCTGTGTCCCCTTAAGCACATTTTATTTAGCAGCTGGATTATACACGTCACTTGGCAGCCATGGATTTTCAATTTTTCCCCGTGCCAAGGGGGCAGCTGGAATAATTTGAGTGCTCATTAATTTGGGAGAAATATGAGCTGCAAGTCAGACAACATGAGTCTTCTGTATGGTGTTGTACAAGGATAAGCGGATCAGGGTAGAAGCAATTTGCCCTGTCCCAAGGGGGTCTTCGTTTTTTAATAAGCTGGTTATGAAAATTCTATTTCTTTGCAGTTTAAAGAGTCTAATTAGAGCCTGTAATTTCTCTCGTATAGCTGGAGTGGATGAAGGTTAACATTAGGCCTCCAGAGTCTTTTCACATTCATTTACAGACTTAAATCAGGTAATAGTTTGTAGCTAATTAGAATGGTGTATTAAATATTTAGTTTGACTTCACTTAACTGTGAGAACACATGGATGCTGTAGGGCTACAAAATTATAAAGAAGTACATTTAATTTTTAATCAAAGATAAAGGCATAGCAATTTTAATACTGACTGATATACTGTGACAGTCTGAGCAGCAATTGCCTTCAGTTGGATAAAATGTCAAGATAAAGGAATTTCATGTCTATTTTATGTTCCTGCTGTAGCACTTTGAAGGTTCAAACAATTCATGGGTGTATATACATATTGTCTGAAGGATTAAATATTTTTAGGTGTAGCAGACAGTTTTTGTTTAAAATCTCATTCATTTTTCTATCCACTAACTCAGCATATTCAGAAAGATTTTCTTAAAGAAGTTGTAGTGTGTCTACTCCCAGGAAGTCCAACAATAAGCACACTTTCCTACCAGAGTTTGCCAAACAGTGGGTCTGCTATTCCATCAGAGCAGCATCTGTGTTTACAGCTTCTTCTGCTTTGGCTGATTTTGTGTTTCAATGAACAAGTAAAGTAATCCTAAAATTCTGTGCACAAACTTTTTCCTGTTCTTATAAGTCTTCAGTTTTATTCTCAGGCACATGGTGTGATTCCTGGGACTGGCCTGTGCAGGCCCAGGACTTGGACTCTGATAATCCTGGTGCATCCCTCCAACTCACATTCCATGATTCTGTTACATCTGCAATTCGCAAAATTCTTTGCATTCTCTGAGTAGACCTCATACACTTTTCTGTGCTACCTTATGAAAGTCTTCCTGCTGAAGATGAATTCTTAGAACCTGAACCTTTTGCTGCTGAAGTCAGTATAAAACCTGTCATAAAATTCAGGTGTACAGAACCAAACATAGGCTTACAAAGCGGAGATCAGCACCACGTTGACTTTTACCTAAAATGGTTGGTTCAAAGCACAGGCCAGGAGGATTTACGTCTCCTTGTGGTGAAGGAAAGCTTGATCAATTCAAGTCTGCATGAAAAAAGACAGATATCCTGAGCCATGAAATACAGAACCTCACTTCAAAACAATTCTGTAAAACTTCTGCAAATGGATCATATTTTATTAAACTAGACATTTTAGTAATGCCTCTTGGTCAGAGCAGGAGTGGCATGGATTGAATTTCTCGGGCTTTATTTTAATGATTTTTTTTTTTTTTTTGGTGTGAAATTTATTCTACAAAGCCATTTTGTTGGTTAAATATAGAGCATCCAACTCTTGCTACACACCTGCGTGGTACAAAATGACATTGCACAGATGTAGCTGTGATGTACCAGAGACCCAGCAGCACCTTACACCTTTTATAATTATCCTTCTACAGTCTGATGTCTACCAAACAAAAATAACATTCTGTTAACTTTTATCTGGTGAAATTTTTTATGCCTTTTTACCAGTTTGGAGGACTCATACTTGTTTCCAGTGGGAGCTGTGTGTGCTAATTCCCTTGCCTGTGAGTACCTTGGCACTATTGCCTGTTTGCTTGTGTGTTAATGGCATTTTAGTTTAGACTGGATCCTCAGCTGCTCATCTTCCCAAGATCTCCCACAGTTTCAGTGAGCTGATTTCTTTTCCCATAAACTGAGTGCAGCTCCCCCTTGTCTTGTCTCATGGGTCACTTATTTCCTCAGTGACTGCTCTGGATAGCAGTGAAATCCCTTGCTCATTTGTGAACAAACTGGAGTACCAAAAGTGATGAGAAAAGGGAAGAATCCTGATGAAGTGAAGAGGTGACCAAATAATTGAGACAAAATAAAGAATATACTGTATATTTGACAGATTAAAAAAAAAAAAAAGTGTCTGTAACCTCAAAACAGTCAAACCTTTCTGACTGTCAGCTTGTTCAGGCCTCAGATTCTTGGCTCACGATCTGTAGCTTTAATCTCAAGTTTCCTCTCCAGCATTTTTTGGATGCTAGAAACTCCATTACAGATTGGTAGAAAATCAGTGATAAAACTTCTAAATATCACCTTATTTTCTTACAGTGCTTTCCCAGTTGCCAATTTTTATAAAATGGTTTATGACTGCAATAATCCCCTCAACATCAGCTGTTATGGGAGATAATAGCCAGTTGTCAGAGCATTAACCACCCTTGACTTCACTTTGGGCCATTATGTAACAAAAGAATGAACTGGTGCTAAAGTTGCCAGGTGTATTAAATTATATGATGAATTATAGAGACTCTGTAGTGGGGATTAGTGTCCAAAGAGACTAGTGGAGATTGCCAAACCCATTATCTGATAGGACTGCAGGCTGGACAAAATCCCAAGGGTGAAAGGCCAGTGCTTTATCCATTATGTCATCCTCTAATCTGTGTCTGCACCACGCACAGTGAAGTACACTGTAAATGAGTTACCATTGTTCTGTGTTACATCCTGGAACTGTGTAATAGCACAAGTGGAGACGTTGGCAGTATTTGGTTACTTAGAATTTAGTCTGATTTTCATCTTTTCTCATGGATTCCTGCAAAAAAATTAGTTGATATACAAGGAAGTTGAGTGGAGTAGTAGCAGGAATTGTGTGAGCCTGCTTTTTCCACAGGAGCTTCAGTTAGGTCCAAGAAAGTTGGTTATGTCATGGCTTTTGCTCTAATCCCTTCCCCTTCTCTCCGTCCAGACAAATTAATTTGTTTAGGCTGCTATTTTGCATTTAAGGAAGAAAATGTATGTTCTACATTTCAGCAAATCCTCCAGGATTTTGAAGAATGTCAATATTAGGTATAGTTGAATTATGCTTGAGTAGCTCATTTAGGCTTGACTTGTTAATGGTTTGTAATGACTGACCTGGAATCTTGCAAATCAAGAATGGAATGGAAAATTTCCTTTGCTTTTCAGATGATAGCATAGAATTTGTTCCTAGCTCTAATAAATCTATTTCATTTCATTTTGAAATAGTAACATTGTTATGATAGAAAACTGATGTCAGGTAACATTTGAAAGTTTAAAAAAAAGGAGTTAAAATTTTCCTCTCCCTCCTCTACCCTGTGTAATTGAAGTCATTGTACCATGGCTGGATGTACCAGTTGAATGATATAAAAAGCAGAATAAATAAAATTTTTTGAAACTCAGGAAAATATTTCTAAAATAGTTCTTCAGTAATAATTTGTAGTACTTACACAATATTTGAAGGGGCTGTTTAAAGATTTTATTCACACTCTCCGCATGGCTGAAATATTTATAACACAACCCCATGGGGCTCAAAGTAATTTGTTACAGTTATAGCTCATGCTGAAAATAGAAGTTACATTAAAGGCAACAAGCTGGTTTGGGGTAATTTCAGGTTTTTGGGTTTTTTTGAAGAGTAGTCTTTGGAATGTCATTTCCTAGACATAGTCTTAGCTAAAAAGTTTAATATTCTCAAAATCTGTGAGAATTGTGTTTGCTGAATTGACTTGTTAAACTGATAAGAAGAATTTAGCACGTTCAAGATACACATTGTTGTACCACACTTAGTACATTATTGGCTGCCTATTTGACATCATTAACACGTGCTGCACACCAAGCAGGAAAGAGAGCTAGAAAGGATTGGATGCTTGTTAGACCTATTTTGTGAAAGCTTTTTGTTTTGCTTTTAAATACCATCTCCTAAATGGTTATTTAATAGCCTTTAACCTATTTGCTCTGCCCCATCTTTGCATATTATTTATTGTTAAGCTCCTGCTGTGCTGTTTGTGCCACCTGTGAAGGAACTGATCTTGTTCAGTGCTGTGTGACCAATAATCGAGGATGTGTAAAATGACTAAAACTCGTGTCCCATGTAAAAATCCTGTCTTGGTTTTTTTCACAGCTATGTCAATCACCAAACTCTTTTAGGGAAACAATAAGCCCTGTGCTAATAAGCCTTGAGCTGGTCCCTTTCTCATCACCTCCTCTGTCCTTGCACAGTGTAAAACAGCATAATCCCATCTCTCCCTGCTAGCAATATTTCTTATGTATTGGGTGAATTTTCACAGTGGGAAATTATTCTTTGTAAATCCTCAGTTGCATTATAATTTTCTGTAAATCAGCAAACTTTATCAGCACATTTTCCTGTCTAGAAGAAATATTCTCACTTGATGTCTCATGTAAAACATGTGGCTTGCTTGAGTTTTCCAAAAGTACCTCCCAGCAGCCCTAGACCCGGAGAGCAGATCCAGAAATGCTCCTCACAGGTGAGCGTGACACAGTGCTGCTGTCCCCTGACCCCAAGGGATTAACTGCAGCACTCTTTTCCTTTTCTCCTGCATAAATTTTCTGAGGTGGGTCTATGCTAAGAGCTGTTGGGGATGTGGATGCTTGGGCAAGCAGGGCTCAGCTTCTTGATGAGTGTTTTTCTTGCAGTCTTGCTTACAACATCTTGTTTTCCAATGACATAGACGTTTCAATTATTTGGGGTTGGTTTTTGCTGTCTGCCCCATCAGTTCTTAGGGTACAATGTATGGAGTTTCAATATCACTGTAATACAAAACATTATTATAAAATTGTCTGGGTACAGTGTGCAATTGCAGGAAGGAAAAAACATGAGGAAATGTATAAATGTAAACTTTCCCAGAAGAGGTGTTTTGAATACTGCAGGAGGAAAATTAACAATGAAGAACCTTTTACTGAGTAACTTAACATTTCAGGATTCAATTTCATGAGGTAATGTCTTCAATTTCATGGCTTCCTTGCTCTGAGTGCACTGCAAGTTGAGGCTTTCAGCACCTCACGGGGCAAAGGTCTCTAATAGGACAGAAGATATGGAGGGTAGTGCTGTCTTACATTGCATCACAGGGCTTTGCACCCCTCCTCAACAGAATTTTGGGTGCTCATTTAGATCATTGTCTCCATGGAATTTCCTCTTAACTTATCAATGCAAATAGTTGTTTGTTTTTAGTTTTTTCACTACTTAATAATAAAAAATGAACTAAAGTTAAAAAAAGCTATGAAAACATTTAGAGGTAAGTTGAAGGTTCAAGAGTCACTTTATATTTCTATTTCTCTTTTCCCATCCCTGTTCAGAGCCCTGTATGTTATGCCCTTTGCAACAACCAGATGCACTGAATATACTTGGAATTTATGTTTATTTTTGGATTGATTTGTGTGCGTATCAGTTAAAGTTAGTACCTATAATACATCTCACCTTGATGCATTTTACAAGTTCAACATTTTTCCCTTTTCAGATTTGGAAAGGTTTCTTGGGCAAAGACCTGGGGCCTGTTCAGATTTTTTTTGTTGTGGAACTTACTGATTATGATGAATGAATCCAGTGTGACTCAAAATCCTTTATGGCTGCATCCAGGCTGTTCCTCACAGGAAAATGTGGGGTTGTGCCATCTGCTGAACACAGGCACCAACAGAAGCATCAGTTCCCCTTTTCCCACTGGTGTCTTCTGAGGTGAGGTGTACAAAAGGATTCTGGAGAGGACTAGGAGGATGAGATTATGTGGAGAGTGATATTGAAGACTAATCTGGAAGTGGTGGCAAGTCCAGTGTAATGTTGGGTGGGAAGCAGGAGGTGCCTATGAAAAGCTGTCTTGAGAGCTCTCACCTTGAGAGCCCTTGTAACAGTTAAATCAATTCTTTTTTGTGAGGCTGCTTAGGAGTTCAGACAATTACTTGGTCTCACATTGATCCATTGTTCCCAGTCAGTCCATTTGCCCCTCTGTGCAGAGAATAGCTGAGGTGTTCCTGGACCACCACAGATTATCACTATGGGAACTTGAATTTTGTCCCTATATCCCACTTAAATTCCATAGCTCTTGCCACAGGATTATTTTTATTTCTTGCTGAGCCAGAAAGGAAAGGCTGTTTTGCTGAAGGTGTCCATGAAATAGTTTGCAGCTGCAAACAGAGGTCTGCACTGTCAGCTTCAAGCAGAAGTCCCATTTCCCCTCCCACATGGTATTTTAAGTCTCTGGAAATACTGTTTTAGCAGCTGTTTGGCACAAAGATATGAATTCACAGTTTCATTGTGTAGAATCTTGCAGATTGACTTGTCTTGCTTAACAGAGATTCTCTTCCCTACGCTGCTGGTTTAATGAAGTTTCAGAGGTGAGGACAGTTCAGGGACTGCAGATTAGCCCACACATAATGGATGAAACTGTTCAGTGGATATTTCACATGGAGTGCTTAGCACTGAAGTAGCTGTCATTTAAGTCATCATTCTTAGCTTTCCTCACTAATGGCTCAGTGTATGCATCTCTGAGATTTTAGATAAACTTTCTGTCTGGAGTTTAAAGGTTCAAACTTCAGAATATTCCCTGGCAGTAAAAGCAAGAAATTTGTAACAGCAAGAAAAGCAATAACAAAGCTCTCTTATTCAAAATTTGAGGGGCTGCAACAAAGAGTAGAGAGCAACCCCTTATGTAGTCCAAACCATGATCTGTGCCTAGGTAAGGCAACAAGAATGAAAATCCAGAGACTGGAAAACCAGAGAGAAAGCAAGATAAAAATACCAATAATGTATGCAGTTATATATCTGCTTTTTATTCAGGTGTCTTAGTAAAAGATTTCTGTACAGTTTTATCTGAACTACTGAGCTTGGAGGTTCAATGCTTTAATATTAGTTAATTCTGCTGTGTAGATGGGAGTAGCTGCCAACACAGCTTGTGACAGCTGCTGACATGTTGTGCTTCTCACTAGTTTACTATGGACTACTGGTTTGTACCAGAGTGCACAGAAGGTGACCATTGTAAAATGCACTGTTGAAATTATTTGGTTGCACAATATGAATTTGATTCCACAGTTTGGAACCATTTGAGCTTTTGCAGCAATCTTTCAGTGAGAAGAGGAACTGAATGGAGTCTCTTTCCAGGGAGTGACCCTTCCAGGTCAGGAATGAGACATAATAAGAAGGTAATATGTGGGAGGTTTCCACAGCTGCTGTTTTAAATATAATTAAAATACATCAATCTCAAATGGTATTCTTTGCCATTCAACACTTGCTTCAGAAAAATATGAAGTGAGAAAGTCACAAGCTCTAATAAAGTTTCTAGTTCCATTGTCCTTTCAGTTCCTTTCAGCTCTTACTCCATATTCTGTGAACATTGGCTGAAAAATAGCAGTCTACAGCACCTACTGTGCAGAAACAGCAAGTATAATTGAAAAGGTTAAAGGTTAAAGTTTTTGCTCTTGGAGTAAGCTTTGCTTTGTGTTCAGTGAATCTGACATCTACAATTTTCAGTTTTGTAGATAGGATATAGAAATTCAAGACAAGTGCATCTGCCTGAGAATATTTTCTTTCTCTAAACCTGATAGTTCATGATAAGCCTTAATGTAGTTGATATAATACTTTGCAGGTCAGACACAGAAAATATTTTTATTCTGGTATCTCTTTCAAGTATCTTGTAAAGCTTTCAAAACTATCCAGAAGTGAAGGGCTCTCTTTCTATGATGTTTTTTTCCAGAGAGGTACTTACACCCTCTGAGGCCGAGGTCCCTTGATTCAGTCACAGCACTTGGATACTCAAAGGTGTTTTCCTCATTTGTCTTTTACTCAGTTAGCCAGAGCATATGTAGACTATGTAAATGTTGTTACTGGATCTTCTGGGATGTGCCCATACCAACTTTGAATTTACTCAGTCTCCCTTGGCTGAACATGCTCTCCATATGGATTCAAAGGAAGTTTTAGTGTCCTAACATTATGCTGTACCATTAGATACCAACATAGCTGCATCACTGTGTGTCTACATGGTGCACATATCTATAAAGCTAATAGCTTCTATTTTGTTATTTTCTCCAAGGTCCAATACAAATAACAGAATGAGACAGACATGCCTTATACTTCCTAATCTATTATTAATTACAGAGATTTTAATCATATGCCTCAGTATACATATTTATACTTACTATACTATACGTATTTGCTATAATACTATACATATTTGTCAGCAGACTTTGTCACAATATTAGTGCTATATGTGGGTTGTTTGAGTAAAATAAGCATTTAATGCAATAATTTTGCAGAGCAGGACTGATTTCACACACTTTCCATTCAGTTACCTCACATATATGAGACGAAAATTAGGTGGTCACTATTAAGAGCTTTACATCTTGCCTGGGATCTGAGGAAATGGATGGATATTAAATCTGGTCCTTAGTGTCTAATCAATGCAGAATGACAATTTCAGTGGTTATTACAATGCTGTGTGTCCTGTTTTGCACCATAAATAGCCAATCACTGCACAGGTTTCATCTGTGGACAGCAGTTGAAGTAGTTTGAACTTATCTTCCCAAACTAATGTAGTATTTCTGTAATGCTGACTTAGTTATATTTTTATGTATCTGCAGTAAACAAATCTGTGGTCACAGTAACTTTTTTCCTGTTTATTGGTGTTATACATCCAGAATTATCACATAGAATACCTATCCAGAAGACTAAAACCAGTATAAAAGGTGTGTAGAACCAAGCTTGTTTTGAAAAATGGGATTTAGAATGTAGAATTATTCATGCAAGTTTCAGTTCTAATAATTTATTACCTAAGCCACTGCTGTGGTCTCTGAAAGCAGAAAATAATCTGGCAAATCTTTGTTTTATAAGAATGGGCTGCCCAGGGAGGTGGTGGAGTCTCCATCCCTGGAAGTGTTTAAGCAAAGCCTGGATGTGGCACTCAGTGCCATGGTCTGATTCACAAGGTGCTGTTGAGTCACAGGTTGGACTCAAGGATCTCAAAGGTCTTTTCCAACCTTGTTAATTCTGTGATTCTGGGATACTTCTGCAGTGTATGGTTAAAGCTTTTCACTGCAAGCTCACAGTGAATTACGTTTATGCTGATGGATTCAATGACCTGATCAAATGAAACTTTTAGAAGTACAGGAATAATCAGAATTGTTTTCCATCAGAACTGATCTTGAGGATTTTTCTCACTATTCTGAATGAAGTACTAAACAATATTTGCAATACCTATTAATGTGTCTTAAAGGTCAATGTAGAAGGAAAGCTTTAAAGTATCAGTGGCTTTAATTTTAACTAAAATACCTTCCTGTGATCCTGTTGTGCTTATTTTCTTACAATACTACCATGAATAATAGTCATTCTATTAATTAATGAACAATATAGAAAGGGTATTTTAAAATTATAGTGTGACTTGGATTTCACTTATAGAAGACTTTTTACCTCATGCTGTCCATGGTAACATCACTTGTATAACATGTACCATGGCAAATGTAGAGGAAAGTACACAATACCTTGGGGCAGGGAAGGAAACAGCACTTCATAAATTTGGATCACTCACCTTCTAGCTCTCTGTTTTATAGATTCCTTTATTTTTTCAAGTAATTACAATTAGCAGATTTTTATCATGCTTAAAATATTTTCTTGCAAAACTAAGTAAACTAGATACAGAAAATATGCTCAGCAAAAAATCATTAAAATCCTTGCAACAGTATCCCAGAGACAGCCCATTCCTCATGATGATCCATGTTACCAGTTTGCTGAAATTTTATTTCTTGTAGGTTATTTTGCTGCCTGTGCCTGTTATCATACTTACTGCTCATCTGTTTAGATAAGGCTGGTCTCTTTTTATTAGGAACACAGTCTAGTTTGATTCTTTATAGATTAAAGCAGATCATTAAGTATAAATCTCTCAGAGTATTCAGTCTCATCATAGGCTATTTTCAAGCATCATTTGCAGGAAGATAAAACGTGACAGTGATTTATGCTGTATTTTGAGACTATAAATCTCACTGTGCACTTTCATGTGTCTTTGCAGAACAAAGAATTTCTTTATTAATGCTTTCATAGTAATCAACAAAGTATAAAAGCACCATTCTTTTGTTTAACGTTGTGTTCTTTAGAGTCTTAGAGTTGGATTATGCAGACTCTTGGACTCAAACTTGCAACACTACACCATCAGTGTGTAGACTTTTTAAACCATATAAATCACAACTGAGTTCTGTGCATATTTTGAGAGACTGGGGAAAGTTTTGTGATTGGAATCTGGTCTCTAGGCATGATGATAACACAGAGCACTATGTGTGCCTAGAAACAGGATGTGGCCATTAAGAAAATGGATAAAAGGGCAGTGAGAAAATAGGGTGTCACCACTGACAGTAAAGAGGGAGATTTTCAGAGTATTTTAAAACTACTTCTGTGGGGGAAAAAAAAAACCTTTGGTAACTTAGTATAAAGTTGGTTTATTCTACAAATATTATCATTTGTGAATGAGGAAAAATGCTAATGGGAAAAATTAGAAGTTTTTTTTAATTTCAAAATGAATTAAATGATATTAAAGTGCTACCTCTGAGTACCTGTCTCTGTGTTGACAATGGTATTGTGTCATATGAACCTTGAAAACTGAGGGGAATTAGCTTGCCTGGTGTTGCAGATTCTTTCTTTACAGAAGTGTTTGCTAGTTAAGTGCCTCTTCCCCTACATAATAAAAATTTTCTGAATTCATAAGTGCAGAACAGATTTGCCTGAAACATACCATTTTGTACTCCAATGGTTTTAGTTTATTCTTAATTACACATTAAGCATAACTGTAGTTAAAGGTCAGATATGAAACACATTCAAAAAGATCAACCATTCTCTTTCACAGAACAAAAGCCACATTTTGTCAGGAAGACATTACTGGCTGAAATTTTTTTTTTAACCTACTGTACTTCTTAACCAGCAGTACTTTCTTAGAAAGAGTTTATCCTGTGAATTACACATCTGTATCTGAAGGTCCACTGGATACTTTTTAAATGCAGTATTAATTGATTTATCTTTTGCATTTTACTTTCAGGTTCGTATTTTTACCTATCTGATTGGAAGAGAAGCTGCATTTGCTGATAACCTGAAGTGGATGGCCTGTGCTAACAAAGGTTGGTTAACCTTCTTCTGTGAAATCCTTGTTTCAGAACCCCTGAGCTGAGCCCTCCTGCACATCTGATGCTTCTACAGATACGGAGTTGCTGGCAACTAATCACAGAGGATGGGTTGTTTTCTTTTTCCCAGAAAATGAAAATACTTAATTATCTTGTAATATACAATTTAAAGAGCAAAACCCCCCAATTTGAGATTTTCTTCCTTAAAATATGTATGAAGCTTTTAAACTATGTGGTCTTAAATTTTTGTTCAGAGAACAAACTAATTTCAAAGCATTTGTTCTCTTCTATCTGTTATTACTCAGAGTGAGTTTGGTTTCTAAGAACGTTGAGTACAAGTCCTGCTGAGTTAGGCATGGTATGTAAAACACCAGACATCCTGTCCCTTGAGGAACTGACAGTGTAATTGAAAAAAACTGGTTTATATCCTTTAAGGAGAAGAGCATTAAAACATTTAAGATGCTGGGATGCTGCAGTAAAAGGATTGACTAGTACAAGTAGGAATGATTCAGGAAAAAAACAGCCCCAAACCCCAATTAATCTTCAGGTTTTCCTTTTTCTTTCCTCTTGGAAAAAAAAAAAAGTTCTTTTTTTCCATTGTGCCACATTACATTATGATGAATTACATCAGGTGCTATCCATTTAGTCATTATTTCTTTAACTACTGTTATGTCCAGCTGATGGAAATTACTCAGTTTGAAGTCTTGTCTTAATCAGCTAATATTACACCATAATTTAGTTTAAATAATAGTATAAGAATCCTTTGAAGCATCTTTTTTGAAGACAATTTAATCAACAAAATCTTTTAACTTTTTAGCCCAGCTCCACAAATTCATAAAGATCTAAGCACAGCAACTCAGAAATTAGGACCAGGCAATGGAGGCAGCCTCAGCAGATCATCTGGTCCACGTCTTCCTTATTCCCACAGGGGAAAAGTGGTCACCTTTGTCATTCTTCAGGACTACTTTGTTCTTTTCAGAGCCATGTTGCTTTGAGTCAGAGTCTTACTCATATGAATCAACTAAACAGCTTAATGACTGTTAACGTCTATAAATTTATTTCCCTCTCAGTTTAATAGTTACAATACCTGCTCTCTGATAGCTTAAAATGTAAAAAATCTTCTACCTCTAATAATTAATTAAATATTTTTTTCGCCTTTGAAAATCACAATTGGAAACAGCATGTCATGGTCAGACAGCTCAGGTTTAGATCTTTCCTTGCAGTTTTCACTTCCAGCTTGTCCATTTTATTTCAGTGAAATGAGGGATTACAGCACAACAGATGAGGAGTGTAGTAAAGCTGGTCTAAAGACTGGCTGAATAGCAGGACTGCAGTTTACTCCTTGTGTGGGTGGGCCAAAATTTGTTGTTGTCACTGAGGGTGAATGACCCTAAAATCAATTTTCCTTGCAGTGATTTTCCCCTTGGAAGCACAGCATAGATGAAGGCTGTTTGCAGGGTTTCCAGCTGACTGGACTGTGCCCAGCAGCCCTTTCCCTCAAAATGGGTCACAGGAGAAATTCACACCACCTTGCAAAACTTCTTTAGCCTCTAAATTCTGATTGTGAAACCTTGAAAAACCCCAAGCATGTTTTTCTGTTACATTTTTCTGTTTAAGTAGGGCGTATCTAGAGGGAGCTTGCTTAATGAAGCAAAACACCAAACCATTTTAAATACATTAAAACATTCAAGATCCCCAAAATCCCTCTAGAGTGGGTTGTGGAATTTGCAATGATTTACTCTTCTGTATCATAAGCAAGTGCATATTAAGGAAAACAGGATTTACTAAGATTCTGAAGTGAACAAAGGTGGAAATTTCCTAGTGCTGAGTGTGCATGTGCCAGATGTTAGCTGTAACATCTAGAACTTAGAAATGACAGGAACTGCCTTTCCCTCAGCATCACTTCCAGCAGAAAGCTGTAGAGATAAAGCTGAGAGTTAATGCATTACTTGCTAACCAAACAGCTGGGATTAATTTTTTTTTTTTCAGTAAAATTCACTATTGCAGTAGCAATTTGACAGCCTCTGTTTTACTTGGTTTTTTAACTATTTCTTCTATTTGGTTTTTTAAACGTTTTGTCCCGGGTCATCACTGTGCTTGGTATATTATAAAATGGACAAAGGATTGGATTCATCAGTGCAGAGGAGCAGAGGCTGAGAGAGCAATGTAGAGATAAATACTTCACGTGTCAGGGAGCTGATAGTGGCTCCAGCTCAGGCAGAGGACAGATGAGCCCCGAGGCAGGTTGTGCCCAGCTGGAGCAGTTTATAGACCATTGTATCAGCAGAGGAGAGCTCTGTGCAGGAAGCCCCTGTGACATCCATTCCCATTATGAGCATGACCCAAGCCCCTCCTGCACAGGGGCTCTGGGGTGGCAGGCAGCCAGGCACTGAGCCTGTTCACCTGCTCCAGGGGCCTCCTGGGGGAAAAGGGGGAACCTCCATGGGGCTTTTACAGCTGCATGAAACAATGAATTCACTCCTTAGTCCTCACCCAGAGGATTTTTTAATTCTGCTGTTGTATTAGCTGCAAGAGCATTGCGTCTCTTGTGCACAGTGCCCAGGAAATGTAAAGTACTGCGCTCCACGTAAAAATCAGCTGGAGGCATTTTGAAAAGTTATCAGTCTAATGGTGGGCATTTTGGAGAAAAACAAGCCAAACATGCAGGGACTGTGTAATGGGGAAAGGCAGCCCACATGCAGAGCATAAGTGTCTGTCTTTTACCACATTATTATACATCTCTCATGCTTGTCATTACCAAATCTTACCCGTTTCCTTCACTAGTTTATTCCTGCTGGGGAGGAAAAAAAAGGTAGTGCTGACTGTGAGGGGGCTCTGAGGTGGCATAATTCACACACCAGGGAACTGAGGAGCAGGTGTTGGAATGCAAAATCTGGAGCTTGGGTTTGCTGCTATTGCTGACATGGCCTCAGCAGCTGCCCACAAGGACCTCAGAGCAAGTCTTTATCTGGTGATTAAACCTGGCTGTAGGAACAGTAAGGGTTTTAGTTCTGTGGGGTATCTCTGATCTCTAGATAAGAGATGTAAACTTAGCAGTGTAGGAAGGTAATTCTTACAAGTTACATATAGCTAGAAACCAATAAATTGTCAAAAAACCTAAATTTTAATTAAAAATAACTAAAAGCATGTTACCTAATGCTGTTCCTAGCTATAATATAGTAACTTTTGGTAGGGTTTTCCCAGTAGGAGAAGATCGACAACTATTTTCACTTGTCTTTGAAATGTTTTTTTCTTTACTAAGTTTATACAAAATTAATTCTGACTTACTGTCTCTTTTAGTCTTAGGAAATTAGGCTAAAACCTGTTTTCTCTGTTGTGCAGTTTGGACCTATGATTTGCAATACTACAACAAGGAATGAATCCTTTGTATGTAACTCGCTGCCTGGAGATTTCTTTTTAAGTTGTGATATGGCAACATTCTCAGAAATACCTCAGAGAGAAATACCAAAAGTAATGCTCATCCCTACTCACAGAGAAGTGCTCAAATAGGTGTCTGCTCACATGGGCTGTACCTGCTCCAGGGGTCTCTTCTAAAAGAACAAAATGCAGCAGTACCAGTGTCTTGTAACATGTATGAAACTGAATGGCACAATACTGAAGGGTTTCACATTGGGTTCTGTTTTCTGTGTATTTTTTTCTTTTTGGTTTGAGTAATCTAGCTAAATTTTTTTTGCTTCAAATTGTGACATAAAAGCATTTAAGGAGACAATCAGAAAGGATGCTCGTTTTACAGCAGTGCATTCTTTATCTCAGAGGCAATTTATAGAATGTAATTAAAGAATTTTCCAGGCATAGGCATCCAGGAGCTCTTAAATGAGTCTTTAAGGTTTTGATTTTAGTGAAGTATGATAATAAAAAGAGTTGACTGCTTGTGATTCTAAAGTGTATGGGCAAGAAAATACTACTTTATTAAAAAAGTCTTTTCTATCAGCTTAGATACAATACAAACTTTTTCAAGTACTTAATCTCCTGATTTTCAGACATAATAATATCACTTTATATATATATAAAAATATATATGCATCACATAATATGCTCATGTATATAAAGTATCTGAGTGCAGGTGTGATCATATTGTTCACTGTATACTACTCAGTGCCAACAGATCTCTGCTTCAGATATAATCCTGAAAAGAGGCATATCAAAATTCAGTCACTCTGGACTGCTTTGGGAAAATGAAGGTCCTGCCTGTAAAATGAGGGATCCACACAGCTGTGAAGTATTTTGGATCTCTGATTGAAAGCCTTGTAAACCACAGTGTGTACATGTACATGTGTTTATATACAACTTATGAGATTCTCTATGTGAATAGCTGGCCAATAAACATATTTTGACTATGTATTGACATTTTCACCAAATTAAAAGGACCAAATACTGAAGTGTTGCTCATTACTCACACGACAGAGAAACCTGTTCTTTGAGGTCCCAAAACTGGAGCAGGCAGCATTTCATGAAGAGTAACATATACATTGCTTTTTCTCATGAGTCTTCCACCGATTCAAGGAAGTACACTATATTTTGGGGTTTTTTTAACCATAAACATAGGATTCTGCTTTCTCAAGTACAGGTTTCCTAATTAAACTTATGTCAGTTGTTTTACTCTGTGGCTGAAAAAGCCTTAAGACAAAAAAATAGCCCTGTTCAGAAGCAAGAGGTAAACCTTAATATTATGTGTAGTAGTCGTTTAACACCCTCGCACAATACTGGACTTAATAGGAAAAAAAATTTTAAAATAAAATAAATAAAATTCGTTAAACAGAATATTGGATATTTTAAGAGTATGTATACTATACTATGAGTAGAGAATGACATACTAGGAATATTTGAGATCATACTATAATCAAATTAGTTTAAAAAAACACAAACAATGCATCACTTCTCCTTTTTATTATCAAGTTGAAGATATCCGTTAGGATACTGCAAAGACTTGTTTCATTTTATAGATCTCTACTAAAATGTCTATTCTTTCACTGTGCCTTAATTCACACACAGATAAAATTCATGCAGAAACATCCTTTTTGTAGCCTTTGAGTTGTGGGCTGGTGTATTGATTCGGAAAGTTCTGGATTCAGACAGACCATCTTTACTGTCTTGCCAAAATTGTCCCCATCTACAAAAACACAGCTCAGAAGTTCCTTGCAGCTGCCATGTTTTCTGCTGAAGCTTAATAAAGCTTAATATTGCAGCTCCACAGAAGCTGTGATCTTGTCAAATGATTAAAATTGCAGTGAGGCCTCTTTCATGTTGGTCTTTTCTCATTAATGGAAAGTAAATGAAGGCAAGTGATGCATTTAAATAAGGCCTGATGAAATTTTAGCCTTGAAATTTGTCAGTCCTTCATCACTATTGCATGATGTGGGCTCCAGATGCCAAGGTTGTGATGTGTAAAGATACTTGGCATCTAAGCACTGAAAAGGGAGTGGTGACAGCTCAGATAGCTGAGGCCTCTGCAGTTCTCAGTGCTGTCAGGTTGGAAGAGATGCTTTAAAGCATTAACAAGGCTGTGATCACCTAACCAAACAATTCTAGTTGTAGCCTACATTGTCTGTGACCTGCCATATTTGTAAATTACGTGTTGCTTTTTTAATTTCAGTCGCACCGTGTAGGGATGAATGTTTCAGAGCACGTGCAATGACCATTCTGTTACTGCAGTTCTGCTCCAGCATGTTTCTTGAAACGGGAAGAAGTGGGTGAGATAGCTGGGCAATGATAATACCAGTTCTAAATTTTAAAGCACAGAATTAAAAGAAAAATGCCCAAATCATTAAACAAAAAAAGTGGTCTTGAAATAAAAGTTTAGTACAGACAGTGCAGTGGTTCATAGCAGTGTTGGAAACCCTGGCCTTGGGGGCTGGCCAAAGGTTTCACAGACATCTGTTTTCACCAATTGTTACTGTTTGAGGCTGCTTCTGATGAAACATTCCTCTTCTGTATCTTCTCTTCGGAAATAAAAAAAACATGACAGACATAAACCACATCATACTTCTTCTTGAAAACTTCTTTTATTTGTTCTCTCTGGTTTCTAACTTGGGATTGTGTGTTTCCACAGGGTTTTTTACTCAGATCTCTACCCTGGCTGATGTGCAGGAGAACGTTATGGAATATCTCCATGTTCTCAGCCGACCAAAGGTCATTGACCAGGAGCACGACGTCGTGTGGACAGAAGCATACATTGACAGCACTGTAAGTCTGCATCATAAACCAGAAATACTGTGGTGGAAACACTCATTATGAGTCTGCTTTCTGTTGCTGGAATGTGCTAACTCAGTGTAAGAATTGGGACTTGATATCTTTATGCTACAAGCAAATAATTCAATATTCATGAACTTTAGCAGATATTTATACATTGTAATTACGTAGAAAATACTGAAACAAACATAAGTTGCAGAATAATTTTGAAGTTTATGATGTCCAAACCTACATTTCTTTTATTAATCAAAAATGGGAATTGAACAGATATTGATTATATTGAGTAAACATTTTTTCTATATGTTTTAGAACATGTCAATGAGTATGTGGGTATAAAGACACAGACTGACAAGAATCAATAGTTTTAGTGTAGAAAGGCAAGTCAACATCTAGGGGTCAACTGTGATATCCTGGGGAAGAATATTGAGAAGACTCTGCCTTTTGAAGTGTATTGAATGGGTGATATGTTAAAATAATTGTCATAATTATCCAACTTTAACTTGACATCCCTTAAAGTACAACTTTCTATTATGCAGTGACTGAGCTCTTGTGGTACTTCTGTAGCATGTGTGGTAAATCATCAGATTTGCAGGTAAAGGGTGTTCATTTTCATGGATTGGTCTGAAATAGAGTTTTATCTATTTTCTTTTGCTTATTATATTTCCTTTGTTCCAATTAAAATATTTTGCTTAGTATGTTATCCATAGAACAAGAGTTTGTACAAATGTCTACCATTTAGTACAGGAGATGCTAAATATTCAATATAATGGATAGAAGATCACAAATTACTCATGACATAGATGTTTCTTTCTTTCTGTTTTAAATTTTTATGTGATAGGTAAGGTGGGAGAATCTCATCAGCTTCACTCTGATATTTGGTGGCTTTTGTTTGTTTTGAGTCTGTGTTGTTTCTAGATAGTTCAGTCTTAAATCTATATAAAACCACCCTGGGAATAGAGCTTTTATTTTCACAATTGTTTAGGCCTTTTCTAGTCTTCATTTGTGACCATGGATAATGAAAAATAAGTACTTAAACTACAGTTATAAAGGAGAAGCAAAAAGTTAATTGCTTTAGAAGGAATTAGCTTATCTCTATTTCCTTTTTAAAAATAAGGTATTAATCCAGTCTCCCCTTTGCTCTCTTTCTTTTATTGAACCATAAGATGACATGAACAGAAAATATGTTTTATTGCTGTGCCTTCAGGGCATCCCATGAAATGGGGAGATGACCAGGAGAATCTTGTTCTCATTCACTTTATTAATATTTTTAAACACTTGAAGTAATCGGTGTGTGAATGTTGCAGGGAGTTTGTGTGTTTGCTAGAGAGAGTAGCAGGAAGACACTCAGGTAAGTGGTGTCCTGGTGCAACTCTCTTTCTTTGCCTATGAATAATTCATTAAAATTATTGTAAACAAAATCTTCCTCCTTTCTCAATACCAAGTCATCCCCTCTACCCACCAACAAAGTGCAAATTGCTATCTCAGAATTAATTTGACACTTTACTCTTGCTTTTGCCTATTAATCTATATTTCCTCGATCTTTTCAGGGAGAAAAATACTCATAAAAATTAGTCTAACTTTCAGGGATTCTCCCGTTGGTTAAGGAAAAGCTAAGGGAAATTGACAATTTAATGTTGTGTGAAGTGCTAAGTGAATACAGCAGAGGTGAGTAAAAGCAAGTGAATTTAAGAACACTAGAGGGAGTGAAGAGAGGGGATCTTGAGAAAACCAGAAAATCAAAGACAACAGAGCTGTTACAATCTTGAATAATAGAACTGCTTAAATCCAAACAAAAGGTCTTTTGATGCAGTCAAAACACTTCCAGGTTCTTCTCTTTATCTCCTCTTGTTTTCCTACTCTCTTGACTAAACTAATTAATGTCACTGTGAACACACACACATAAATATACACACCTGCACTCAGGTACATACATGCACACATAAATTTTAAGTGCATAAAAGCTCCATTCAGGACCCTAATGGGTTGGATTCTATAAGAAAATATTGAAAAATAAAATGCCATTGTCTGCTTACTTGCAAACTACCTTTTTCCTCCCTCCTCCATCATTCTTCCCAAAGAAAAAAAACCCAAAAAACCAAAAAAACCAAAACCACAAAAAAACCAAATAAAAACCCAAACCAAACAGGCAGAGAACAGAATAAATTAGGGTATGTAATACAAAATATACAATACAAAACCTGAAAATAGAAATGAAAACCTTTTACCAAACTAGGCTTGCTTCTGCCTCAGCTAAAGCTGCCTGAGTGCTATCTTCAGAGACAGATTCCCTGGCCATCTCTAGTGCTTTGACACTGGAAGTGCTGTTAAAATAATCCTCTCCATCCCATAACTTGTTGATTTTCACAGACAGTTTGTCTGTGAAAGCAGTGGCTGCTGCTTGGACTTTTCCCAGTTAAAAAGAAGTGGGTATTTCCAGACAGCTTAAATGTTCTTATCACCCAGCAGTGTGTGAACAGCCAGGGTTGGATTCCCAGGGCTACATTTACATGGTGTCACTGTGCCCTAACAGCATGGAATATACTTCCCAAACAGCAGAGTTAACTGGCCAGCTGTGCTGTTTCTGAGCAAGCAGCATTAGGCTGCAACATTCTAGGATCCAGACAGAAAGAAGCTGGACAGTAATAATCTTAGGATAGAAAATACTTCCCCTGTCACCCCAGGCTGTTCTCATCCAGTATTTGTGCAGGGCAAAGGCATCTGTGAAAGCCAGAAGTTAGTTCATTTAAGTGTTTGATACCATTTAGGAATATTCCCAGAAGAATTTTGCTACTAAAACAAAGCATCTAATTCCTGTGTCTGCCAAATCTTCATACAGCTGCCTCTTCAACATGGCTTTGGCACGTCTGAGGAGCTTCACGTACTATTAGAAAAAATACAACCTTTATAGAAGTGGGAATCTCTGGCAAGGTGTCATACGCAGAAAGCACAACATGGAACAACCTTTATGTGTGTCAGGGCTGTGTCCTTTGGCACTGTCAGGATTGCTGGCTGATGTAAAGTAGCTGGGACAAGGCCTCTCTGGTGACTCCATGCTTCCCTTTTTCCTGTCCCTGGACTTTCTTCTCTCCCCACTGTTTCCTGTCTTTCTGAAGAGGTAACCAGATAGCTTCTATGGTCATTTTTAGTTACCCTTCATCAGAAAATTAGTTGTGTTTATTTCTTAAACCCAGGATTTCATGTTGGAAATACGATTATCACTGTGTAAATCCTCATTTCTTTCAAAACCAGGACTTTTGACATAGAAGTGATACAATTTTAAGAAGTGTTACTGGCTCTTGGCAAACAACAGATTTGTAAAATAATTTGAATTTAGGTCTGTAGGGAGCTGAACTGGTTGTACTTCGTTTTGATACTCACCTGGGGAACAGTCTTTAGAGGATTATCTTGGGCTAATTCTAAAGTCAGTTTCAGAGTAGTTCGGAATGGTAGTCTTGTAATAGCCCAGTAGCTGAAGTGCTGCCAATACCTTCAGGCTAAAATGTTGGAACTGAAGTATGTGATATGTACCAGCCAGCCTCCTGAGTCCTCTGATTCCAAATTCCACACCTTTCCTTAGGCTTGTTCTCTTTTCCCTTTGTACTCCTCTACTCAGCAGGTTGACACACATTACAAGTGTGTGAGCTTTGTTGGATCTATGGAATTCTGTAAGAAAGGGTCTTTGGGCTGTCAAGAGTGAGGGGTCAGGTGGAAGATTCTAAATTGTGGGGTTTAATAGGGGAAGAAATTCTCTTTCTGCCTGTTCCTGTTCAGCTGTACAGCCCAGAGATGCTGTAGGAAATAGCTCCAAAGGTTGCAGATGGGATATGTGGGCCCTGGACAGTGAGGGCTGGACATCACTCCTACAGAACAGTCTCAACACAACTTTTCTGCTCAAAAACAGGCCACAGTTGGATCTGATATCAGCCCTTATACATTGCTAAGGCCCACAAGCATGTAATGGTTCAGAAAATAAAATAACTTAATGAATGCTTAAAAAAGAAGAGATTTCTAAGTGATAGCTTTCAAATGTAAGCAGAAAGGAATTCTAAAACTATCATAGTATTTCAGGGAGGCAACAGTTTTAAAGTAGGCAATGACTTTTAAGCATGCATCTATAGGGAGTCAATAAAAGTGAATATTTTGGAAGGAAAAGGAATGCGGGCTGGGCATCAAAATATTCAAGTGCAGCAATACACAGAGGTCATCAACGAAGGACCTACTTGTACCTTTGTTAACTCTTCCTGGTGGAATTTGTTCCTCGTACGTGTACCTGAATATACCCTCTGGATGTAATGTACCTTTGAGTTCATCTTCAGGCTGTTGGTCTCCAGCTGTGAGCAGATTCAGGCAAACATTACCATGTTGTCTCTGTTCAGTTTCCAATCAAGAGGAGTTCTTTGCTTAAAAAGAACAAATTATTGTTTCAGGTAATATTTTGAGATGACTGTCTGATGCTCCAGAATTTAAGAGTTCATTTAAAGCAGCAATGTTCTGAGTCATTACAGGTCATGGTTCATTGTAATATGAATGGTGAATGCTTTTGCTCTTTGCAATTTCCTTCTGTGTCAGAGTACCATGTGTTGATTCTTCATTTGCATCATCCCCACATTATCACAGATGTACATTCTAGTTCTAGCTTTTAGTTCAATTCTAGTTCAGTTCCACAGTTTTTGTTGTATATATGTGTATTTATAAATATATTTTCCTCATTTCTTTCTTTTTTTGAAGAAGGTAATATTTGACAGCATTTCCTGATCAAGGGGCTGATGCTGTCCTAGGAAAGCAACCAAGAACCTTATTTCTCTTATGGGGCAGTAAATTGAGATAGCTCCACTGAAGTAAAGCCTTTAATAGCCATTTCTAAAATGCTCATGATGGGTGTTACAATTACATTATTATGTATATGGTAAAATAAATTCAATTTATTCCTCTTCATCCTTAAAAAAAATCAAGTACTATGTAGGCATACTTTTTACTCTGATCCAAGTTCTCTGTAGAAATGCAGCAGCAATTATAGGAAGCTCATGCCTCTCAACTGTCACATCAGAATCCAGATGTTTTGTGCATGAAATTTAAATTCTAGGATACAGCTCTTCTGACAGAGAAGAATTATGAACCAGTTCCAGAGAGGCACTATACATACACACNATATGAGAAGGTCCTCCAGACTGAAAGCTGTTACACTAGGCATATTTTTCTATCCAGGACTTTCTGGTGAGGTATTAAAATGCTGTTTAGTGCTTCTTCCATTCACAGTTTTCTTTGTGTTCAATGCACAGAAGAGCTTTTATGAAGTAACAAAAATAAAATAGTACCCCATTTCCACTAGCTTCTATTCCCAGAGATATCTTCAAATACTTTTGGTGGCACAAGTTAATTGTGCTATTATAATAAGTGGGTATGTTTAGCATTTCTATAACAGTAAAGGTTCTCCAGGCCTCGATTTCAAAAAAGTAACTTCTAGATTGCAGTACTGGTAGACATTATAATGCATCAGTGTGTTCAGAATGTTCACACACATCTAAAGTAAGTAAATATTGGTAATCACTGCAGAACTGAATGTCAGCAAGTGTCATTAATCAGCAGCTGAGATAAGAAAATTTACACACAGTAATTTTTCTTTTTTTTTTTTAATACATTAAGAACTAGAAATCTGTGTTGCTTTTTTTCCAATCCCACTTTGGATTTGGTTACATGCTCTAACCTTCCCTTTGTGGCCAGCATCTCTTAATCTCTAAGAATTTACAAGTCTTTATCAGAGAATGTCATCACCTCCAAGTGCTTCTGAGGTTCCCATGGGAATTTCCTTTTCTCACTTTGACATTTGAGTGAATTGGTTTAGGGAACAAAAATCCCATGCATGGATATCAGGCCTTCGCACAGGTAGGATTGTTCATAAAATAAGGTTCTTCAAGCTCTGCTTCCTCTCCTACAGATCTCAGTGGATCTCGGTGATCTTTTGATCAGATCTCAGTGGTCTTTTGAAGGTTCTGATATGGGAGAAAAGCAGAAAGTAGCACAGGAAATGCCTTCGATTCAGCACTTCAGTTTGGATTAATTTTCCTGGAAAAGTACAACGGTTCTGACCATTTGACCTTGAAGCTTCCCTGGGAACACAATGGCAGTTCAGAGCTGCAGCAGTGACAGTCTGATGTGTCTGCACTGGGACCTCGTAGGTCTGGGACAGTGCTTGAGCCATTGGCAGTGCTGATCCATGCAGCCACTTGTGCACACACTTAAAAACCTGTAGAAACAGGTTGTGCACACATTTATAGGGAGGTGCAATATCCCTTTTTGCTGGTGATTCCGACACTGTCTGTGGAAATCTTCATTGACAGTCTCATAAAAAAAAGCATTTGAGCCAAAGCTTTTATGAGTTCCGTGGCCCAAAATTTTCAGTTGCTATAATTAAGTACTCTCATTTTCTCCCAAACAGTTCTAATCTGTTTGTTTTACTGCTGGATCTAGATTAACTGAATTATCATGAAACACATGAACTGTTTCAAATTCAGTAAGATCTGTGTCAACTGTCAAAAAACATAATGAGTTCTGGAGATAGTCAATGAATGAACCTCTAAACTGAACAGAATTTATGCACTCCAATTGTCTTTCAGATGCAGCTCAAAACAACAATGGATGTTGTTCTTTTATCTTAGAAAATGAACATCTGATTTACTCCTGCTCAGCAGCAGGGTGCTCATCAGTGCAGGGAATGTTTTCTGCATTTATATTTGTGCTTGATTCCCACATTCACACAACAAGACAAGAGTCTGGGTGTAATGTGTCCCAATAAAACACACAAATTGAGACCCCTGAAATCAAAACTAGGGCATGCACAGGGAAATGAAGCCCATAAGGACCTAGTGGGGATATGGACACTTAAGAATGATTATTCCATGGAAACAGAGTACATGCAAAGAAGGCTTCATCACAGGGAACATACACACATTATGGACACAAGAATGTGTATCCTTCAGCTTTTTGAATGAAATTCCTTCTTTTGATAAATTACATGCTTCTTTGTCTCCACTGCTAATGCTGGAACTTACAGTATTAGGGCAATTTCCAATGATTGCATTAAGCAAAGAATATTACTACAGAGAGCTAATTGCTAGTTGTCAAAGTCACAGAAAAACTGTTGTAAGGAAATAGCAATACTTAGTTTAATGAATTAACACTCTTCATGTGTATTACTCTACATGGTATTTACACTGTAAAATGCTGTAAGTGATACATCAAAAAGATGTTTAAAACATCAAAACCAAAACCAAGAGTCCTGCACTTAAAGGGGAACATAAAATTCCTGCTGGGGACGTGGAACATGGAATGCCATCTGTATTACATGGCACTGAGAAAACTGATTATGTTTGGACCTCTATTTCATAGCAGATGGGTTCATTAAATTTAATAGCCTCCAGAGCCTTTAGAAACAGTGTTAAAAACATGTGGAACATGCTGAGACACTTCACTTCTCGCCCCACAGTCATTATAACTCTGGCACAGACTATAAATATTACACTACTTTATTTCCATTGAATCGGATTACTATTATAATTATTTTTCATACGGTACATTTACATGAGAAATTCAGAATGCAATTTGTTCTCTTCAAACTTTGAGATATGCAGTTGATGTCTTTAAATGCATTTTACAGCTCTTTGCACTTGGAAGCTTTTATATAGAATTTATTTTTATCTTCCTGCGACATCAGGAAGCAGCTGTAATGCCACAGCAAAGCTGGGTCTTAAGCAGCTCTGCTCCCAGTGTGGTGCAAATAAGACAAGCATTAGGTTAAACCATTGAAGGGAAATTACAGGAATGTTACATCTTGGGTTTTAGCTATATATTGCCAAAAGATTCTCTTTTCTAGTATTTTATTATTTATATGATGGGATAACTTCAGTTTGACCTTGGTCTCTATTCATCTTTTATCACTGGATGAAAGAGAGATTAAATATCTAATTTTGAATCAGATTAGTTCCTACAGAAATATTGCTTTAAACAAAGTAAAGTCCTATCTCTTTTTGAAATATTCTCAGTATTTGATAAAGGATTGTTTTACTACTTAGTTTTTTATTTTAAATAATACTTCCAATGAAAACATCTAAGTTTTACCATGTTTAAGTGCTTTGGCACCTGTCTAACCTTCTTCCACATCTGCATTTACTACATGTTCTGATGTTTAAACTAAATTACGCTTGAAGAAATTGTCCTCCTTGATCATGATTTTTTTCAAAAAACAACTATTTCCCAATACCCATATCAGCTTGTTCTTGTACAATGTAATTATCTTCTCTTTCCACTTCCTTTCCTGCAGAATCCTGTGACTATCCACACTGTCTTTTACTGTTTTTCTAAGGTCACTCTTGGTTTTAGGTTGTACTGATCATTTTAATGTGGATTTTCTCCTTCTTCATATTACTGACTTCAGCTCCAATTTTGCCACTGACCACTGCTGATGTTATTATCATGACCTGCCAATTTTAATAAATCGCCAAAGTCCTGCCACAGTAGATGATGGATGATTACAGAATTAAATAACGATTCCTTCCTCATATGATTTACATTTAAAATAATAGGTAAGAACGACCAGTTGCTTAGAAAGGGCAGAGAATGAAAGGACATAGTAAGACAGGGTAGGTCAATGCAAAAATTGATTACTGGTCTTTCAAATGGTAGTGTCCACTTCTACAGATTTCCCATACAAGTCTCTAGGTCTCAAGAGTTCTTGCTTGTGTTTGGTTAAACTTGATTTCATGGAATTCCATTAGGAAGAAATTTTTCCTAATATCCGATCTAAACCTCCCCCGGTGAAACTTGAGGCTGCTTCCTCTTGTCCTGTCACTTGTTACACCTGGGAGAAGAGACTGACCCCCACCCCTGGCTAATCTCCATAAGGTTCCCCTGAGCCTCCTTTTCTCCAGCCTAAACACCCCCAGCTAGTCCCAAGGAGACTGGTGCTCCCTTCCCCAGCTCCCTTGCCCCTCTCTGGACNGATCCCAGGGGAGCAGCACTGGTGACCAGCTGCCAGCAGGATGTAACTCCATTCCCTACCATTCTCTGGGCCCAGTCATCCAGCCAGTTTTTACCCAGCAAACAGTGCACTTGTCCAAGCCATGAGCAGCCAGCTCCTCCAGGAGAACGCTGTGGGAAACAGTGTCAAAGGCTTTCCCTCACTGACCCTTGTTCTAGAGAGGTGTAATGTTTTGTAACTTGCAGTCAACTGGGTCCTCCCTGGTTAGCCAGAACTGCTGATAAATAATTGAAACTGGCTTCTGAGATGAAAACAGGTTGGATGTATTTGAGTAAGAAACCATAGAATTACAAATGTCAGTACGTTTCACCTGCTGGATGTTCTCCCACCAGTTACTGTGTACAAATTACAAAGAATTGCTCTGCTGATAAGTTTGATTAGCAGGTGTATTCATGCCAGAAGGGTATTGGTCCCATTTGCAGACACCTGCACACTAGAGATAGAGCACCTTGGGACCATTCCAGCTGGGATCTGCCAATGACTTACAATGCCTTTGACTAAGAGGATGCTTTGCATTTCCACCTTATTTCACAGGAAATTTTCTGGTTTTGTTGTGACACAGAAATAAGATCAAAAGGTGACAAGACACTAACTAGAGAAAGAATTTGTTTCTACGTCCCTATGTGCTATGGTGAATCCAGCATTTAGGAGGACAGGTCTGTCCTGAGTGGAAATTACTTAAAGACATTCACAACTGATAACTGCCCATCTTTTATTTTACTGCCTTTACTCTGAGTGAAATTGAGTTAATTATAAGGAAATTGTAGGTATTTTGTCAGATATATTACCTTTTTCTGGCGTGTTTTTGTCTTTAGTTTTCACATAACAGATATTTTAGGGTAAATGATAATGTAGGAAAGCAATGAATTTATATAATGTACTAAATCCCATCCTTTGATCTCATATTTATCATTCCTTGACTTTCTGGAAGGAAGGGGGCAGTGAAGATGAAATGTAATTTATCTGCACTGCTGGAGTAAAAACCTGCAATAATAAGAAAGGCTTATTAAATTATTGGTACTATTTGAGCTTTGCTGCAGTGGCAGAATTCAGTGCAAAAAAGGAGAACAGAGAATAAAAGGAAATAATATCTTTTGTCTATTGTTCTGCAGATATGGAAGTCTTTAGTTATTTATAGCTCTTTTTGTATAATGAGGAGTTTTCACATACAACTCAGTCATATGCACAATAAGCATAAATGTTGAAGTTCATGTTTATCACAATCATTGTGTGATTGTGACTTTCTTAGAAGTTGGTATTTGCAGAGAAATTATTCAGAAATATACTCAATTCTACAAGGAATAACAGGATGTTTCTTACTGATGCTCTTGCTTCTCGACAACAAGGTGTTTGGCCTTGGTCCACACCACTGTATTTTGTCAGATCAGATCTTTCCAAGCAGGAATTTCCATGAAAGATTAGTTTAAAGATGATCTATTCAGTTGGCAAGTGATCTTCAGCAACATCAGTGCCATCAGGGGAAAGTTTAGAACTCAGAAGTAATTTCTCTGGAATTCATAATAGCCATTTCACCTGCCCTGATGTCAGTTTTTGGGGGTAGGAAAATTCATTCACCCTAAGTACTAGTTTAAATTTGCTGCTTCTAGGAAAATCATTAAAATGTGCAAGGGTTCTCTAGTAAGAGCTAGCACAAGGACTCTACAGGGCCATTGCGTTTAAGAACTTCTTTTACAGAATTAGATTTTTCTTTTTTTTACACTACCTTTTATTTAGTGGCACATAAATACAACAGCAGCATACACAATAGAAAGTGTATGCTAATATGAAAAGCCAGCACAAATTACAGAGCTTTCTCATGTTGTTTTGTTCTGTTGCAGCAAATGTAGTCTGAGTAATAATAAAAGCCTCAGATTTCTATGTTGACAGGTTTATCCCATAAAACTGTCCAAAAAAGTGAAAGAAAACTACCCAAATCAGCTATATGCTTGTATTCCATATGGGTTACATTTATTAATGATTATCCTTTTTATTTTACTCTCTAGTAAATCAGTAGTATCTCTCTTATGTACCTGGAGTTACACTGATGTAAAGCAGAACATATATTCATTGCGTCAGTTAGAAAAAAGAAAAAAAAAAAATCTTAGTTTAAGGTGCTTGGATTATACTTCTGTTGACTGAGGGAACATTCGAACATTTTGTATTAAAGCCTTAAAACCTCAGACATTTGAGTTACAGTGAACAACAAATTGTCTTTGTAGGAAAAATAAGTTTCACCTTCCTTGCCTCCTTCACCTTGTCCTTTTCATGTTATAGTTTATTTTAGAAAAATGGAGATAGTGAAACTTTATTTTGCAATAATCAGGGGGTTTATGTTAATGAAATTTTTGCCGTGTACTACAAGATGATGGTATTTATCCCATTTTAGGTTCCAGTATGTCTAAAAACTACCTAAGTGTCTGCAAACTGCTCTAGCTCTGAGACAGGTGAAATAATTTTGAGACATTTTCTTGGGAGTTCTTGTAGTGAAGGAGGAGTAAGGTTTCTTGACCTGATGGATAATGCAATGAAGAAGAAGGGAGGAGAAGCTGATGGGTAATTTTGCCTTAGGCCAAAACATTTCCTTCATCTAGATTTCACATGCAGGACATTAAAAAATGAAAAACAGCATATTTGACTGTGACACAGATGGTGTCTAGATCTAGAAATGGTCTCAGATATGTGATCTTCCAGCAAATCAGAACCTTAGCTATTGGCCATCAGGTCACATGGGCTTTGAGAAGCTTTGAACTTTCAAGATGTGCAGAGTGACAGCACAAAGCTTCTGCCAGAATAAAACAGCAAGAGAATTGTAGCTCTTTCTACAGAATTAGTGAACCTTTACAGAACCTGATGAATTGATCCTGCAGTATGAACAGTCCATAAAATGCTTCATGGCTGTTTCAATGAAGTCTAGCTATAAAATCTCAATGTGGAACTAGAATGGTGAGATGCATTCACTTCGTGCTTATTAGAAGGGTATGAAGACAGAATCTGGTCCTCAAAGCAGAGCTAGTGACCAGGATGCAGCATTGATGATGCCATTTTGTCATTTATGATGGCAGCACTAACCATGTCTGTAATACCAACCTCCCCACAAGATGGTAGAAAAATTTTATAGAAAAAAGAATCTATAGATTAGGAGTTTACCCAACAACAAGATTTCACAACATTAAATGATGGAATGTTTTCTAAGATTTTTTTAAAATTCTTTTTTATCATATAGTTTAAAAATAATGCTTTCAACAGTTAGAGACTTAAACCTGCCTTCTGATCTCGTACATCTCTGTTAGCTAATAAAATCAGTTGCTTTGCTTAGGCATGTGAACCTGAAACCACATGTTCCTAATTTGGAAACCACATGGTGGTCACCTTGCTATTTGATTGTCAAATTTTTATACAAAACCTGGACAAAATTTTTATGGAGATTTTTTCCTGGTTTCTGTGAGTATCCCTATTCCCTGACAAAGCAGAACAGCACTTTTCAACTTCTACCTGAGCTCAATGCCTGGGCTTCATGTAGTATTTTTATGCACTGGTTTTTGCACATATTTTTTTTCCTTCTTTTTCTTTCTGCTTCGTCTGAACTTTCTCAGATGTGACTTGAGATGGACTCATCAGTACTTTGCCCTTTCAGAGGCAACTTGATAAATGAGAGAAAAGATGATTTGAAAGGGAATGAAGCTTTTTGAAAGGTTTGAAGCCTCTCATTTAATTGTTGTGCATAAGCTGCATTTCCTGCTGGTTTCTGGTGCACTTGAACTATTATAATATCTGTGGATTTCTTCTTCTCAGCAAATGAAATGATCCTAATAGTTTTGTGCAGCACTTCTTCCTTTGAAACCTTCTCCTGTTGTTTATCAGCTCAAATGATTTTATGAGCGTATGAGTCCATCTTGTTCTGCCCTCCAGCCTCCTGCTCCATACAGAGCAGTTCTGGGCCATTGCTTACTGACATTGCCTTCAAGGTGTTTTGTGCCAGCTAAATACATAAGCTGTACAAAATTTCTGCTCATTCAGAAGCGATTAATGGGGGAGAAAAAATACCCAATAAAATACAATAATTATTCTGACTGTATTTGTTAGGTAGCTAAGCAGATTGTTCCCGCTAAAAATGTCCAGTGTTTTAATTCTAAAAGATAGTTGGTTCCAGCACTTAGAGCCTTGTACTGGTTTCAGTCTTTGCATCAAACTTCTAGAATCAAAAAGTTAATTTCAAAACATTTTTGGAAGGACTTGTCCTGAAGCAAGTAAGCGAAAGAGTAAATTCCATTACTTACAACCTCCCCTCCTCCAAACACAACTCCATTTTCCTTTGCTTTGATATTCCTAGAATCCTTTGCAGCACAGATTAATTTCTTACAAGATCAATTTAGTCCTGTAGTTAGCAAAAGCAGATAGATTAATTGTATACACAGTCTTATTAATGAGATCCTCCTTATTGATGATGGTTTTTTTCCCTGGGCTGATTTTCCTGGTCATGTATGCTGAATTTCAGACATTTGAAATCAATCAGTTATTTTTCTACTTTTCCCCATGTGTTGTGTGCTAAACATTTCACAGTGGTTTTGCAGGTGCCTTGTTTTGCCCTGGTATTAGCTTAAGCTAATTGTTTTTTCAATTACAAGTTCATTGATTTCATCATAAAGTAAAAAAAAAGCAACTGACACAATAAGAAGCTTAAGATAAAGGAAACCAAAATGATCTTGAATTAAATATTATAAATAAGTCCTGTCAGTCCTCTGATATCAGGGCAGTTTTTTTACAGAATGCAAATTTTCTTATTCTTAACCCTGAATTATGTGTGACACAAAATTATGTGTGAACTTTGTAATGGATCACTTTTGTCCTCATACCTGTAAATAGTGTCCCCTGCAAATAAGAAAATGTTTGCTTTTACAGGAAACTGCTTCACATAAGTAACTTCCTGTCTGTTTCTTCATTGCACATTTTGTGATCATAGTCCAAAATGCTGGGAACTTTAAATGATGCCATTTGCATGTAAATTTCAGCAAAAATTCTTCTTTATTAAATACAAGATCTACGAGGTAAAACTGGTATGAATTGTGCTTAATTCCAGCTTTCAAAGCTAAGTTACAAAAACCTTGTTTCACGATAAAAACCTTCACTCCTGTGAGGTTGTGAACTCCATCCAGCAATGGAGAAATTATCTTGGGTTTCTAAGAGCCCTAAAAGGCCCAGATTGTTTGTGACAGTAGGGGAGAGGGACAGAGCAATGGAATGGAAAATGAGCCTGGATACACCTTCCACTGCTTCTGGCTGAGCAGTGCTCTGGACACACAAGTGTCGCCCTGATTGTTTAAGATCTAACCTTCTGATGTATTCATTCTTGTTGCAAACTTTCCCACACACTTTCTGTAAACAACTCAATTGTTTTGCATTCCTTCATAGAAGTAGAGAAAGTTGATGGATTAGTAACCTGTCATTGGAGAGGTGGCCCTTTCACCCTCCAATCCACTGTCACTTTTGTAAAACTATAAATACTAAAGTCAGAAAAACAAAGTCTCTTTTTTTCACCTTTCAGCTGTAGCGTGCACGCGTGTGTTTTCTCGTGTCCTATAGCGACACACAAGAAATGGTATTACTTTATGAAAAAAAGATGGAGAAAAACCAATGGTTTGGCATAATTCAGCTATACATGTTCTTATAGCCATTCCCTTCTTAGGCTGTGTTGGATGATTGCAAAACAGACTACAGAGCAACACATCTCTTCTAGAAGTGCAATCCCATTTAGTACAATCAGAGTAACATGCTAAAAATCACAAACACAATTAGCAAACCTGATTTTTTTAGAAGACATTCTGGCTTGCTTTACACATTCATTAGATCAGCACACTTTCATCTATCTTCAGAAAGATGATCTTCTTTCATCTTTAGATGTTGGTCTTACATTGATATGTAGAGCAAGTGAGAATTAATATAGTGCAAGATCAAAACCCCACTAAACTCATTGCAGGATCCTCATTGACTCTAATAGTTATTGTGTGAGACTCTTGCTTGGGTTGCCTTTGATTTTACTGTGAGAGAAAGAGGATGTGTGACTGGCTCCTAAGAGGATTTATGATCAAGGATTGATTTTTTTGTTTCTAGGAGGACTGTCAAAGAACCTGCCCTTTTTCGAAATGTGGAAGGGCCTTTATGTGAGATGGGAAAATGAATAAGTGTGTGTATTTGCACCTATTTTCTGAGGCTGATTCCTTTATCCTTCCTTCTCTTCCTCCCTTTCTTTTTTTGTAAGAGATAAAAAGACTATACAATTTGTATATACAAATTTTAATGTAAATTGTATCACTTAATATCAGTGATGTGTATCTCACAACCACTAGTTTTCTTTGGAGTTGTCTATATGTAAAAAATTATTCCAATTCCATGCATTAATGTTTGTACAGTTTTTAATTAGAAGGATATATCTTCTACACTGTAGACAAAAGAACAGTTGTATCAGTAATTTCTATAGGGAATTATAAATCTAGTAATGTTTATACAGAATATATGTTTGCACATATAAGCAGAATTACCTATGGACAAATATTTCATGCTTAGGAGTATTTAGTTATTGGTGTAATAATGAAAATAGGACTCACTCCCTTTACACACAAGCATGAGGCCAGAATTTTGACCATGGTGTGTGGAATGCTCATGAAGTGTCTGATTCATTAATTGTTTCTGCTGCTTTGATTTGTTGTCATGTGGCTTATCTGTACAATTAGCACAATTCTTTAAAAAATATTTATTAATAAAGTTTTAACCAAACTTTGCATTTAAAGTAATCAATTGGGTTAGTGTAAGTATAATCTCTCCTGTAAATATTTTGCATTCATTAAAAAGAGAACAGTTAGTTTAGACAAGTAAAATAATCACAGGCACAGACTCACAGAACATATGAGTATGGATTTTTTTTCTGTTAATTTCAATATGAAGTTCAGAGATCAGATGCAGACAGATATAACTTTAATAACTGCTTTAAAAGTTGAGACTATTTAGATCCTTTTTTGTGCTGATTCTCCTTTTAAAAACAAGATTCCTAGACTGCTGTAGGAATTCTTCCGTCACTTGCATTAATAAGGAGTTAATGTATTTTAGAAAAGGCATCAAATCTTCAAAGAGTGGAGACATTTTATTACAAAGTTCTTAAGCCTGTGTAACTTTTTATTTTGCTATTTCTTAATTCCAATCCAATGCCTTTACAGCTCCTGTGTGTTCTCTTTTTCATATTTCACAGAAGCTAAAGTCTTTCCTTTCTGTCATCTATAGGAATTCTTTCTAAAGGGAGAACTAGAATTGTAGGTTTTATCTTTGTTTTATGACTCTCTTCTCCATAGCAACATTTAAATTTCCTCTGATGAGTGTACTTTGCATGCAGAGCACAATTTATCCTTGACTAAAATGCTGTAGTTACTGAAAAATATGTGGTAGCACAGTAAAACAATTATGTGAACAATGAAGGATTTGGTGTTAAATCCCTTGAAAAATCAAGTACATTTCCTTAGAGATGTTGGCCTAGTAAGCTGCAGGTTAATGTCACTTTTCTAATATTTATACTGAAATCTTAATGTCAGGAGCATCCCAGTAGGAGGCTGGATTTTATTTCTTCCTCCATGTGTGCATATCATTTTGTATGATGCCTGTAGTACTTAGATGGGGGGAAAAAGTGCATAGACTGCAAAAGAAAAATTATCTAAATCATAATATTTAAATGCTGTATCTAATAACAACTGAATAAATAGATTTTAAAGCAGAAAGTTTACATTTTCTGCTCAGAACTGAGAATTGGAATGTTCTTTCTGTTCTTCCCCAAGTTTTTGCTATTTATGGGAAGAGCTGAGGAAACCTGCTAGCAACGTATGAAATGCTTTGCATTTTCTCCATGTCTGCCACAGCACTTCATATCTTTCCTGAAAATGTATTTTTGAAAAGTAAACGTTCTAGGCCATACATCCCATGTCAAATAAAGAGTCAGTATGTGACACAGATGGGATGAACATGAACATTAGAAACACCATACATTTAGCAATGCATTAAGGTTAAATTTAGTGCAGCTCAGAAGGTATTTATAGAAA
This sequence comes from Ploceus nigricollis, assembly GCA_013399945.1. Classification (NCBI taxonomy): domain Eukaryota; kingdom Metazoa; phylum Chordata; class Aves; order Passeriformes; family Ploceidae; genus Ploceus; species Ploceus nigricollis. The sequence continues at coordinate 212,850 of VXBC01011152.1, forward strand.
TGTCTGTATTATCAAAACCATATCCAGACTTGCTGATTATTTACTGACATGTTTGAAGTTACTTTCTATTGATTTGTATTGTATCTGATTTTGGAGCAATCAAGTCAGTGGGGCTGTTTTTCTGTAACTGGTGACTTTTAAAAACTTGGCAGCACAACTGTGGAAATAAGGTCAGTAAATGTAAAATAAAAGTTTTTATTGATTTTTCAAAGTTTCAACATAAGTAAATTGCAATAATATACTTTTTATAACAATAACTCCATGAAATCATTAGAAAAATGGAAATGGAACATTAATATAATAATGATATATGTTATTTTTGTTTCATTAGTAATAGCTCTGGGTTTTGATATAGTAAGAAACTACTGAGTATAATTTACTCTTGCAGAAGATTTTTTTTGCTATTCTTAAAACAAACATAAGGTTGAATTCTGATCCAACAGAACAATAAGTCTATAATTCTACTGTATTTTCCTTTAAAACTTCTAGACTTGGTTTCTTGGAAATCTAGGACATGCAGCTACATAATGTTTTGAATAAAGTGTTGAAACAGGTCTAAAATATTTTAACCTTTTTCTTTTCAATTATCATGAAATCATTTACAAAATCAGTCTTTATGAACTTCTTTTGATAAGACATACCCTTTTATGAGGTACTTATCAGAACTACTGTCCTATAACTTATTCCTCCTGCTCTAAAGGCAGTATTTCAGATCTCTGGGGTTTTGTTTGGTTCACTCATATTGGTCTCACAGGTATCTGATCCAAAAAATAGTGCAAAGTCTGTGATGGTGGATCCCTTTGCCTGTCTTGGGGTTTTTTACCATGTTATTAGTGTCTAATTTTTCTTTTTCTGGTAATACCAAACACATTTTCATGAAGGGCTCAAAACAATACTAGATCATTTGCAAATGTGGAAAGCATGACAGTGTGTGCAAGAGCAGTATTGAAAAACCTCCTGCAGTTATTTATTCTGTTCTACATTGTGTGACGGGACCCCAAGTTGACCTGAATTTAGACATGGAATTCTCAACATGTCTTACTGGCATAAAGCAAATTGTGAACCTCAGGGGGCCTCCAGTTTCTGAGAGTAATTTTTTTACAATTCAAAATAGAATAAGCAAATGTATTTAGTAATTTTTTTTTTCTGGTTAAAAGAAGTTTAAAAACAAATCCTACTACTTTTTTACCTTTTTTCTTGCAATGCTCCATGCTCTAGTCTTGCTCTTTAATCTAAGAATTTTTTTAGGTTGCAGCAAAATCTGCATAGTTCCATAAAGATCCTTCAGTCTGCTTTTCTAAATCAGAAAATTCTCTTAGGTTTCCCCTGGTGCTTACAGGCTCCTGTCTCTGCTGTACCTGGCAGTACAGCAAAGGTCTCTTCCTAAGCAGCTCTGTGGGGCAAGGTCCAATTTCCTTCAGACAGCTCCTCCTGACCCACAGCTGGATGAACCAGGAGCCAGCAAATGGCTCCCTGCACTCCAGCCACAATAATTTTAGCTTTAAAAACTGCTTTACCCAGATGGCAAACTAGGAGCCAGTAAAACAGATGTAAGTAATGTGTATTGTTTAGAGACAATACAATACCTCCCTCCCTCCTGAGGGAGGGAGAGACACTAATGGAAAACAAATAGGAACAGGAGGTACTTTGGTGTGGCTGGAGCTGAACAAAACCATCAAAAGGGCACAGTTTACCAGGGGTGTAGGTAGAATAGAAATACCTGCAGTGCTGGAGGGCCAGGGAAAGATCACACAGTTTGTTGCAAAGCTGCCTCTTGGCAGGGAGTGAAGCAAACCACACAATCAGAGGCACCTGCTGGCTTTTACACACAGACAGGCAGCCCTTACACTGTTCAATAAAGGGTCAGACCAGAGGACTATTACTATTATTGGTCGGAAAATTATTTGTTTCCTATGGCCTCCCAGAAGGGTAATGTCAGACAAAACTCCACAGTTTATTTCAAAAGAATTTGTAGCAAATATTAAACTGAATTGCTGACATAGGACCGTCTAACAGCCAAGTCTCAAATCAGCAATAGGATGAATATTTATCTGATGGGAGCAAAAACTTTTTTCTTTTTTAATTGTTGTTTGGTTTTTTATTGAGGAAAGACCTTGAACCTGGATTTTTAAGCTTAGGTGAAATGTGTCAAGAATTCCAGACCTGGAAAAAGCATGATGCTCTTGTCTGCTGACTTTGTTATTCTTAATCAGGGTTGTGACTACTCATATTTCAGAGAATGGAAATGCTCTTGATTTTATAAAAGCTTTTAAATGGACTGACTAACTGAATTCAGCAGCAGATAATAAAGAACTCCAGTTTGTCAATACTTATTAATGTGCTCATGAAAATGATCTGAGTAAAAGCAATAGGGGTCATTTCATATTCAAAAGTGTGAAGCATCCAGTTTGTGTGGTAGTTCTTAATAGGAAATCCTCACTTCAATCCATCTGACTGTGACTCCCTCACTTGGCAAAACTTGACCAAACTACATGTACCTGACTGTATTTGGCAAATTAAAAGAAAATCATAGTGCAAATTTATCCTCTTGTTTGAATGTAAAAAAAAAAAAGTTTCCACTTGTCAGAGTTAAAGTAATTAACCAAGTCAAAGACTAACAAGTAGTTAAACTTTCAGAAAAGCTTTAAACTGCTCTAACCTGTTATACAGGATTTAGGTCATGGATTTACAATTCATAGATATCTGCAATTTCTGCAGCAACCCTTTTATAGTGTTCAATATAGTAATTTATTTTTTAAAAAGGCTTTTTTTGAAACTCATACAGGTCATACTTTAATGTGATCGTAGTTTGTATTTTGATATTGGATCACTGCAGTTTTAGGATGAAAGAATTTTACTTGTAGCAATTCTTCCTGCCATGAATTTTGTTACATTTTATGTTGTGAAAATGGAGAAATTATGGCTGCTTGCTCCAGTATTTGTGAATTAGACATCATGTGACAGTTCTCTTTCGTGACATATACCATGTGGATATTAGCTTTTAACAGGACTGTGTTCAAGTTTGGGGGTTTTTTTCTCTATTTGTTTTCGTTCAGAGGAAGGGCAAAAGGTCAGTCAGAAGCTCACTAGAGATCTTGAAGGTCTTTTTGCCTTTGGCATTGATTCACTTGCCTGTTTCCATGTTCAGATGATGCCTTTAAAGACAAAATTTGAGTTGGACAAACAAATTTTCTGTGGAGGTACACTTAGCACAAGGCTAAAGTGCTACGTGAGTGAATTTCTCCACAAGTTTGGAGTTAGAGGAGAAGAATTCAGAAAAAGGGAAAATTGTATTGTGCCTGTAACAGCTTGGTTTTCTGACTTCCTCTGCTACAATGGGTTTTCTTTTTTCTGAAGTGAAAACAGAACCCATCTTTCAACTCTTGATAAATAAGGTCTCTTATACGTGATGGAGTCTGCTGCCTGCTCTCAGTGCCTTTATACGTGAGTTGTTGCTTACAGTAAATACTGTGCACACAACCAGGTATGGCTACTCTTGTCTGATAACATCTGTGTGGTACAGATATGCATATATGCATAAACACCTGCATTTGATTTGCATATATGCACATATAATCATACCTGTGTTTACAGCACAGAAATGTATTGTTCTATGCATATATTATTGTATATTATGCATGTATTGTAATCTGTCTGCATAAGCAGTTACTAACTTTCTATTCCTATTTTGTTTTTCTTTCCTCTGTCATGGAGGATACAACCTTCTACTTTAATATGATAATCTCCTCTTAATGTCAGTTTCATTTAAAACTAAAACTGTCTTTATGTTGAATTATGTTTGTGTACAGGAAGATGGAACTACTTCACAGTTCAGGTGTGATACCATATCTGATGAGAAAACAATCCCTTTCTTGGTGTGGTAGTATTTAACAAATGTCATGGTGCTTTTGTGATACCTTGTAGAGAAGCTGCCTAATCATAAAGTCAGTTAATAAGCCCTCAATAAGTTGAATCAATTGGCAATGTAAACCTAGTTCCTCTAGTTTCTTTCCTTTACACTTTGTTTTATACTATATTTATGGTTTTATTAATACAGCAGCTAAAGTGGCTGTTCAGATTAATTTAATGTATAATTGCTTGTTCTGTTTTGTTGTTTTCCAGCTCCCTCAGGCACAAAAGGTAAAATATTTTAATCAAATCCTAGTCATTCCAAGTAGTCACCAGTGCTTCACATTTCCATGGCGGTGTGGGCGTGGTACAGGTGGTGATCAGGAGGGAGCCTGGCTTTGAGCTCAGCTGAGGTACCTGCTGAGAGCAGCTATTCAAACATATCAGCTATTTGACATCCAGTAGCCTACAACCTGCAGACAACAGGGAGGCTGTTTTATCAACAATTTGAAATAATAGTAGGGATTAAAAAAAACACCAACCCACTCCATTACCGCATGTGAACCATTTTCTGGGTCTGTTGTAGAGACTGCAGAACCCATGGTACCCTTTCACTGCTCCCCACTGTATCTACCAACACACCCCTGAACACATTCAGCATTTGACTTCTCTAACAGGTTGCATACTTTCCATACAATGTGCTCTTGCTTTAAAAAACCACTTCTGCATCAATATGGTGTCACCAGAGCCAGGACAGCACAGCAATGTGGCAAAGTTAAGAATTCCTTGATGCCTGTTGCATCATCCTTATGTATTTCACAAATATAATCAAGGCTTCCAGAAACTAGAAAATCTAGCTGGTGTTTTGTGCTTTTGGTGAAAAAAGTATTAAAATGATAAAAAGGAATAGAATCTTGCTGGGCAATTGCAACACTCACTTGTCCAAGTCATTCTTATTGTTCTTGGTAAAGCACTTTCAATAAGAAATGTCACAGCAATTAGTCAGTTTGACATTGTTATTAACATTCATGGATGATGATAAAAGTTCAGTTTTTAATGAAAGCTATAAGTGAAGTGATCTTTCACTTAATAGCTTTTGAAGAATGGTGAGGACATCCACAGAACTTAGAACTTCACTAATGTATCTCAGCCACTTTTTAGTTTAAAAAGTAAGACATATGAGGATGAGAGGGTTTATTCTTATGATACCACATGTACTTGAAATTTCCTGAGCTCATGGAGCTCAGAAAATTTTATTTCAAACCTGCAGGTAATATGCTATTTTATGACACTGCACTATGTAGTTTGTTCCTACTTTGATAGTTGCAGAACATGATACCAAAATATGTTTTTGTTTTTTTCTTCTTGAAATAAAAGGTTTCAAGAAATATTTTGTGTACAGCTTTCTGGAAAAGTAGAAGGACCAGAAGAGTGGCTAGACTTTGGCTTTTCATTTTCACCTGCTTATCTAAATGTCTGTACAAATGCTTCTCTCAACAGTTTGCAGAAAGAAGGGAGAGTCAGACTGTGATGTGCTGGTGCAGAAAGTACAACCAGTCAGGCTGTTTGTCAGCTTGTGCCATGTGGTGCTCTATTACCTGTTCTGGTGGCCACAATTCTGAGCTATTAAATAATATTCTGGTACAAATTACACAAGTTTGCTGTTAGCAAACACAATTTTCATAAATGTTCAAAATTGCAAATTTTTAATGTTTTTACCCCTAGATCAAATAATTGTAGAACTAAAGCCATATATTTTTGTATGCACTCATAGCTGACTACAGTCTAATTGACTGTGAATTTTGTGCAGAGAAAGAGGAGAGGGGTGGGAAGGAAGGAATGGGATGGGGAGGGGGGGCAGGTACAAGTAATCCCCCAGGGCTTTTGATAACCTCAGGCAAGAAATATGCCTTTTAATTAGTGTGGCCTGAAAGCTTATGAACAAACCAAGAGAATCTCTCTTGCTCTCTGCAAGGTGAAGAGAAGCAGCACAGGGCTGGTGCATGCCTTTATGAATGACTTAGTCACTGTTTTGCCATATGGTGTCTGAACTTGTACTGTATTTTTGTTGGAATCTATGTATCATCTTGCAAATGTTTTCTCTATAAACATTTCAAACAGTCATGTCTCTCTAAACATGTTCACTTTAATCTTTGAGTGATCTGAAAGAAAAATGTGGCATTTCAAGTTTACCTTTGCTATTTCATATCTATTATAAATAGTTCACCATCTTGATGAAATGTGTTTTCTCTTATATGTGGGACAATTTGGCTTCAGACTTTTCAGTGTTTAGTCAGTGTTCTATGGTGATTAGCTATTGATTTTGAAGACCTGTAGGTTTTCAACTGTCCACAGCAGTTAAATAACAATTAAACCTGTTACTCTTATGCTATCTGCTCTTAGTCCGACTGGTGCAAATTCAGACTTGGAGAGCAGGTGAAATGAATAATGATGAGTTTAAGGTGGATGTGTCTGTTGCACTGTGATGTTTGTCTTGAAAAGATCTTTATTATATTCCTATACTTAAAACAGAAAATACTACAAAACCAAATCAAACCAACCACCCACCCAACCAGCCAAAAAAACACCAACCAAAAACTCAGCAGAGTTTCAAGCAATAAAGACCTTGATTTAGTATGGTTATGTTACTTTCAGAACAAAATCTGTGTAGGAAGAGTTAATGTATTTAAAAGGAAGAACTGAACCAGATAAATGACACAAATTCATATGAATTTTACTTGTCCTCTATGCTTCTTTTATGCATGTTTTTAGGTAGCTATCCCACAGGGCTGTGAAAATAGCAGTAAGACAAAATAATGACTCAAATTTACCACTTTTCAAATTTGTTCATTTTGATTTCCAAAATGACCTTTATCTTTGAAACAGTTATGTTAAACAGCTTTTTGTATGCACTGAAGAGCAAAAGCCATTTTTCCTTAATAGTTCAAAAAGGTGTTTTGTTTCCTAGTAGGAAAGCTTTACTTGCTTTCTTGAGCAAACACAGCAGGATTCAAAAGCTTTTGCCCTACTCCTGCTGTGATGTTTTGTTCTACTTAGCTTGAGTGAAAAGGTAGAAGTGAGTAAATTAGGCACACAAATCAGAAGCAGAGAGTTGTGTTTAGGAACACTTAAGAATTTTTTTAATGGTTCTCTCATGAATGGAGCCATATTTTCTCCATACAGAAATGTTTTAATGATATTTATTGCCCAAAAGTTCTTGAGAGCTTTCTTTTCTCTTTCTGTGTTATCCTTAACTTCTGTAAGTAGTGCTGTGCCCTCCTCATATATTGATGCTATCATCTTTCAGCCTTTTGGGAGGATCATTTATCATCCCCTGCATTGTTTACCTTATATTTTGAAGAGTTGAATTAACTGTCACTGGGAATAGAAAATAGAAAATTTGGAAAGCTGTAGTTTCATTGAAGTGCATGACTAGTGATTTTAGCACTTTTGTAAAATTATAACATTTAAGTGGAATCTAATGGAGTACAAAAATAATCGTAAAGTAAACAGTTTGACTTAGCATTCCTTTGGATCTGTTTCCTCCTCACGAGATGCTGTTGTCTTTGTTTTGTAATGTATATTTGGTTTCTATTCAGAAAACCACGTTAAAATTTTCACTTACATGTTAATTTCAATCTTTACTTTCCAAATTTCTCTCTCACATTCCTCAACAAGCAAACTTACTTTTAATAACATTTTTGAATCAGCAATATACAAACTCCAAGTAACTATTTTACAATATAAGGTTTTTCTTTTCATTTACTCTGTGTGTCAAACACAGAAGCATGTCTTTAACTAAGACACTCACACAGGCTCCTATATTGTCCCAGACCATAACTTGAGTCTATGCCTAAATAATAGCTATTACTTATTCTTTTAGTCCATATAAATCACAAATTCCAATTCTCTGAGGCTTCCAGTCTGCCTCATGACTCTGCTCAGCACATTAAAGTGCAGTGGTCACAGAAGACAGCACATTGTGAGGCAAATCTATACAGAGCAGGCAAAGGAAGTGGGGCAGGGTGGGTTAGGCAGATGTGTCAGAAATTCTGAACAACCCATTGTAACTCTTGTTGCCTATACACTCCCAAGGAAGATATTTCAGAGATGTTTCTCAAATTCCTCTTTCTGTAATGGGAACACCTCAGAAAATGTTTATATTCTTTCCTGTGTATGTGTGTCTGCTTTAATTCTGGAGCCTACTTTATTCTTTGCCCTGAGAGATGGATGCCACTGCTGGGTGTGAGGCTAAACTCTTAAGTGCCTTAACTCTAAGAGGATTATTTTTATTTGTTTTTTGGGAAAATCTACTTGGGGTTGTTCTGAGGGGGGTAACTTGTGTACAGCAAGGAATTAAAGGGAAAACTGTTGTAGTTAAATCTATTTCTAAAGGGAATTTTCCCTTGCAGTTATAAAACTATTATCACTAGGTGTTAGAGATCTGTACCTTTTTCAGAGAGCAAGATCTGTTTCTTTATTCCAAACAGCCAAGAGAGAATTAGCCTGGGAATTCATTTTTCCCTCAGTCTTGAGATTTATTTTATTTCAAAAGTTTGTTATTTTTTGGCTAAGCATTTTATGAAACTGAGTGTCCATAGCCCTTGGGTAGTTGCCCACCCAAAACTGTTACCACCATATCTTTCCAGTAGAAGAACATTCTGGGGCAAATCACTGATGCTGTCTCCTACATTCATCATTTTAGAGTAGGTAGTAACTGAGCTGTGATGAGCAGTGACTCAGTAAAACATTGCAAATACGAGTCACTGCTCATCCAGTTATTTGCTGACTCTGCTTATGGAAGTGGTCAACAACCTGTTCATCTACCAAACAAATAAAAAATCAGACAGGCTGGGTTATAGAGTTGCACTTCTATAGAAATGATTGCAGCAGCCAGCTCTAGTTGGTACTTGTAGATAACAAAATTACAAGGCAATCACTCTTGCCTGCTTCTATAGTCAGTTTTGAGAGTTAATGAGCAGTTCTTTCATAAATTCCCAGGAACTCCAGACTGTGGGGCTTTTTTTTCTCCATGTAAAGAATTTCAAACACCCTAAAACTCTACTGACAGTCCCTTGGCTTTATCCTATCCATTGAATTGTTTTTAGTAATATCTTGAAAGTGAGCAGACTTGTAAATTAATACTGTCCTGGTACTTGACAAAAACATGTCAGAGAAAACTACCCAGGGCAATCATATAAAATCTTGATGTCCTCCAAAATGTCACCTCATAATTAGCAGAATGCTTTCCCACTTCCTGGGCTCCTCTCCCCACATATCTTGTCAGTGTGCTTGACTCTACTACTCTGGCCAAGGAGCGGAAATTCCTACACTGGTTTGGCTGCATTTGAGTTTCAAGTGCAACCTTTGAACCTACAAAGTTTTGCCAAGTTTTTGGGTTTTTTTCTTGTTTGTTTAATAGCTTACTATTTCTTGATAGGTCAAGGATTATATTAGGGTTAGAATTATCTCTTCTTGCTAACAAGGAAAACAAACAAACAAAAAAAAAAGAAATATGATCATAAGTTCGTTCCACCTCATATCCCTGGTGATTCCTTATCAGATGCAAACTTTCTTGACTCCAAACCCCATTTGTGTCCAATGTCTTCAAAAATTCCTTCTCACCATGAGATAGTGCCATGCCTCAGGAAATATACTTGTTTAAGAAACTTAAAATCCTCCTGAAGAAGATTGGGAGATGCAGAACACCTAATTTTCTAGATTTTTTTTTTGTCTCTTTTGTTAATGTGGAATATGCTTCATAAAGTATCTTTATCATAATATAGGGATTATTTTCTGAGAATGTGGGGAGCCAATTGCTATTGCTTCATCATAAGAAAACTTTAAAAAGACAAACCAAGCAAAAAAAAAATTCAAAAGTTGTAAAAACAAAAAGAAAATGATTAGAAGTTCTACTTGAGGGCAGAAAACATGATAGAGATGTAAGAGGGATAGGAGAATGTCACAGTCACAACTGGGCATGACTGTCACCTACAGGATTGCTCAGCAAGATCGTCCCTGTTGCTGCACCCAGCTGGCTGAACTCAGGTGCAGGAAAGCAGAATTTGTGTTCTACAAAATCTCCACTTGAGGTCACAACCGTCTGTGTCACACTTTCAAATGTTGGATAAACCTCTTCAGCTTTAATGTCTGTCCCTGGGGACAGAAAGGGTTGAACATGGACTCTCCACCTCCTACTGAAGTTGTCTTTCACACGTTGCTGGTGAAGATGGACAGGCACAGAGCAGTGCTGGTCTGGAGCACCCCAGCCAGGCTCTGCCTCAGGGCAGAGGTTCATCTGAACAGGGAGGAGACAGTCTGAGCACTCTCACTGTCCTGTGGCCAGTGATAAACACCCTACATGTTCCTCTTGAATGGAGCCAAGGTCAGGAGATCTGTTTTCTCCCTAAACTGAAAAAATGCGTTGAAGTCTGATGTGCAGAATGAACTAATGCTTCATGGCACCTCTTTGTCCAGCAAACTGAAAGCAGCTGGAGCAAAGGTGCTCCTGGGATCCTGACTGGCTGTCATCCTTTGTGCTGCTGTGTGAGCTGAGATCTCGGTGTGGACCAGAACAAAACCCACACAGCTCATGGCCACTTGCCCTTTGCTGGGAGAAAACAGCCCGAGGCAACTTAGGCAGAGCTGGCAGTGGGAGGGATGTGGAGCAGGGCTCCAGCTGCTTTGCTGCTGTTCCTGCTGCTTCCAAAGCCATCCCAGCCCCTTCCCTCTCCCATGGGAGAGAGGATGAGGCTTCTTTCCTGCCCTGGAGGGGCTGGGATGGGCAGAGCTGGGTCAGTTCAGATGGGGTGGGGCTGGGCTGGGCTTGGCTGCACTGCCTGCAGGTCCAACTGCGTCAGTGTCATTTGGGTAAACGGCCTTATCTCATTTAAGATGGAAATAATGTAATTGAAAACTGCAATCACATGCTTGTAATTGTCCCTTAGTTCTCAGAGACAGTATTTCTTTTTCAAATATAGCTTGCTGATGATCAGGGATTGGTGTTGATGACAACTGTTGCCATGCCAGTATTTAGTAAGCAAAATGAGACTGTAAGTACTCAGATCATTTCTGTCATGTGCTAATGGTGTGACTGATATGAAGTTGATTTCAGGAATCTAGTAAGATTTTAGCCAACTCTTAAATTTTTTTTCTTTTCTTTTTCTTCTTATTTTGTCTGCAGTTAGTATCCCTTTATTAGCATAAAAATGTGGACAAATAATGCCAAATACCTATACTCTAAAGGCCATGGTAAAATGATTAAACCCTATGTCTGAGGGAAAATCTCAGATGACACTAAGCCTTACAGTTTTCTTATTTCTGTATTACTTTTTTGTAGCAAATATTCTATATAATTTTCCTCTTTGCTCTGATATAACTCAAAATTTAATTACTTTTATGTCTATTATATACGTATCTATTTACCTTTAGTAATTCAACAAATTGTTAAAGAAACTTAAGTGTACTTTCCCCTTAATGCTTCATCTTTCTCTTTTGTTTATCAAATGGTAAGAGAAATCAGGAAAGAAAGGAGTAACATTTTTTTAACCATAGTTTTTAATTTAAAACCCATTTGCATGTGAAAGATTTGAGTAGAGGGACTCACCAGCTATCAAAGCCTTGCATGCCTTTTCTATGTGAATTGTAAATAAAGCAGAAATGAGCAATATTATTAATTACTGCTTGATCAGTTGAATTGTACCGGTGTCTGCCTTCCCCACTTTTTAAATAATTTGTCTGTTATCTATTCAATTTCACAGTGTAGCTGCAAGGTGAAATAAATGGTGAGAATGTTTATTTATTATTGTGGTTCTGAGTGCATCTTTTATTGTTCTTTTCAGAGGTCTAAAGGGATTCTCCTGGGAGTAGTTGGCACAGATGTTCCAGTTAAAGAGCTTTTAAAAACTATTCCAAAATACAAGGTAATACCCAAATGGTGTATATATAATGTATATTCAGTGTAATGCCTCAAATGTAACATAATTCATTTAATATGTTGTTATTGTTTATACTTACATAGCTCCCTTATTTCACCCATTTTCCTCAGGAATTTTACCTCTGTAGTGTCTGAGATCACGTGCCATTTTAAAACCTAAGTTAAAATATGGCCTGATTTTCACATTTTTGTGGATCAGAGGGTAATGTTAAATACTGACCACATTTTATGATCTAGAGGGTAATATTAAATATTGTCCATATTAAAATCAATGAAGTTATCAAACTATGAAATATAGCTAGAATGCAAGTCAAAATAACCAAAAGAATCATGCTGAAAAATTGCATAACTTTTAATGAAAGCCTATCCTTAATGTGGCTTTAGGCTTCCTGTTTGTGTGTAATTCCTCCTGTCCCAATTCTGTGTCTCCTGGAATTAAAAAAAGTGGCACATTGTGCCAGACTAGTGCTTCCTTCTCTCCTCCCCAGTATTTGCTAGATATTTTCCTCCACTTAGTTTTCCAAAGTGAGTGACAACTCTACAGTAAAAGTCTTAAAATGAATTATCATAAAAATGTTCAAAATCTGAACCACTATATCTCTTGTGAAATGTGTTGCATTCAGTAAAAGTAGGCTTCAGGCAAACCCAAAATGTAATTACTTTTCATTTAAATTTGATGCAGTACATTAGTATTTCACTACTTCCCCATGTCTGAAATGTTTTACTGTAGTACTCTTCTATTCACAAATGAAAATTAAATTAATATTTTCCAGTTAGTTCCTAGTGGGTTTTTTTGCATGACTAACAAGCATGTAACACAGTATTGTAGACAGCCTTTGTAAGGAGGCCAGCCCCTGGAATAACTGCATTTGACAGCACCTGTACTGAGCATAAAGTTGTATATCACACAAATTGTCTCTTAATTGTTTGCCATGTTCCCATTTAGTGATTTCTAAGAGGGTGGAGGAAGAAACTGACTTGTGAGTGCCTTCCAATATTCTCACATAAAAAATTCCTCCTATCAATTTTAATTCTAATTTGACTACATTAGGATTTACCAAATGATTTCCTGGATCAATATACAGTGACTGGGAAGTATAAATTAAATAAGAATTTGATAAAAATTATGCATAAGGAAGAGTGGCAATAATATTGATAAGGTGAATTGGAATAAATTCCTGTGACCTGGATCCCACTGGGACAGGGGCTGTCCAAGCCAGCACAGAAATGCTGTCCCAGGTAGAAAAAAGTTGCAGGCTATGGGAAGAGGCAGCAGGCGACTCCACACTGATATCAGAGCACAGTGACAGGGACATTGCTGCCCAGAATAAATAGCAGGGAACGCTCTCAGTGCACAGACCACCAAAGTTTGCTTACAGCAATGTTTAAAAAATGTTGTACTTCTGTGCATGCAGAAGTACTGAATCAGTAGAAGGTAGAGGAGAAAGGAGCAAAATTTGCTCCTTTGCTAAATTTGGAGCAATGACACAATCTTTGGAGCTGCCTTTAAGGAGCTGTGGGGAGAGCAAGTTTCATTTGTAGTGAGAAGGAAGAACAATGTTGTGGTACCTGCAGAAATAAAAGCTTGGCTGTGCATGGCTGGATAGGACAAGCCAGGTAATAATGATGTTACTCCTAAATAATCTGTGAGATTTGGACATAGTCTGAATATGAGAATCTAGAAAGAGTGGGAGGCCCAAATAATGGGTATTGGAACAGAGTGAGACTGATTCAGAAAAGAAGTTTTTTAATAATTAGTTTTCTGTGGAAGCAATATATGATCCTTTTGCTGAATATTAGATTTTTATTTGAAGGTATGTTTTATATTGCAGGATGTACTGCAAGAGAGGATTATTACAGGAGGCACCAATATCATGCAATGCATGGGTTAGTGAGATCACTTGGGTTATAGCCTCCAGTCCCACATGCCCTAAACAAAGACTCTGCAATTGCAAGAGCATAATCACCCCTGGGACCCATTCCTGCAGAGGCAACACGTGACAAAAAATTCACACAGGGATATAAAATGATGGTTGAAAATAGAAGTCTGCTGGCCTGGAATTCTCTCAGCTTGAATGAGGTGGATAATATGCTGAGGAAGATGAATAATAGCAATAAGCTGTTTTCAGCAGTTGTTACTTTGACTAAACATCCCCAGATGTCAGTGGCAGTTTCTCTTGAGTAAGGTGGGGTTGGATTTGGTAATACTTGACTTCCATGTGACATTTTACAACAGCTAAAAAAGGTTTCTTTGTTTCTGAATCTGTGATTTAGAAACAGAATTCAAGGTTTAAAATGGCAGTGCTGCTGTAAATGGTAGCATCACTCAGATACTGCAGAGAGTCTGCAGTTTCACACATTGCACAGAACATGATAAAATGCTACCCTCAGATCCTGTGTAGGCCTCAAACAGGCAAATGCTTTTTTCCTGTGAAAAATACCACCCACATTTGTTTCCTTACCTGACTTCCATTGCCTGGATGTCATTCTGCAGTTATCAACACAGACAATTACACTTGAGATCTGATATTTAGCCAACAGCTCGTTCCCTTGTCACACTATAATAGTTAAAATATGTCCACTGTTATTATTTTGGTTATCCCTCCTTTATGAAGAGATGCCAAGAACATATCACCTTCTATTGCTCTCACTGAAGTTTATTGCTCTAGGAAAACCACTAATTTATGAAACAATCTTCTGTGTGGCAGATAGAGTTGACCATATACAACCATTCACACGGAGACACTATAAATTAACCTGGAATGTTTTACCTGTGACCTTGCCATAGTATCGTACTCTGGTTTACATTTCCAGAAAATCACAGAATCCAATAAACTTGATCTCCCTTTTGCCTCTTAGAAAGGATTCTGACTTTTCAGCCTTGCTCAAGTTGCTTTGTGTCAGACAAATTCCTAAAGACCCACTTCAACAAAGCATTTAAGAATGCACTCAAGTTAAATAACAAGATGTAGCAGTGAGAACTGCGAAGTATCTATCAAAGTAAGATAGTGCTGGACTTTCAAGGTCCTTTTCTTTTTTTTTTTTGGTATTTAATACCTCTGTGTAATGAGATGCTTAAATGAAAATACACAGAATATTATATTGTCTGAAGAATTGAAAAAAATGCATAAAGAAGGATAGGAAGACACTCTCTGCATGGCAGAAGATACCTAGTGAACCTGTAGAAAAAGTCTATGTTAGCAGCAAGTTTATGCTAAGAAGGGATGTTTGAATGACCACATGAAGGATTTAAGGCACATTTGTTGCATTCAGTGGATGCAATCAGCTGTGTAATAAACACTGTTAAATAGACCAGTATTTTTATTTAAGTAAGTACAATGCTAAATTTGGGCACTGTTAGGCCTCATCAAGCATCTCATTGCTCTCAAGGAATCTCCCACAGTTCCACTCAGTATAAAGATGAAAACTTAGAGGAAATTCTTTAGCAGAAATAGCTGCCTTCTGTGGCTCCAGCTGAACTGGAATTAGCAGAGCGTCTTTAAGATGGGAAGATGTAAATATCACATATGACAGGTCACTTGCTCATTGTAGCTGTGCTTTCCTTATCTTTGAGTTAAGTGGTTCTTTAACAACAAGTGAAGAATGCTGTGCACTCCTGGGAATGGGGAATTTATAATATCCCAGTATTTCTTTGCCCTGGCCCATGTTCTGAATGCCACATGCTATGGCATCTCATATACAGCTACTTATATATGTAAATATATAATAATTAGTTGACTCTATCACACATAGGAACAAGTGTCCTGGATAGCAGAGTTGTGGGACAGTGTAAAACCGTGCTCTGTGCTGAATTCATCACATGGCAGGTCCTCATTTGCACAAAATGTCAAGGATCTTTGCCTATGTGATAGCAAAGCACTGTGTGGATAAGGGCTGTGAGTGCAGGTGCCCTGGACAGCCAAATTACTGCCTGATTTTTGTTTAAGGGTTTACTGGAGACCATGCTAATCAGTATTTCTTTCTCATTTACTTCTACAGTTAGGAATTCACGGATATGCTTTTGCAATTACAAACAATGGATATATTTTGACTCACCCAGAACTCAGGCCTTTGGTAAGAATGCTATTTATTGATCTGTTTTATTTAGCTGTATATGTTGCATTTGTTTTTTTCTTAATGTGAATAGCTTTCATTAAAAATTTAACACAATGGAGCAGATACTTTATATTGTTTCATAACCCATCATAGTTCTTGGTAAATTTACCTCTGGAAACAACACTCAGCATGAAAAAACCCCTAGGAAAATACATATACAACTTGCTTCTGCAAAAGATGCAGACCTCCATTACTGCAAAATAGCAAAGCCAAAAATTGCTATAATTATGTTCATTTTACATTGAAATGGAATGTTGGAATGCTCTAGTGCTGTGTAATAACCCCTATTTTTCATGCTAAAGTGTTAAAGTTAATTTAATATATGTGCAGAAATTTCAATAAAGCATATTTTTTAAGCAAAATAGGAGCACTAGGGATTTTCTGTACTAAAAGAGAAATAGCAGCAATTTTTACCTTTAGTTTCCCCTTATCATCTTGCTTGCACGAATCACAGCAAGAAAAATAAAGTCACTGTTTTGCAAATGTTTATCAAGTTAACATCCCAGAGGGCTGGTGCATTCCTGGTTGCATCATTGTTTAGGAACAGCCCTGCCAAGTGCTCCATCACCACTGGCTCCTAGCAAAGCACTGGCATTAATGGTTCCACTGCTGGGGCCACATGGCTGCCACATGTGTTTCTCATGCAGGAACTCCAATTTCAACAATATTTCAGTAGAAAACAGAAATATTAACCGGTTGGATAATTTAATTTAATAATAAAATTATTGACAAGCGTGATTTATTAAGTCATTAGCATATCTAAAGTCTTCAGCAAGCAAAAGAATTTTTCCTTCTAAGATATGGGCTAGGAATTACACACTAAATTAACATTTATATTTGCACTTAGTTTGGTTTTTAACTGGAGTAGAACATGGGAAAAGTGCAACAAGGATGCTTCAATGGGTAAATCTGACATCCCAGGTTTGCAAGCCACAGGAATGTATTTAAATGAAAGTTCTCTCTCTACATCACAAGAGTTTGATGACTCTTGTTTTTGCTGTAGTGTCCTTTTCTCTTTGGGCAAATAACTTATTTCAAAATTATTAGTATTTACTCAGTATATAATAGATATTTTATAAAACAGAAGGTAATGACGTCCAGGAACTGTGGATAGCTCTAAGTTAGGCTGACAGAGGGTCTTACCTGCTCTCTAATTTCTGATGTTTTGCTTTAGTGAGGCAAAAGGTTGTTTGCTGTTACTATCCCTCACCAAATGTACATCTTGAAGGCACTTACTTCATTACCTTATACAATGGAATCTCTTTTTAAAATCAAAATGTTGGTCAGTAGCCCATAAGCTGTCAGCTAGGGGAACTGATTGTGATATATTCATGGTCTGTGCATTTCAGGTTTTTGGAAGAGTCATTTTTACCTCTGGGTTCTGTCAGTGGTGGGTAATGAGAGTCTTCTGTTGACTTCAGTGGAGTTTTTGGGAGTGAAGTGATTGCTGGCCTAGGCCTTTGGTTTACTATTGCAGGCCAAATCCTGATACCATTGTAATGTTCCATGGAATTTGTGACAATAATTATGTGAAAATAGGCCGTAGATCTGGAATTAGATAATTCACTAAAGATACCCTCTAAAATTATTTCTGTCTTAGATTTACATTCAAGTCTCATTGATTACTGATTTGATCCACTCTGGTTTATCCTGTTGTTATATTTTCCGGCAGTGATGTAAAACTAGAATATTACTGAATTCCTGAGTTCCTAACCCCCTATCTGTTAGTTCTGGAGCTGATGTACTGCTTTTTAAGGACTTGTCCTCTGGGACACAGAGCAGTGAGGCAGGCTAGAAGCAGCACAGAATGCTTCCTGCCGCACCAGATTTTTATCTAACGCTGAGCAGTGTATGGAATCATTAAGCTGGCTGCATTTTTGTGCTGATTATTCTGTTGGGTTTATATTTAAAAATGCTTTTCTGGGAGACTTGATTCTTCTGCTGGTTTTTTGAACAAACTTGCCTTTCGGTGAGGCTGGCGGGTTGGGTGCTCGGGTTGGGTTGCAGGAAGGAGAGGAAGGCGCTCCGCGGCTCCTCAGCGGCTGCGGCAGAGGCTGCTCCCAGCGCTGCCCGGGAGCTCCCGCACACCGCCACCGTCCCACAGAGGGACCAGACAGAACCTTTTGGTTCCATTCTTCACGAGACATTAGTAGGGCGATGAGTAAACAGAACAAACAAGCCGACAAACCAGGGCGGCGGGGAGCGCGGGTCCCTCGGGAATGGCTCTGCGGACGCGGGGACACCCGCTGCAGTGCGGGGCCGCNTTTCTTCCTCTTTTTAAATTTTATTCTTATTTTTGTCACATTGCTGAAGAGCATCCATTGCACATTTTCCTGTATTATGCCCTTTTAAAGTCTCCTTTCCTACCAAAAGCGCCCCAGTGGGAATGCCATAGAGTACAGCTGATGGGACAAACCCTTTTTTAAAATACTGCTTTAATACATCAGAATGCTCCTATATGCTGAGTTTGGCTAAAAGTCTATATTTTTACAGATTGGCATTTTATTTTCCACGAGAGAATATTTTCAGTTGTGTGATGTAATTTGTAATTTTATATTCTGTTGAAAGCCACAACTTACTGCTAATAAAAAGATAATAAATTGTTTGGGAGTTCAAAAGTGAATTTTCAGTTTTTTCTTAACTTGGTGGATGAGGCTCCCTACCTGTATTGAAATGGGCACATGAGGACACAGTCTTCCTCGTTTGTGATCATGGCAGATTTAATCTGCTTTTCAGGAGCCTCTTTACACTTGTTGTATGTGCCAGGTTAGATTTTAAAATGAAAATATGTCATGTTGATGATGTTACAGTTTGCCAAAGAAACGAGTTTACTGAATGCAAAGGAAAAATGAGAAACAAGGGATAAATACATTTTACTGCCTTTAAAAACAACCACTATATTAATTGTGGTTAATTGCCCATTAGTGCCACTGTCATTCTGCAGTCTGTTAAAGGTTGGTGCCAGAGGAAAACTGCTTTCTTAGGGAAGGGTAGTGGGATTGCAGAGAAATTAAGGGATGTCCCTGGAAGATGAGTGTCAGCCACATCACAGATCAGCACCATTGTGAGCCTTATCTGGTGTTAGGGGGTTGTGCTGCTGCCTCTCAGCCCTGATGTGTCTGTGGTTTTCAATAAATAATAGCAAGGTTGCTGCCAGTTTTTATGAAGTCTGTGGCTTTTTTGATTCATAGCTAGCAACAGGATTTGTATTTTTGTTCAGGGAGTGGAACAGGGTTTGGTTTTTTTCAGTAATTACTAGGGTAGGATACTCAGAGTTCCTGAACAAGGAGCCTGAGTTTCTTAAGAAAATATGCATTTAAAGACAACTGTATATGTTCTTGAATAAAATTGCATCTTTTATTTACATTCTACCATTCTTAAAATAAATCTAAGGCTAAAAATGTGTTCTGATTTATGAATTAATCTAATAACATCCCTGCTTACTAAAGATTTTGTAATATTTCTGGGTTTAAATCAAAATCCTCTATCTCTGAGAAGATTGAGACATTGATTCTTACTCTCAAAATAAGCTCTGTAAGACTTGTAATGGGGTTTATGAATGGCTGTTTGTGAATGCTCTTACCACTGTAAATGAATTCAACTGATGCCTTTCTGTACAAGAATGCACATCTTTAACTTGATCAGTCTTGACTGGGAAAGTTACACCTGGAAATCAAAGTCTTTGTGTAATATTGCTGTGCCCTCACCAAAATATATTGGTGTTTCAGGTGCCTGAGGGAGTTCCCATTTCATCCTTAGAATGTCAGCTGTCACTATGTGTTGCAGTAAGCTGAAGGACCTGGAGTGTTTGAAGATTCTAGATCAGTATTAAGTCTTTTGTAGCTGTAAATTTTGAGAAAATTTGTTTCTCCTAATATAGAAAAACAGAGAAATCCGAGTGTCAGGGGAAACATTAATGCCCCACTTAAGCAGTGTTAGCCTTTCAGAAGCAGCAAATCTCATTTCTCTCTGGGGAGTCCCGCCTGGAACGTGAGATAACCTACACTTACCCTTGCTTTATTCATTGACTCCATAAAACTCTACAGCTGTAGCTGACAGCAGAATATTTAAATGATTTGAGCAGTGTAAATGCCTCACGTTCATTTAAATAACTGAAGAATTCAATCACTTGAATGCCAATGATTATTCCTATTGGAGTTTACATTTCAAAAAAGACAGCCCATCTGAATCCCTGTGAGAGCATTAAATTGCTATCTAATTAGAAGTGCAAAATTACATATATTTAAAAGATAATTAAAGGTTTGAAGGCTGTTGAATAACTGGTTGTACATATAAATGAATCACTGAAAATTTGTTAGCAATATGCGAAGCTTTCTTTTATTCTCTGCTTTCAGCTTTGAAGTTAGGTATAACTGAGCTCATGGGTTTAAGTCTGGTAGTATTAAGATAAAGGCAGATGTTTTTAATTATTTCTACTCGAACCCCAAATAATTATAAGCAGCTGCCAGTTTTACATAATCCCAAATGATAAATCCCGAGGATGCAAATAAAATCCCAAACAGAGGGGTTGTTTTCTTCAGTGGAGTAAATCACATCCATGTTTCTGTGATAATTGACTGCAATCCACCTGAGAACCTGAGCTCAGCTGATGAACTCCTTGGCCAGGCTCAAGGTGTGGGACTTAAAGCTGGTATTTTGTAATGACTTTTACGTCACTATGTGTATTTCCACATTGCTTTATCATTTTAAACATTACTGCACTGTTTGAAAAGCAAACACACATTAGGAGGGTGAGTAGACAGAGTTAGTTAATACCTGTGGCATACGAATTATTTTCTTCTGTTGTTTTGCTAGAGGGTTCTCCTGTGTACATGGCACATTTAATAGTTCCTACTTTTTCTCTTCCTGGAAACCTAGAATTAAATTATTCTCTTTCCCCTAGCAAATGACATGGCTCCTGTTTTCAGCTTCTCTTTTGCAGTATTTCTGCAAATTTTATACTGCAGCAATTTTTCACTACCATCTGGCATGGAGAATCAATCCAAAATAACTGGTTTTTACTACCAACCATAACCTAGGAACTTCTGGATTAACAGCTTTAATAATATGCTGGTCCTGAAAATCTGTCTTTGGGCAGGCAAGTTGTTTTTCCTATTTTCCTAAGAGAATCAAGGTATTACCTTTTTAATATTAAACTAAGGAGGTTTGTTTGTTTGTGAGGTTTGAAACAAACTTTGGTTTTTGACTGAACCCCTATCAGTGTTCTATAGATTCAAGGCTAAGTGCAGATCAATAAGAAATCATTTGAAGTTGCAGGCTGGATGGAAACTGTGAAATTAAAGTATCACAAATGACAAAACAGGACCATGTGAGCAGAGGAAAAAAGTATTCCAAATGAAATAAAGAGCTTAAAGGCCAAGCAGCAGTGATTTAGATTAAGATGCTGCTTCACATGTATCCCCAGGCAGAATGTTGTGGAGCTGAGCAGCACAGGGAGAATGAAAGCTCAGTCACTGGGGGTGATGTTGTATTATCAGGTTATAAGCAGGTGAAGCAGGGAAGGGGATTTTTCACTACTATTGTTGGTTTGTTTGTTTGGGGTTTTTTGTTGTTTTGTTTGTTTGTTTTTAAATCACAAATTTTAAATTTCCCCTTGCACAGTCTCTGCAGCAGGACAGAGCAGCAGCTCTGGGAGGGCTGGTGAAGGAAGTCAGGTCTGATGCAATTTCCAACCCAAGAGCTGCAGGTTTTGCATGGCAGTCAGAGATACCCCAGACAATAAAGTGGCAGCTTTAGTGTGCAGAGTCTGAGGGAAGGGAGGGAGCTGAATAACTGCCCAGATCAGAGAACTGCAAATAAGACAGTGCTTACAACCTCTGCCTGTTTATTTAAAGCTGCATGGAAAAGTGTGTGATTTTAGTTAATTGTGCTTTTCCTCTGATATTTGTTCATTCAAGATTTCCTATCAGACTTTGTAGATAAGAATACCTTTGTAGGATGGCTTAGTGCAAGTTAGTTATAGAAACAATTTTATTGTGCAGAATTTTATTATGTAGAATTCAAGCTCAGCAAAATATATTTGCATATTTTCACTTGTCTCCTCTAAACAAAAGAAAAAAGGGGTCATTCTCAAAGGCTGATGAGATTAATACACTTGATGAGATTAATACATTATCCAAATTTTGAAGTGCTAGTTCAAAAAGATGAAACTTCATTGAATGATGTTTTAAAATTGGAGGAGTTTTGTCAGTACTTAATTCCTTACTTTTGTACACATTAGTAGTTTGGCAATGGAAAGGTATTCCTTGAAATTGTTTTACCTCTCTAGGTTTTGGTTGTTTTTTAGTAGGTGCATTTTTCACAGATGATTCCACATTGTGGCTTAGAAAATTCATTAAAATCTAGTGATGCTTCCAAGGCTGCTATCACAGCAACTTCCTCTCTCCCACCTCCCCATTATCCAGATGGAGCACGTCTGAGAAATTCCAATCACCTTAGACCCAAGATTGCAGCTGTTAAGACGTAGCTTGCTCTGTCCTTGATCAGATTGCTACACTCTGACTCCATAAACACGCGGCTGGTCATATTCAAGGCAGATGGTTTGGGACTGCTTGCGTTAAAAAAAATTTTAAAAAAGAAAATCAAAGCAAAGAGTTTAATAATGGCACATGTAAATGGTTGTGTACAGGGTGGTGAAAAAATGTGGTTCAGTCTTCAGCAGCACACGTCACACGTTGTTTGAATCATCCAATGCTCTAAGAGTCTGGCCCAGTCTCAAACAAAAGATACTGAGTAAGATATGATAAAGCTCATTCTAATGGAAAAACCAAATCATGTGTTTTTCTCACAAACAATAAGTTAGAACTATCCCATAGTTTTGAGCAGACCAAAAGTTTCTTCTTTTGCAGTGCAGATATTTAACACTTTTCAGTATCTTTTTTTTCCTCTCTGGGGTTAACTGCTATATAATATCACCTCATATTTTATATAAGCCAAAGATTAGCAGCACACATTTTAAATCTAGCTCTTTTTCTCCTGTACTTAAATCAGAGTAATTTGGTAGAATTCCTAGTTTCTATCTTTCCCAGTGGGTCCCTTAATGATTTTTTTCAATGCTTTATAGTAATCTTGCAGATGAGTTTGGCTTCAGGCTTCAATCAGCATTTTATACTTTACCCAGGAGCCTCAGAGATAAAAGTTTAGTTTAGGTTTGCTACCAGAGAAGAAGATAGAGATGAATGCTATTTTTAAAACCTGGGGAATTGCTTTTACTAAGAAATTAGTTAAGCAATAAAACCAGAAAGAAGCTAGAGGAGAATGGACATTTCAGCATTACCTTTATGAAGTATTTTATATCTGATCAGCTTGCAGTGGTGTTTGATACCCTGTTTACATGAGCATAATGTAAATTTACTGCTGGGAATAAGGTGATATTTTCATGAAGATTATTAGTTCCTGTCCTAAATGCATTTAATTGCACTTGCAATTCCTTTGAATGCTTGTAGAGCCTCTTGCTTGACCATTGGGATTTTGGCTTTGTGTCTTCTTTTATGAATTTTTAAGACACGAATGCTTCTGATTCTCTTCTGCAGAACTTTGGATGTTTTATCCAGATCTTCATTTGTTTGCTTTTGGTTTTTGCTCTCTGAGTGCAAGGTGTGGAATCTATATGATTAAAATAAATACAAGCCCCATAATATGATGCTAATGGTTTGCCTGGGGTTTGAAGCCTGCTTCTGCTGTCAGACCCACAAGATCAACTTTTCTTGTCCTAAATAAGGGTCTGCACATGTCTGAGAATGCAGGATAGCCCAGAAGCTCTCAACATCTGTGAGGGAGGATGTAATTAAACACTGGAATCAGTACAGGAGCTGTTTGCTCTACTCAAATGATCCCAGCTCATGTCTTTGTAACACTGTTCAGCCCTCAGTATTTCAGAGCTTGGCTGTAACCATTTCTATACCAGAATGACTAAATCAGATCAAAGATTTATTTGGTTAATTGGTGCAGCCACAGAGAATAAATGTAGTTACTCCCTGTGAAGATTAAAGATAATATTGATATAGCTGCAGCCATAATGAAAGACTGGCAAAACACAGCTAGAGAAATCAAGCCCTAGTAATGAATGGGATGTTATCCTCTCATATGTTATTCTTGTGAGATTTAATTATATTGGCTGCAAATTTTGTACTTCAGTATTTGGGTATAGTTATCTCTCTGGCTATCGGGGCTGTCACAGAGCAAAAATTAATTGTAGGACTGAGCTGCCTGAATTCAAAGTCTGGAGTATGAGCACATGCTGAAAGCAGAAGTTCTTTACAGCTCTCTTCCCATCTGTTGAATAGTAGCAGACAAGAAGTAGACAACCTAGTTACAAGAACAGTGGGTTTTAGCAGAGGGCAAGGAAAGCACATGAAAATACTTTTCAAGTGCATCTGCATCACTTCTCAGAACTTACACCAGCAGAGTTACTGGGAATTTTTTATGCAAAAGAATGAGAATTCTCAGGATTTTATCCCACAGAATTTCCTAAAAGAACTATCTGTAAGAAAAATCGGATTATCTAATTTTTTTATGAGCAGAAATTAAGGAAGCTCGGTGAAGCTCATGCTGGGAGAAACTTTGCAGTGTTACATCTCAAAATCTCTTTGTGTTTATGATTCTCTATTCGATAATTTTAAAAGTTTTCTGTTCAGGATGATTTTTGTTCCTATTTTTAAGTATTGTGGTCTACAAAAACAACTGTGGGATTTATATGAGAATTTTTAATTCAGAGAGGAAAAAGGATGGGAAGAACCTTCTCAGTGCTCAGAGAGCAAGGCTTTCCCTTGGTCTCTGTGTAATCTGCAGAACGTGATGGAAAGTGCCTGCACCGCTGGCTGTGGTGATGAATTGCTTGTCTCAAACACTGACAGGTTTGGTTTATGGTGTAGTTGGTCCTGGCCTGAGGGAGGAGAATCAACCATATATATTGCCTTACAGGTACAGTTTCAATCCTTCTGTGGTGCTGCTGAGGAGTCACAACAGCAATTTGGGGATATTTCACACATCACAACGTCTCCTCTCATACCTCCTAAAGAGACTTGTGGTTTCTCTTGATAAAAGACCGGATTACACATTATGCCAATCCTCTCCCAAATTTACTCTTTTTTTCAAATGTAGTCTCCTAATTTTACTTATCCAGTCAGATTCTTTATTCACAGGTCTTCCTAAGTACTTCCTTCTTCCACTGAGCCAGGTTTGTGTGGTTGCACTGAGGCTGATTTTCAGCTTTCAGCAGAGGGCAGAATTTCCCACGTTATAAACACCTCGGTGTCAAATTAATTTGTCACGAGAATGTTTATTTTAAATGTGCAATTTACAGCCTAACAGTGAGGAGTGATAAAACCCCCTACATTATCATTATTACTATGTTACTTTTCCCCATGAAGTTGTAGATAAAATGAAATATCAGCAAATGCTAACACCATCCTTCCCAAAGACTTGCATCTTATCTTGTTTGAAGTGAAATGGGTAAACATTTTGTTGATAAGATTATAGTAAATATAACTTCCTGTACAGCTGAAAGAGCCAGTTGGAGATATTTAACATAAACTTCAAGATCCAAGGTCTCGTGTAGTTTCCATATGGGGAGAAGAACGTACAACAGCTGAGTTTGGCCTCCCTGTGTGTCCATCAAAAAAAGCTCCGCATCATGGCAAGAGATCATGCAAATGATCATGAGTTTTAGGTTTTTAGTTCACAGGGAGCATTTATGCAGCAGTACACACTTTGTGTGCATCAAGCTCCCTACTGCTAAATGTACTGCAGACCATCAGCATGCATTTAGAATTGTTTTAAATCTTCTGATGTGAAAATCGTTGTGCAAATAAAACAGGATGTGCTATCTATTCCACCTTTTTTGTACCAGTATGAAGAGGGGAAGAAACGAAGAAAGCCCAACTACAGTAGTGTGGATCTTTCTGAGGTGGAGTGGGAAGACAGAGATGATGTGGTAAGTGATGTGTGTCAAAACCGTGTCAGAAGACGTTGTTGCATCCCACTACTGTACCTGGAAACTGTTTAAGTAGTCATTAGAGAGGCCACCTGACTGCTCTCAGGAAGGGAAGGACAATAGACCCTTTTATTCAGAATTTTATAACTGTTTTGCATTGCTTCTTCCTTATGTATGCATATACCACAAACACAGACTCTTTGTATTTCTGGTAAAACTCATCACCCTTGCAGTCTCCATGCATCCCATTGTGTATTTGTGCTGGATAGCAAATATAGCACTAGAAACAGGAATAGAATGTCTCCTCAGGGCTGGCCCAGACAACTGATGAAACTCAGAAATTAGATGAACTTCTTTCCATGAGATCCTTTTTTTTCCTTAATGGAAGTCATGGGAGGTTTTTACTTAATGTACAAAGTCAAAAAACATCAGATGAATAAACAAAATTGGATTCTTTTACCTACGTGCAGAGCAGAGTTTCACTCCAAACTCTAATTTCAGACACATGCAGCAGAGCATGAGTTCTGTGTCTCTCACACAATGCTTTCCATTAACCTAATTTTTCAGTGCTCCACCTACTCTGTAGTTTGCTCTTTATCTTCTTCTTTCTTACCTTTCAGGCTTAGCCTTTTCTGCAGTACTGTATCAAAAGCTTTCCTTATGTCCATGGCTTAACCTTTGCCTGTTCTTTCTGTCACTTCCTCAATAAATCTGATTTGTTAGGCATGATTCGTTTTGTGTGAATCTGTGCTGACTGTCCCTAATTAAATTGTAACTTTCCAGGTGTTCACCTTTCTGTCCTGTAATTTAGTTTTTCCCATAAGGTCCCTCCTGCCAAAGTCACGACTGCATGTCTGTATTTTTCATAGATGTCTCCTCGATCCCTTCTCAAATATCAGTCCTGTGCTAGCTTCTCTCAAGTCCCTTGTACCTCTGCTTTTCCAGAGAGGTTTGAATACATCCACTGAAGGTTCCCATATTTACTGTGTCATGTCCTTCCGAAATCTGGGATGGATCACGTACAGCAGCCCCTGGAGTCTTGTCAGTCTTCAGATGTCCTAATTTCTTGATCTCTGTTCTGACATGAGTCTGTATTTTTTTTCTCCCTTACAAAATATATATCTTGCATTCCTCGCTCTCTCCGCCCCCTTGGTGAATAGTGAAGCAGTTCATCTATGTTTTGAGCAAGGTCTGCTTCACCAGGTGATAGATTGTCCTCAGCCTCTCCTCAGAGGCCACTTCACTTCCTAAGCTGAAGTTTTGTGTTGGAGTGCACACACAAACTTTTTCAACGTTTTTATAGCTTTGTGTCATTTTCTATGCACACACTATTTAAGGTTTCCTCATAAGATTTTCATATATTGTAGCAGCCTTCTGCAATCTTGGCAATCTCATTGGTCTCATGTTTGATACCCTGCTTTTCCCCTTAACTTTGATTATTTATTATTCAACCAGTTTCTCTGCTAATGATCTTTTAAAATTTCCTCTGTCCTTTCAAATGTTATTGTTGTAGTTACACACAGATTTTAAACCTTCATGATTTTTGTTCTTTAAACCTTCATGATTTTTCTTCTTGTTATTTCTCCTTGGTTTGTTTTCTTTTTTCCTTTATGTTTCTTCCATTACTTTCTCTGCTTAATTTTCACATTCTTAATCCCTTTTTAAAAATCATATCTCAGTAGAAGTTCAGTGGTTCAGATAATGGGACATTGAGCTATTTCTGTGACATTGAAAGTCAGGTTTTATTTATAATTGAAATTCTATCTGAGTACACATGAAAGTCCAGATTCAGCTTTCTCTAAGTGCTGCCTTTGATTGAGACCCCTAAGCTCCATCACTTTTTCTGAAAATTTCTTTAAAAATTGATCTTTGTCTTATCTGAAGGCTACAAAAATTTTATTTCACATTTTGATGAAAAATATATACATACATTTCATCTGAATCTTTCTTTCACCTATCAAATATGTTTCTTAAAAATGGATTTTTAATTGTAACACAGAAACAAGCTACACGTGGCTCTGCTTCACCCAAAGCCTTGGATGTTCTTGATTTTTTCCAAGCTTGAGTAGTAAAGCATTGTTTATTCAACTGCAGAGGCAAAGAATTAATGTATTCATATAGCTGCTTTTAATAACATAGACTACTACTGGTATATTTTTCTCCCATGAAACACTTACGTAGAAGCTGATTAAGACATTTTCTTACTTTTTGCCACATTAATTTCATGGTTACATAGTTTTCCAAGAATATAGAATGATCTCATACTGCAGCAGTGAAACTGAGTTGTAAGGAATTGATTGAAAGATATTTTGTTGAAGGAGCAATAATGCTTATTGCTCTGAAAGGTGAAGACATGGGTTTTCTTCAGTGATCCAATGAGGAAAAGGTGGCCAAACTAAGGTTAGAATTTTTTTCACCATGAAATATCGTTGTCATAAATATATCAGCTCATTTTCCAGGTTAACAATACCTGCTATCTTGCTGTTAAGGCATTTTATTAGAAACAGAGATTTTAGCATGAGCTTGTGAAGTTAATAGTGTCTTCCAGCAAGGTTTGCAAATACACAGTACCAAAGAGGAGAATTTTCAATTTGGACAGAAACCTTTTTCTTCTTAACTCACCTAAAATTCTTCTGTTATAATTTCTAGCTGAATGAAATAATTTTTTTTCCAAATAAGAAAAAAGACCATGAATGAATGTTTTGGGGCTTGAAGTCAGCTGAGGCAGTGCTTATTTTATGCATTTGAGGAGGGAGATGAAACTGCAGAAGAGCTGAGAAACCAGATTACAAAGCCAAGAAATGCAATCATAGCAAGCAGGAAAAAAACTCTAAATCCCACATGCAGACTTGATCTTAAACACTACTGAGAGTTTGGAGATCCTTTTAGTAAATCTATGACTTGCCTGAGGCTTGTGGGAGGAATGGGTCTTAGACAACTGCAGGCACCAATAGGAGAAAAATGAAAACCATGTTAAAGATAAATGGAACTGTTCTGTAAATGTTAGAAAGTAGATGGTTAATTAAGACCAGCTCTCCAAGTCCAAAACCACAAAACTTAAAATAGGAAACTATTTCCAGAATTGCCTATTATGTATTGTTAAAAAAAATCTACAGTAAAATATATGCTTTATTTTATATATGCCTCCAGCTAAAAATTATTCTTTTACACTCACTGACAGAAGAGTAAGACTGTTAATTCAAATCTAGATGCCCTAGAATTAAATTTAAAGAGCTGCAAAGTTTGCAGTTTTTGATAGGTCAGCCATGCTCACTTGTTTGTGAGAATAAAACTAGATATTTCACTGGCAAGTTTGGTGATTCTCTTTCCCCTCCATACTAACTCAGCCTGCAGAGCACCTTGATATTTGTCTTCACAATTTCTCATTAAAACTCAACTGAATTGCTCAATCTGGCATGAGGTACTGTAGAACGGGAGATATTTATTCAGCAGGAACATGATGTCCAAAATTGTGTTTAGATAGATATGTAATAGAAGAGACATAAAAATGCTCATTTTGCCAATATTTTCCTGCATTTTAAATGCTAAATTTATTTGTAATAGTGGAATTTTCAAATTGTAATGAAAATTACAGCTGTGAAAGATCTATAGGTGCTTTTTCCCACAAAGAGCAAAATAATTCATGTCTTCCATTAGTAAATCTAAGAGTGTTTAAATTCAATATTTCCATTTATGGATGGTGTAACTGTTAAACAGCAACTTTTTTAATTTCTTCCCTAAAATGAACTAATGAATAGGCAAATTCAAAACCTGAAGGCTGATGATTTCTCAAAACTCCTGTCTTGTCTTTCCTCAGTTTTAGCCCAGTGACCCTGTCCTCATCCTTGGGGACATTGATGGTCATTTTGGCTTACAGGCCTGGGGGATGGTTCTTGGGTTTTTTACTTTTCTTTTCACCATCATGGCACATTCATCTATGAGAGAGGCTGTGTGTCCTTTGGGAGGCAGGCAGGGAGCACCAAGGTGTGCTAAGGGCAGAGTTTTGAGGGATGATGGGCCAGGGACTTAACAGCTCCCAGGTTTGAGAGCCTGTAGCTCATGTAGAAATAAAAAGTTAAAGAGTGTGTGTTTGTAGTGGTGATCTAAAAAGTAACAGATTTAACTTGCAGAGCAGCAGCTAAATCATTGTATATAAACCCTTTTCCATTTGTTTTCTGTTTTCCCTAGCTTCTCTGAATTTTTGGCTTATAAAGCAATGAAACACATTTTTGAAGGAGATTTAAAATATCTTTTGGAAGACGTGGAGAGGTCTAGGCCAGTTGTTAAATTGTGGCTGGCCTAGGGCTTCCACTACAGAGCTAAAATTTAATACCTTCCAAGGGGTACACCTGGACACCAGTGGACAACCAGAAGGACTTGCAGAGCACTGTGGCTGTGTGTGGATCACTTTACTGATCCAGTGGGCTGCCATTCTGGTTTTTGTGGGCTAGTGTTAATTTTTGATGCAGTTAGGATAAAATTTCTGGTGCTCGTTAAGGATGCAGCCCAATGTAGATTCTTAAGCAGAATAAATAGTGTAAGATAAGGGGTTTTCTCTCTTTTTGCTTTCTTGTTATCTGTGTCTCTGTTGATGTATTTAAACACTGGACCCTGGTCTAACCAGCTAAATCCAGCTAGGAATCTAGTCCTTGCCTTGCCATGCAGTAAATACAGAATAGTAGTCACACTGTTCATACCAAATAAAATCCAGATTACTACATAAAAAGGTATTTTACTATGAAGGATGCTGAGAGCTCCTATCTTATGTACATTAGCTTGAAATAGTATGGCAGGAGCCTTGGCCTCTACAGTCACTAATAAAATCTGTACATGGGTTCTCCAGTGTGTAGTAGAATTATTGGAAATGAAGGAATGAGGAAAATTGAGTGCTACTTAGGCCAGATGAGTGTACTGGAGAGCTCAGAGTTTAAAGGATTACAGAAAAGTCAAATAAAGGAACTGAAACACATTTCCTTCATTTCAGCTTCGAAATGCAATGGTGAACCGCAAAACAGGAAAATTCTCCATGGAAGTGAAGAAGACAGTGGACAAAGGGGTACAATGTCTAAAATACTATTCCAACTAAATATAAAGCAAGCAGATAATTTTTAAATGATTTTTAAGGTTGCTATAAATATGGTTCCCTGCAGTATATTTTTTTTCACTCACTGAATGTAAACTTTGCTTCTAATTATGTCAGTGACTAACCACTTGATCTTTTATACATTTCTTATAGCAAACTAACTTCTTCCCCTCTCTCCTTCTGACTCTCTTGTTCTGAATCTAGAAGCGGGTGCTGGTGATGACAAATGACTACTATTATACAGACATCAAGGGTACTCCATTCAGGTAGAGCCGGCCATAATAAATGGACGTTTCATCCAACTCGTTGGATTTGTGCTTATACAGAGCTTGTGAACTCATTAAAAGCTCATCAGCAAAGGCTGACAATGAAATATCCCTGGACAATGCTGAAAATAGCAAGGAAAAGGAGCCTACCAGCATTCCTTTCAGCTTTTCCAGGGATGGAAAGTTTGTGCAAGCTCACACAGGCAAACTCACAGTGTTTGTCATGGCTTACGTTTCATTGAAAAAATATTCAGTTGAGGTTTACATTGAAGGAAAGGCTTTCGCAAGTACTTGGAGAGCTATAAATACTATAATCCATTTAAGTAACTACATCTTGAGCTCCATTTTATTATTTTTTTCCACAACAAGAATGTAATGTGAAATGAGATAGTATTTCACTTCCAATTTGAGGTTTGGATGTTTTCTTTCTCTGAACGACCTTCAGTGGATTTCTATAACTAAAACCAAGTAAGCTGGTAATTTTTGCATGTATTTTAGGAGGAAAAAAAAAAAAAGAAAAGAAACAAAGGNNNAAA
The DNA here is from genome assembly GCA_013399945.1 of Ploceus nigricollis. Taxonomy (NCBI): domain Eukaryota; kingdom Metazoa; phylum Chordata; class Aves; order Passeriformes; family Ploceidae; genus Ploceus; species Ploceus nigricollis. The sequence goes on from VXBC01011152.1 coordinate 244,591, forward strand.
AAAAAAGGAAAAGAAAAACAGGTAGTCACTTCAAAAATGCTCATATTTGAACTAGAAATAATCCGCTAACAAAAGAGCCCTGACTGTACTTTGCACTTGAGGCAGGAGTTTGGCAGTTGGGATACTCAACTGAAATTTTCTTCAATGGAAGGGTTTCACATAACTTGAGCTACATTACCATACAGAGAAACTACAGGCACATTTCTCTGACCTCTAATGCATGTTAAAATTTACTGATGGGTGGTAATACTCAGTGGATTTTTTTTTGTTTTTATTTTGTGGAGGTTTTTTCTGGTTGCTGTTTGTTTTTCTTTTGTTTGTTTGGTTTTCTTTGGCACTGGCACTCTTGCACTGTTAGGTAAACAGAAATGGGGCTTACATACATGCACGTAGTGTGAGTTATGGTGCTAAGGACAGAAATATAGTTAGGAAAACTGTCCTTTTTCAACATGGTATGTACCTAGTTTTGGGTTGTTGTGTAGATTTGGGACAGCTGCACTCTGTAGTGTCAAAGATGTTTAGTGTTCAGCCCTTTCCCAGACTGAGCTGTTGATTGCAGCTTGTGTGCTCTTGGATTTGGTGCCTCTCCATGTACTTCAAGTACTAGCCCATGCATTTGCAGTCTTGCTGATTACTGCAGATTCCTAGCTCAAGATAATCCCCTTCAATGAATGAATGGCTGCCAGAAGGTATCCTGTGTTTGTGTTCAATAGCAACAGGCATGGGATCCCCCAGCCACTTCATTAAACTTGGATGTTTTAAATGGTAGACTGAAAACCACACCAAAACACAGTGTGTAACTGTTGAGAATTTATGAAGCTGAAGTCAATACAAAAGAGCTATGCTAGCTAAAAATATGAAACACAGAAAAATTAGTCCAGGAGGAGTCATGATGCTGTTGTCACATTTGAAATTCTTTTCCTGTCAGTAGCACCATCAATTCCCACAGTTCTGTAGTTTCTCAACAGCTTCGTCTGATTTACAAAAACTGTCTCCCTCATTGGAAGGCCGTGGTCATGTTCAAGGCTCAGCTGAAGAAATCTCATGCTGGGTGAACAGCAGTGAGCTTAGAGGGGCTCATTTATTAGTTTGCCAGGGAATAATGGTTTACTGCACCTCTAAGCGCACATAAATACAGCCAATTGTTGCAGGCACATCAGAACTGAGACATCATTGAAGCAACTAATTGAACAATAAATATAATTGGTGAGGGTTTGGAAACAAACAGTTTTAAGTTAATCATAGTACATGAGCTGGAAATGTTAAAAATGAAAATAGCTCTGAATGTCTGCTATTGTTCGTCTCACAGATTTCAAGGTCTGCTTTATTTCTCTGCACAGTTTAGGTGTGGCTCTCTCTAGAGGACATGGAAAATACTTCTTCAGAGGGAATGTAACTGTAGAAGAAGGTAAGGTACCTACCTTCTCATGTGGCTTACACAGTAGTTTTATTGTTAATTTGGTAATTCCTTGTCTGCAGATTCCATAAGGGAGTTAGACTTTTTCTTTCTTTAAAATCTTTTACTTCACAGGGTATCAGGCATAGTCAGACTGCTTGTGAGTCTTTAGATGGGATCATCTTCCATCCTCATCTCTCAGTATCTCAGAGAACAACTCATAGCCCAGTGTTAATTATTTGTGGTGTTTTCTGGATGAAGTAACCACTAAGAGCACTGTAATGGCTGCTGGTTTTGTTCACAGACTATACATTGTGAAATCTTTCAGAGCTATAACTGGTATGTGCATTAGCTACAAGGATTTACATGTTTATAATAGTAGTAGAACTACCCAGGGAATGAACTGTTCTTTGGTTTTGCTTTTTGATAAGTCCCCAACTAAATGAGTGGAGGAGTCAACTGTGTGAGTCATAAAGTTGTTTGGCAAGAAGGTTGCTGAAGACGAAGGAAGAGTGGAGACATTTCAGAGTGTTGAAGAGGAGGCTAAAAATTTTAGAAGCTGCTGAACAAAAAGTGTTTCAATAGAGGAGTGCTTTCAGATTTTATGCTGAAGTCTCTATTTCTGATTCTTCTTCTTGTTTTGTCAATGATGTTAAACAAGACAGATAATTTCTTCAGGTCTTTGTTCTTTGGCTGTACATGAATATGTTCTTGTACTCAGGAGAGATATGAAAAGAAGTGCCTTGAGGTTTGAGTAGCACAGCAGCTACAAAGGAGGCACAACAGGAGATTTGGAGCTACTCCCTCCCCAGACTGCTCCCAACATCCCTCTCACAGATTTCACCGATGTTCTTTAATCCAGCCACGCTTGTCAGGCAGTCTGAGTCCCAGATGCACCCCCAGAAGTGTTAACAGAACCATAACAGTTCCCACTCTTACCTTCACTGATTCTCTCTCACTTCATGTCACTGTCCTGCCCAGGTGCCACAGTTTTAGTTGCAGTTTTGGCTTCCCTGCCCTCCTTAGTCGCTGTTGCCCTGTCCTTGTTCATTGTGTATTCCAGGGGGTTAAACCCAGATGCTGCCTTCTGAACCCTATTTGCTTATTGTCTATTGATAAGTGTTTTAAGAGTTTTTAAAATTGCCAAAGTACATTTTTATTGTGCTATATAACTAATGATATAGTTCTTATTTACAAGCATATGTGTGACCTGTTAGTACAAAAAACCTTTTCTGAACAATCTCATAAATTGCTGTTTGTGTTCATGGGCTGTGTGCTTAGATTTTGAGGGAATTGTCCTTAATGAATTTTTTCTTTATAAGAGAGGAGAACAGCTCACATGAAATGAGAAGTGTGTATTTTAGCATAAAGAACTTTACTGGCCAAAGAGAACAAGGGAGTATGAACAGGAGTCGGTTACCATTTTGCATTTGTCTTTGCTCAAATTGTTTTCTAAACTTTAAATATATTATGTAACTCATATAAGTTAAACATATCAGCACAAAATTTTTTTTCTTACCTTTGCAGTTTTAGATCTGATTTAACTAGTTTTGCCAGTTTGTTAGACCCTTAAGTGTATTTGAACATAGTTTACTGTGATTTATTTCATTATGGTAATAATGCACTTTCCAAGAAGGGCTTATATTATGGAGTGTATGCAAATAACCATCTGTTACCCAGACTTCTCCCTAAATAACCCATTATTATTCCTGTTACAGGTTTACATGATTTAGAACACCCTGATGTATCTTTAGCAGACGAATGGTAAGCCTTAAATAAAGCATGAAATTAGTGTCTGTTACCCTCCTTGGTTTCGTATTTTTTGTGCATGCAGAGCCCAATTCTTTTATGTTCAAAGACAAAGAAAGGTTGTGCTTGTACAAATAACTTTTTACTGTTTTGACAACGTGTTCACAGGTCCTACTGCAACACTGACTTGCACCCCGAGCACCGGCAGATGACTCAGTTGGAGGCAATCAAACGCTACCTCACGGGGAAGGAGCCCCTGCTCCAATGCAAGTACTTGGTTAAACGTGGATTTGCAGGTTTATCCCAGCCAAAAACTGCCATTCTTAACCTTCTACACAATGCAAAGCTACTTCGTTCAACCAGTGATTATCTGAGATAGGGCTGCTTTGCTGGTGTTGCTTTGCAATTTCTTATGGTTTTGAGCATTTCCCGGGGTATCGATAAAGATATTATTATTATTTCTTAGAATTAATTATGTGTTATTATTAGTTGTATTAATTATGATACAATTTTTCAACTTTTACAGTAAACTATGTGCCTGTACCAAACATTCAAGTTTCTGTTCAGATGGTGTAACTGTACTATGCAAAATTATCACTCCATTTGGTTATATAAATTATACAAGACTGATGGGAATCAATCCTTGGATCATGCTTCTAAGAAATATACCTGATATTTCACGAGTATTTTAGGGAGGATGCATATGTAATTAGCATTTCTGAACTGCAAAGCAGAATAAAAAATTCAAATAGGTGCATATTCTGTATGTTTGCAGAAATGCAGAGCTTTTGTGACTCTTACTAGAGCTACTTGTTGTAACCTTATGGCACATGCAGACACGAGCATTAGATAATACATACATGAATGAGTTACGTGAAGTGGAGTATCATTGGGTTTTGACCTAAAATTGTTGCTAATGCAATGAAATTATATGGGGAAAACTGCATTGTGGTAAAATACAGTGTAATATTATGTAGTAAATGCTTTTTAGTGCAAAAAGTTTGAAAGCATAACACAGATATAGTAAAATGTAAGAAAACCCTATTGTTTAGTTTTCTAGAAAAAGTCTTTATATGCAATACATTTACTGATTTTATTGTTCTGTGGTAGGTGATAAAGAATTGATCCAGGAAGTTTTGTTTGATGCTGTTGTGAGTGCACCAATTGAAGCTTATTGGACCAGTCTAGCATTGAATAAATCAGAGTAAGTTATCTTTGTGTCCATCATTATTCATCAGTCATGGCTGTGTTTTTAATAGTTATGTTAATGAACTGGTGGAATGCCTAACAAATCCTGATATGCATGAAAATATTATACTAACTATCTGATCCTAAATACCACCAAGTTTGACTAAGTGTTTGTCTTGCAGACTATGTCATGATGAAAGGTTACCCTATTTCCACAATAAAACTGGTAAAATTGTACCCTAATTGCAACTTATGGTTCTGTGTATTTTTAACAAAGGATACTTGTGAAATTTAATGCAAAATTTACCAAAATTATTGATGTAATTGGTACTTTGTCTCAGAATAAATTATATATAGAAAAACTTGCACTGGAAAATAATTTCTTTAATCCTTGATTTGTTTATTTTCCAGAACTACTTGGGATCTAGCTTCTTGTTAGGGAGAGGTAGGAGATTAGCCAGTCCTTTTCAGAGTTTATATCTTCTACTTTATTCATTTATGCTATGATGTACTAAGGTGTTAAGTAACAAGTTTTTACCCATATTAGAGTAAACAGGTATTAAGCTTAGCAGTTTGCATGAAATACAATGGTTGAAAGGCAATTCTGGAGATTATCCTGATTAGATTTTCCTAAATTTCAACCATTTTCTAAAAGTTGAATGAAAAAATACGTTGCTGTACAGCATGTACTCCTACTGAATGAATAAAAGCAACATGATAAGATCTGGTTCATCAAAGAGTTATCCAGCCTTCTCTGGGAAGATAAAGATAAGAAATTGTTGCATGTTAATAAACTGTGGCCAGTGAGTGGTGCAAGGTGTCATCCTACACAATGAAATAACAGAGCCAAAACACAAGGACAGCTGTGGAATGATGCCGGGGGAGATTTTGGAAGCCTTTTCAGATTCTGACTTTGCTTCATTCTGTCTCATTAATGAAACAATAAAATAGCTCTGGTCCCTGGTTTTGTGCTAATGGGACTGAAGTTCTTGCAGCCATACAAGAATTAGTTTTAAAATAGCTTGGTACTTAGTGCAGCAGAGGAGTTCAGGAAGTTTGAGTTGCCTGCCATGTTTTTTCCCAAGCTCTAGAGGCTAAAGCCTGACCTGATGGCAGCTAAGTTTAACTCTCAGCTGCCTGTTTTAAAATGTTTGCTAACCTCAGCAATAGTCACAGCTATGACTTGAAGCATAAATGTAGCACAGAAATGTTGAATGGACTGGGAGCAAGAGCTGGAATTCCTGCCCATCTCGGAATCACTGTGTGTCAGTGGTTATTAAATAGTTTGTATATAGCTATGCCACACCTTTTTATTCTATTATTCTATCAACATAATCCCTTCCTACAAATCCTACAAAATTTATTGTGTTTGGCTTTTCTTCGTCTAAATTGCATTTCTACATTGCATACTATTCAAAACCCAGATGACTATAACTTAAAAACCAGCATTTAAAAGTGAATCAATAAACAAGGGAACTATGCTTACAGTAATCTTAAAGACGTGTACACTTGTGCTTTCTGTGGCAGTGAAGCAGCTTTCTCTGTTTACTGTCTGAAGCTTTGTCTCTGCCTTGCTCTGCTGTGTTTCAGGAACTCTGACAAGGGGGTGGAAGTTGCTTTCCTTGGGACACGGACTGGGCTCTCTCGGATCAACCTGTTTGTGGGCCCAGAGCAGCTGACCAACCAGTAAGTAACAAACTGTGCCTGGCAGCCAGGTAAGAAAGAGAGGGAAAAGAATGGTATACTTTTATGAAGCCCATCTACTGGTTCTTCACACAAAACAGGTTAGAAAGATATCCTAGGATCCCTTAAATTATTTGATTGGAACGTTTAGAACAATAAACTATTTTACACCTGTAGCCTATAAATTTGCTTTCCCTGCACACACACCTGCAGCCTCACATCTCTCTTCTTCACAGCAAATTACAAACATGCTACACCTTTTACTACACCACCTGAAAACAAATTCCTGTAGGCTTTTTCAGGGATTTTGCACCATTGTTGTGGAAAGTATCTTTGGTGTTGAAATAAAGCCAAGGGACAGAATTGGACTGGGTGAAAGAGAAATCAGGAGACCTCATTGTGCAAGAGTTTCCCATTTTCCTTGGAGAACTTGTAAGCTAGTGGAGCTATTATGCATATAAAAGAAAATCTGTGTTTGATATTTATTGATAAACTAAGTTGATTGAGTATAAAGTTCTATGGGCTTATCTGAGGACAGATGTTGTTGTACAAGTAGGTGACATCAACAGCACGACAATTTGTTACTGTCAGACAGCAAACTAGAACGATAGAGTTGACATTATACTTGTTCTTGGCATAAATTTTCTTCTGCCAACAGACAGAATTTGCTGAAATTATTGAGGAATAAAGTATTTAGTTGTCCACTACCACCCCCTACATAGTATTTTGAACATATGCTGTAAAATTACCTTTTTTTTTCACTACCTAAGAGTGAATGCCAGTGGCAACAGACTAGCAAATCTCCAGTGCCTTTTCCATGTGGTGCAGGTCACAGTTCTTATATTTTGCTGAAAGAAAAAGGCTTTTTAGTCTAAGGATTTTTATTTATACAAATCAGTAAAAACAATTTCAGTGGTACTTAGAGGTACTGTTTTATAGTGCTTTTTACATCTTTCACAACAAAAGTTATTGTGTGTCACAAATAATTATTAGTAACTAAATTTAACTCTTTTGTTGAACAAGTGTTATTAGAAAAATTGTTCCAAACCATTTTCTTTTGTAAAAGATTGCATTTTTTTTGTTGTTTCTAGTTTTTTTCAAAACTAGAAACCATTATGTGCCATGCACCAAACAACAATTGTTTTCTTTCTCTCTTTTTTCTCAAGAGACTTCCTGACAGCTGAAGATAAGGAGAACATTTTTAATGCTGACCATTTTCCACTCTGGTACAGAAGAGCTGCTGAACAAATACCTGGGAGCTTTGTCTACTCAATCCCATTCAGCACAGGTCTGTAATTTTGTCATTCCTTAAATTCTGAGCCATTCATGATGCTGAAGGATGCCAAGAGTGTCAGGACAGAGTGGGCTTTGTAGCTGATCTCAACTATTGATCTGAACTAGGCATTGAAATTTGCAGCTACTTCACCGGTCCTTTGACCAGGTGTGTGTTTCATGGGTCTGCAAGTGAAACCCAAAGTGTGGTGTGACCCTTTTCATTTAGTATTTGCACAGGTAGAACTACATTTTAACAAGTGTTTTAAGCAGCACAAGTCCAACAGAGTAAATGTCCACATTATTGAGAAGCCCTACCTGTTGTCACCTTTGCTGCCCCTTTTAGCAGGGGAGGCAAAGTCTGATGGCTCACTTCAGTGTTTTAAACTTGGTTTTGGCATGCTGGGGAATTTAAAATGCCAGTGCCAGTATGTTCTGTGCATATGTGATGTTCCCTGTTTTATTTTCTGAACACTATATCCACATAGACTGTTATCTAAAACCAGGGGAAAAAAACCCTGAATTTCCTCATTTTGCAATAGATTGTTTCATTTTTTTTTCCCCCTTAATACACCCCACAGAAACTGCCAACAAGAGCAATGTGGTGACAGCCAGTACTGCTATTCAGCTTCTGGATGACAGGAAATCTCCAGTGGTTGCAGGTACAATTGTTGTAGTTTATTCATTTTGTTAATTTTATATAATGTTAATAAGTCAGTTTATGAGTTCCTCACTTTCTCTTTTGGGTTAGCAGGTGTAGATATCAAATCTTTTAAGAAGAGAGAGAAGGATGCAATTGCACATATAAGATATAATTGGATGACTAAGTGTGGAGAGCATTTAATGCTTCCTCTCCCCAAGAATTTGATCCTTTATTAATTGACTCTCAAACCTCCCTGTGAGCTATTGAGTTTGACTTTATGGAAATTACCATTGTCTGTAAAGCATTTTTGGTAGACACAATTCTATATCATCGTAAATCAGATTATTATGACAAGGAAAAGGAAATATAAGAAAGGACTGTCTGATGTGTAAATGTTCCACCCAGGCTTCAAGTTTGAAAATTCTGTGCTATAACAGGATTGTTTTATAACAGAATACAATGTGGTGATTTTGTCTAGATTATCAGAGATGTGATTTGTTCAGAGCATAGAAATTGAATAACAAAGCTCTACTGTCTGTCGGCCAAGAGTATATTACAGTACCTAAAGACTAAAAGGTGGTGTGACAACTACAGAATAGAGATAAAACACTCTGATTTCAAAATGAGAGTAAGTAATTTTGAAATTGTTGGATGTTCCTAACTCAAGTTCAGATGCTTATCTGACCAGTGTTTTTCTAGTTCCCAATGGTTACTGATCTTGAAGAAGGAAAGAATTTTGATAAATCTTATTATTTATTTTGCCAGAAACCAAGCTCTCTTATCTCAGGAAAAATTAGATACCTACCACAAAAGCAAGAACCACCTTATTTTTTTTTCTTGTATTTAAAATACTATTAAAAATGCAGTGAATACAATACTGAAAGAACAAGAATGTGCCAGAAAAATGGGAAATCTCAAATATGTTTCCTCAAACACAGAATATTTCCATTGCTAAGAAAATATTTTAGAAAGTCAATAGGAAAGCAGCTTTCTGACTCCAATCCACAAGATACATTCTTCAGAAATTATTGAACTCCTCTATAACATTTAATGAAATCTTAATTTTGACTTCATACTCCTGTTAAAGCATAAAACAGCATTTATAAAGTAATGTCACTGCAGATACCTGCAAAGTGCTGAAGATGTAGTTGAGAGTTTTCACTGTACAAGGAAGAAGGTTGACATGTTAATTCTAGAATGCTCAGTTGTTTGGAGTTAGAAAAAGTTTCATGATGAAGTTTTCCATAATCTCTAAAATGTGTAGGGTTAATAGACATCCTGATATTTATTCTTTTCTCACGATTATTTGCAATTTGGTTTTGACTTTGAGAAGGTATCACACATTATTACTTCTAATATACCATCAACAAGCTTTGGGGTTGTTTGTGTTTTGGTAATTGTGAAAGAGAAAAGCAGATGTTGCTTCCATTCCCCCAATAATTCCATTTATTATTGAACATTTAAAATTGCTTGGGGCCCATACTTTCTATCTAAAATAAATACAGGGTCTTGAAAGCTTTTTAATGCCAAAGCCTGGAGAAGATTTCCATGGTATCTGTAAAAGCATAATGCCATGAAAGATAAGAGCAGTGTACCTTCACTCTGAAGCACATCAGTAGTTTTTTTTTCTAGTTCTGTAAACTTGAAAGACTGTGTGCTAGATATTTTGTTTACAATATGAAGCATTTTTAAGGATTTGTTTTGGATAATTTTTCCTTTCTCTCTTGTATGGTTGCATGTTTTCAGGTGATTTTCTTTTTGGGGGAAGTCACTTTGGGTCTGTACAAACTTTTTTCTATGAAAGTATCACTCACCCAGCTACAGCCTCTCAGAGACCAATAAGTGTGTGCAGTATTCTTGTTCTCCTTAAGATCATGAATGTGACTTGTCAGTCCTACTTTCCCTCAGAAACTTTGAAGAATGTACTCAGCATGTAGTTCAATTTTTAGGTTTTATTATAAGGCTGACAATATTCTGTGTTAAGCAAAATGGATTTGGAGGCAGAAACTGGAGCAGTGACAAATGGGAGAAGTTTGAAGGTTTTATTAGCTTGACTTGGGAGACTAAAGTAAGATTATGGGTAATGTTTTCAAATATCTCCATTGGAGTTCAAATTTGGCCAAAACATCTCATTTTAATTTGTGTAAAGTAAGTATTCCTTATCCCCATTTGGTCTGAGTAGATTACAGTAAGCAGCAGGACGGGATACACATTTCATGTTAAATCACTCTGTTCCCTAGAGGGATTTGACTGAAAATTAAGCTGTGCCAGAATGTTGTTTATTACAGATCACTACAAGAGTTTAAATCTGGCAGAAAGAAACAAGAACATTGTTATAAAATGGAAACCTGAGTTATTCCTGCCCATGAGAGGGGGAAAAAGGAACAAAACCAACTCTTACTGCAAAATCCATAGACTGGGTTTTGGTTTTTTTGTTTTATTTTGGGGTTATTGGGTTATTTAGTTGTTGTTCGTTTGTAGTGGGATTTTTTTGTTTGTTGTTGTTGGGGTTTTGTGTTTTTTATTTGGAAACCCATCACTTACAAGAGATTTCATATAAAAGTCTAAAGCTTAATGCAAATAGCAAAGATTGAACTGCATAAAATAGGCAAAAAATCCTGAAATCAGTGAGTCTGCCAACTGTTACTACAGAGGAATTGAGTGTTGCTGCTGTTTCACCATCTGTACCTACTAATACCAGTTCCCTCTCAGAATGTCTTTGCTTCTTGGCAAAAAGCCCATGTAATTTTTTTCTAAAACCTCTCCTGCTTCTTGCAACTGAGATTGTGATTTTTTTTTTTTTTTGCTTAAATGAATGCAAATTTCTATAAATGGTGTGTAGATAAATCTTTAATATAAGTGTAGCAGCATCATATTTATTGCCGTGTTCAGTTTAGTTGCAGGAGGGAAGTGACAGCAGTACTGCAGGCAGGGCTTATTTTAGATTTGAAGACATTTATGTTCAAAGTTTCTTTAGCTGAGTGTTTTCTGTGGCCATGTCTTCTGTATCAAGATTACATTGAAATGTTGAGCATCTTCAAACTGCCCCAGTTACAAAGTGAAGAGTGAAAGATGGTGTAATTTTTTTTTTCTTCTTAACAAGAACTAAAAATAGAAGAACGACCCCAGACCCCAGAATTGAAATTTAGTGAGATTTCTGGAATATTAGTGTTCCTCTGGGTGACAAAGATGAAGCTAATATAGAATATCCAAACATAGACATGATTTAGCTATTAAAATTGAGGCAAGTCAAGATAGAACTGTATTTTATGATGCTCATGTGAAGGGAAGTACATTTCTGCTAAATCTTGGTAGAATTCAGCATTCCAGTCTTGTATTCTTTGAGAGTGCATGGTGAGTTGGATGTTGACTTTCAAGTGGCAAACATAGAGGCATCTGGATAACTGCAGCATAGGATTTCTACATGCCATGTATGTGTTTATTTCCATTTTTTGGCAAGAGATGATGTTTTCATCAGTATGATTTAGTTACAAAAATTATTAAAGGTACTGCTCACCTAGAAAGTTCTGAAGAAGATATGGGGATGGAAGCAAGCAAACAAGAATCATCATGGAGCAAAGCAGGGTCTAAAAACTGAAAAAAATTGCTCTCTCTTGAGATTTTGAGAGTGTTGAAAAAATATGTGAACCCTCAAAAATGCAATTCCCTGTAGAGGCATTTTAGTTCAAAAGCTACAGTACAATACAGGACCTTAAAAGCCCCTCTTGTTGAAGGAGGCCATCACTGTTCACAGAAAACATGAAAATTAGCCCCTTGGTATGTTTAATTAAAGGGAACAGAACTGACATAATCTTCTTAGGGAAAATCAAAAATATTAAAGAATGCTGAGAAAAATGTCTGATGAAAATTGTCAAGTCCTCTTAAGATTTCTTCATTGAACAAGCAGAACCTGGATTTCAGGCCTCATTGGAAAAGTCCTAGCAGGCTTAGTAAAAAGCTCTGGACACTGAGTCAGAAGAATGAAGGATTACACCATGCACAGGCAAAGGCCTTAGTCTCACAGTCACTGAAAATTTAGAATTTGAAGGAGATGAGGAGGAATAGTCCATTTTTCTTTAATACAAGGCTGCATAGAAAAGCTGAAATTACAATTTTCCTGAATCTTTTTTTGCCTCATTTTGTGGAGACCTATAAAATACATGAATTGTAGAGGCTGGAATTGATCTCTTAAGATCATCTAGTCCAATCCTAGTGGACTAAATCTTGAGAGAATCTGTGCTAGAGCTGATTACCCAGAACTGTGTCCAGTCAGATCTTAAATGCCTCCCAAGTGGAGAGGCCATGCCCTCTCTGGGTGTGTCATATTAGATGTAAATAGATAGAAAAACAGGTGGAGTTTTATTATTGTTCTCACCAATTGTTGCAAATGTAGAATTGCAAAAAAATTTTGTTTGTATGGTACCTAAGTACAAGGAAGGACTGTCCAAAGAAGTATTTTCTGGTTTTTATTTTTTTTAATATGGTCAGTTTTGTGTTGGACTTCCTATTTATCAAAGTTGAAATTAGAAAATAGAAAACACTGAATAAGTCCTCCTTGTACATGCCCTTCTGTGGCCCATCCATTCAAATCAAGTAGTAGCTGAATTTGTTTGTTTTAAAAAGATTAAAAGCTTTACCATTACATCAATGCTGCAGTTTCTGAAAATTAGCAAGTCCTCAATGTCAGCTTAACTAAAATACTATAGTAAGAGAAGCTCACTGTAGCTAAATTATTGAGAAATGAAAGTATTCCAGTTGTGTGAGGATGAAGGCATGTTTACAGTCATTTTCTATCAAAGAAGGGTGATTGCCTGGGATGTGCATTTAAACATTGCCATAGCTCTGACTCTACCCTTTATGAACCTGAATAAAAATTGCACTAATTTTTTTATATATATATATATATGAACTAAATTATGTTTAATATACAATAAGCAATTCTTTGTATCAGGTGTACGAGGTGTTACTGAAACTGAAGCAAAGGCATTCAGTCCTCTTCTGTTCACTGACAGTGGGATTTTAAATGCTCTTACCAAAAATACACATTATGCAAACAAGAATACTATGTTTTATTTTCCCAAAGAAATTGTTCCAAGTAATGCCATGATCCAGTATTTAACTTTTCCAGTATTTAACTTTTCAAACTTGATCCTTTATTTTTATAACCAGCCCATATACAAATTCAAGGATTTTTTCTCCAAACCCTGGTTAGAGATAGATTTTTTTGCAAATTACCTCATCCATCACTTTCTTTGTTCTCCCTTTTATATAACTTTAAAACCCAACTTTAGTATACCAATAAATTCAATTATTCCATCTTAAATATTCCTAGTCAAAATGCTAAAAGGCCTCAGGTATTTTGAATGAATCAGCTTGAAGATTTAGCATCTCCTCCTAGGTTCATATCCATAAGCTAAGTTAAGAAATAGTAAGGACTTAATGTAATCACTGATTTGTTAGAAATGGCACACAATTCTGAATGCTTCTATTATCGCCAGAGGAAAGTGACCCTGATGATCCTGCTGTTTGAGATAGTCAAACTGTGCCTTGAAATTAGGGAAGATCCAAAATCTCATATTATTTTTAAAATACAAATCAGTCATACTGAGGCTGGTCACACTTCAGGTATTCATTCTTCCTGTTTAGATCAGACTCTACAGGACAGCAATTTAAAAGGAAAATTTGTGAACATACCAGATTTTCAGTAACTTAGACTTCTGCTGACTTAGGCTCTAAGTATGGAAGATTCTTTTAAAAATTCATGGGGGAAAATGTGCACCTTATTTTGAAAATATGTACCTTTATGACACAAAAACTCTGTTTTTCACCCCCTTTTCCCTTTTTTTTTTTTTTGGTGTGTTAATATTTTTATCTATGTGACCTCAACACTTCATCCAGGGTTTTTTTTTAATGAATTTAAACTGGGTTTGCATGCACATCTCTCTTTTAACAGTGACTCTCAAGTACTTAATCAAAAGTAATTTGAACTATTGATATTTCTAAAAGTGACAGATACTGTAAAAGTTCCATAAATACTGCAATCTGCTGATGTTACAGTAGTGCATAGAGCAAATACATCTGCTCTGTTCTTCTTGGACATCTTTTTCCTATCTTTTTTCACATGTATTGCTTTCATATTATTTTTAAGAACATTCAGGCAAGTGTCAATGTCATATACAGTCCTTAAAATTTATGATACCATCTATAAAATTGCATTTTAATATGGAGGCCTAGGGGAAAATGAATATGTCATCATAATGACACACCAACCAAATTTTTGAGGCATTCTAAAATAGATGCTTTCCTTGCCAGGCAGGAGAGTGATTTACCTAACCTTTACTCCCCATTATAAGCCACAGAATATTATATATTCAGTAGCATTTAGCAAATCCCTCAAAATGTTTTTCATGTTTTGGTGAAAACCATGACTTCATGGTTTTCCAGAGTTTCTTGTTCATTTTGAATATTGTTTTTGTATTCATAAATCTAATATTGGTATACAGACTAATGTTTCCAGCTTTAGGAAAACTGAGATGTGTATTTGTGCAGCCTAACATTAAGCAACTCGCATGTTGGGAGCCATTGCTTGGGAAAGATGGTTTGGAGCACGTGATGAAGTCCTGTCCCCTTCCACTGGCTGAACAGGGAAGCTGAAGTCAGTGACATTTCACAACTCAGATATTTACATCCATTTGCATTTGTTCTCAGTCCATTCCACCACACAGAATCAGTGTGTGAAATAGTTTAATAGTGTTTCTGCTTTTTTGAAGTAGTTCTCTGCTGGTGCTAACTTGAGAATTTAACCTCTATTTATCTAATTCTTGGGCTTTCCTCACCACTTGTTCTTAGAGAATCCAGGACTTTGGCAGATGTATCCCAATTAATATGTATATTAAATGGCATAGAGCATCTGCCCTTTGCTTCTGCACTTCTGCTTTGCTGTTGGGATTTCTTGGTTGGTTGGCTGGGTTTTAGTTCTACATAATTTGTGGAGGAGGAAGATCCTTGTGATCCAATAGCAATCAGATTCTAGGGGCATTTTGCTAAAGAATTCTGCTGCCAGCAAAAAAAAATCCCTGCAGATCAAGCAGAACAAGGCAGCAGACAAGATGTCAGGACCTCTGGGTAATTTCAAATAATGCTGAGCAAGGTTGAAGCTGCAATCATAAATATGGATACAGTGCTATCATTTTAAGGACTGAGGGCTGATTACTTTATTTTCCCTTCAGTGGACTATATTTCCAAATATTAACAGTGTTTTCTCATGTGTTTTATCTTGAAATGAGGATGACAGCCTTTGCAAAAAAGTTGAGCATGTAGTGTCCATAGCCCTAAAACATGAAGGGATCCCTCTGCAATCAGTACGAGACAGCAACCACAGCTCCCACTGGAGAGAAGTGACAAGTTTGTATTTTTGGTTTGTTTATTGTGGGCTTCTGATTCCTACACCTTCTCTCCTGTTGTTGTTTGCTGTGGCTGCTGTTGCTGCCCGTTTCCCCCGTGATCTGGGGAACGTGCAGCCACATTTCAGGTAATACAAACTCAGGACATACCAAGAATCTGAAGATTGTGGTTACTATGCCACTTTTGGCCAAATTAAAAGATCCCAAGCTGTAAAAGTAGGCATTCTTTTTGGATGCTTGACTAAAGCCTGTACGTCCTTTTCTCCTTGGCAGCAAAGTTAGATTATTGTAATGGTTGTTATTTTCCTGTTAATTGTTAATGAGATAAGCTATGTGTAGTGTCACTAAATGTGCTGCTTTGATATTCAAGAAGAGAGATCCAGGTTTTGTTTGGACATTGTATTACTAGAGAATAATGAAGCTGAATTTTGACTGACGTTTTGCAAGCTCTCAATGGAAAGACAAAAATGGCAGGCAATTATGTTTCAGTTTAAACTTTGTGTCTTTCAGTATAGATGCTATTGGTAATTTTCTGTAAAGAACATGGATGTATTATAGTCTTCAATTTTTGCACTAAAATGAAATTTTAGAAAATTTTTCTGTAAACAAAGCAATATAATGAGCCTTAATATGAAAGGCAGGAATGCAACAATATGTGTGCTTTCCCTGCCTTTGCAAATGCCTTGCAGAGTAGCACGTCCTGATATTTTGTTGACTTTGATGGGGAAGAGTGGTTTTTTACAGAGATTAGAAAAAAATACTGTGCTTACTATAATACTCTCATGAGATTTCTGGAAGGACAACAAAGCTTTCTCAGGATCCTTTATCTGAAAATTAAATCTGTGCAGACAAGTAATTTCAGTGACAGATGTCCATTGCTAAGCTTTATAAATTAAGGGCAGTTCTGTGGGGATTCCCTATATTCAGTCTTCCACTTGTTGTAGTCAATAATTTTTATAGACAGCAAATTGTGGCTTTTATCTCTGTTTATCGGTAGATGAAAATTCTGTTTCCTCTACTGAAAAATAAATATTTTACCTTTATTAAATAATTGAATTAATACTTCTCTCTGTTCATTTTCTGCTATTAGATTATCATTAGAAATTACTGGATTTGTTAATTACAAACACTTTTACCATGGTAACTATGCTATACAGACTTACAAACATTAAATGAAAATTTTCCCTGTGATTTTTTCCTTTTCGTTTGTTTGTTTGTTTTTGTTGGGAGGTAGGTTTTTTGTTTTTTTCCTTTGGGAAACAGCATTTTAGAAAGTATAGCATCAGATTTTGCATGGATTGGCTCGCTCTGTTCCCACAGCAGAGGGAACTAATGGAAATACTTAATGCTTTGCTTTCTGGCAGAACTCCCTATCAATTTACAGCCGTGTGTGTGCATGAAAATCCCCAAAGCAGCTTCAATGACTCAGAATGAGTTTCTTTAAATGTTGTTGTGCCTTTCATTGCCTCTCCCTCATTTTCTTTTTTCCTTCTTCTTCTTTTTTCTTTTTTTAAAAATATATGAATGATGATACAATGAGGTAAGTCTGAAAGGTTTTTGGTGCTAGGTCTGGTTTTTTAAGAACTAGGAAGATGTTCTGGGTTATTCCTGACTAGGAAATATCAAGTCAATTCTTGCTTTTCTTTTGCTTGAAAACATCAGAAGTGTGAAGTGATTTGTGATGGAAGCTGCGCTGCTGTGTCTAAGCCTGTTAGAAACATTGAGGGTGAAATCTCTCTGGAAGTTGGAAGTTTTTTAGCTTTCATCTCAGGATCCACAATTTGAGTACAATTGTGCTCATTTTAGGTTGTCCCTGTGGAAAAACAGTAATTTGTCATGGCCCCAAACTCATTTTTGGGCCACTGGGCAATAAGATCCAATCCTGTCTTATTTCTGTCTTCTGTATCTGAAAAGCTGTGTTTTGCTTTGCAAAATGTTGTGGCAGTAAATGGATAAAAGAGTAAAAATATGTAGATTTGCATATTTAAATGACTTAGTTCTGAAAGTAGATTAGATTATCCGTTAAGCTTTACCAAATATTTACAAGGAAAAAAAAGTAAACATCAAGAGATCAAATTAAAGAGCTTGAATACAAATATTCTACATAGTAAAAAAGATAAATATTCTAAAAATGTTATCCTGCTGATGTCTCAGCTGAAGTAATGTTCCCAGTCTAGGGTACCACATTTTAAACAAAATGTAAAAGAACTGAAAAGGCTCCAGGGAATGCAGGAGGGAAAAAAAAATGGAAAATGTGGTCTTGCAGGAAAAATTTGAAACAGCTTGGTTTATTTAGTTCAGGACAGAGAAGAATGAACACCTAATAATGATATGAAGTACTTAGCAGTTAAAAAAAAAAGAAGAGAGAACAGAGACTAATTGATTGTTTTCAATATCTGCTAGATTTAGATTAAGACTGAGATGCTTAATTTTCTCTGGACATGAAAGTAACTGCAGATGCAGGCATGAGCTTTAATATTTAGGTTGCAATTATTACAAAGTAGATAAGAGCAAGGGTTACATGACTCCTGCCACAGAGCCCATTACTCAGTTGAATCTGTTACTGGAGCAGCTACAGAGCTTGATCTCAGAATCTGTCTGTTGGAAGGAGAGTGCAGATCTCCAAATGCCACGACACAGCTTCCCTTACCCTTGTTGCAGATTGTTCCATGGCCTTTTTCCTCCATACTATCAACATTGCTGATTTCTGCATTGGCTACCTGGACAGCTCTTTATCCCTGTCACTGAGGACAGTTAGGGGATGCATGAGATGTCTGTCACAAATAGTCTAAAATGTATTTTATCAAGTCTTGGAAAAGGTGAATGGAGTTCCTGATCTCTGTTGGTTGCCTTCAAATAATTTCTAAGAACCATTAAAATAACTACCTCTGCACACTCGAAATATTCGTGGAATTCTAAGCTTATGATATTCAAATAATTTTGGCTCTGATTTCTTCTGATGGCGAAAGAGCTCTGCAGAGAGTAAAGATGGAGCCTTGAGTGAATCCAGCTGAATGTTCCCTCTGAGAGGGATGATGTGTAAACATGCAGCTACATTATCCTCCTGCTGAAGGGCAGCACTGTGATGAGAGCTGCATCTGCAGCATGGCATTTGCAAAATGGAGCACTTGTGTGAGGATTTGGGAATAAATGGCTTCAGAAAAGTCTGTAGCAAGCTTGTAAGCCAGCAGGATACCAGGCAGTGACTTCAGGTATGCTCTGTGTACTCCTTTTGGGGCTTGTATCCAAAGCACTGTAACATTTCTTCCTTCAGCATTTTCTCTGCTCTCTTCTTTCTTCCCTACTAAGTAATTAAAAAATTACATGCAATTGTTAAGAAGGTGCTTCCTATTTTCTATGTTTGGAAATGGATGTAATGTTTAATTGCTGCTTTCTGTGGCAGATTGGAAAGTTAAAAACACATTTTTGGAAACACTTTTAACACATTTATGTTATAAGTGGCAGTGCACAGAGTAGCTGGTTTGAAAACTGCTTATCAATTGTACACGTCTCGTATTGAATAGTAATTTGTACTCTCTAAGATAGTACAAATGTAACTAATTAAACTAAGTTAGATGGCTATTTTCTGTTTTTCTTTGCGGAGCATCACTCCTGTCAGCCACTGACTTTATGTGTATCATAGGTCATGTTTTGGTATAATACTGCATCAAGAGTTAGTAAAGGATGGTGAAATACTTTACACTCACTACATCAAGATTTCGTGATCTCAAACACTCAGCCCTAAATAGTGGTTTTGGAATATACGTACACAAAATAAACAAACTCCTGTTGTTCTATATCAAGTCTTAGTGAATATTCCAAACAATATATATACTTACATTTTTAAAGAGTGTGAAAAAGAAAAAAAAAAAGAAAGAAAATAACCCCAGTAATTTCTATCAAAACAATGCTATTGAGATTCCAGGCCTTTCAATTTCAGTGAGGGCTTTATTTTCAAGAAGCCAAAGCCAGAAGCAACTCAAGCCATGGAGCTCTCAAACGGCTCTTTTTCCTCGGGAGTCCCGTGCTGCCTGGCGAGGGCCAGATGCTCTCTGTGGTACCTGGCCGTGATGGCAGCGTAGGCGCAGCCGTAGACAGCAGCTGCCAGCATCATCAGGCACACCACGCCGCACACCACGCCCGTGATGGCCACGGTGGCGATGGCGTGGCGCAGGCTGACGGGCCTGGGCCTGGCCTTAGGCTCGCAGCCGCCGCGCCCGCCGTCCCCCGGCTCGCCGTGGTGGCCGTGCTTCGGCGAGCTCCGCTGCTCGAAGCCGTGCTGGTGGCTGCTGGCCAGCTGCACCTGAGCTGTCCTAAGGGGACAGGCCCCAAAGAGCTCGTAGGGGACTTTGAGGAGGTCCTTCCCCTTCCGGATGCCTGGCGCTGAGCAGATAATGCCGTCGCTAATTCCTCCTGAAAAAACAAAACAATATTTGACGGTTGCTGAATCACCTTAATGTAAAATTAACATAAACCTGAGATAAATTTATCACCAGTTTCAACTTCGTACTTTTACAGTATGTTTAAAGGCTTTTGTTCTGTTAGTTCAGTGGTGAGATTATTGCACTGCAAAACTCACATAAGAGCATTTTCAAGAAGCAGTTCATCAGGAGTTAGGTTTCTACGGATGTAGAACTCCTGTTAGGTTAGGTTTCGGTGTTTCTATGGATGTAAGTGTAAAAAAACATAGGTGGTAAAAAAAAAACTGTCATAGATAAACAAATAACTGCAAATTCAAATAACTTCTGACCACTGCTAATTTTTATGGCGAGAAATGGAAACAACACATTTAGAAAATATTTCCCACTTGATTGAAATATCCCATGAAATCATCACTGTTCTGACATCGTATGCTAACTGTAACAGGGCAAAGAGAAAGCTCACAAGTTGTATGTACCCATGAGCAATTTTTTGAAGCAAGACTTATGGTAAGAAAATATACACAGGTATAAAGGAGTTGAGTTTAATCAATCTATTACCCTGCTCAAATGCTAAATTTCATGATTGCTTAGAGCCAGTTCACCAAGGAGGTTTTTAGTACAATGGGGAGAGAAGTAGGAATCTACAGTCCCGGTAAATCCCGTGGTTGTTCCTCAGTGTGTAGAGGAGAATACACCAAACGTAGCCCAGTCAGAGCACAGGGCTTTAGGGGTGTGGTGTGTCAAGGAGTCCACAAGGCCAAAATCAATGTTGACATATTTTTTAAAAATTAACTAATCAAATAAACTGATTTTTCTTTCTCTTCTCGATCCAAAATAATTCACCTTTCAGCTAAAGCCAGGCACAGAAATTTTCATCCTGAAAAGACTTTGATGAAGTAGTGAATACAGATGGAGCCAAACTGAAATCTGGAGACTACTCCACAAATAATGTCAATATTCCAGGACAGATTTGAGTATAGCAGGTCTCTTGGTCTTTAATGGTGAAACCCAAAGCATGGTTCCAGACATCTTCAATGTGTTAGATTGAATATGGATATAGATAAAACCTCCAAATCCTTCAACTCTTATCCTTTCATGGTTTTAAGTAACTAGGTATGTGTGCTTGGAATAGAACCCTGGTGTTCCTCCTGAACTGAAGCATTCTCTATAATTTCCTGTGAGTATGCATGAAATGTCAATTGCCCAGGATGGATTCAGCTAAAAATACTCAAATATTCTGGACTTATGTTGCTTTGTTATGACATACAAGAAATATCTGCAGAGCTGCTGTGAAGTTTCATCCCATGTGTGTCATATAAGTAGTGGGAAACATTATTGTGTAATGTAACTAATTTTTCTTCATGTAATTCAGACAAGTAATTTTAGAGAAATGCAAACACAGAAGAGAACATAACACTTGGGCTTTCTTTAAAGCTTGTTGCTAAAATTAATTTGTAAGTTCCATGTCACTTCATTTAATTAATCTGTACAGTGTTCAGAAAGATGGAAGAACATCACTGAACTTCTAGACAACATTGTTTTTTGAAATAAATTATCATATTTATGCTGCTGGCAGAGTAATTAAGATGATCTAATATGTTTATCTTGGATCATTTCATTCTTCTGCACAGAGAAGTCAACCCCTGCTGAACTTCCAGCATAACAGACTAAAGCCCTGTGATAAAGTAATATTTTACCTATTCAAGATATCAAAATTTTATTGCTGAGAGGAATTTAGCTTTTTGTCTTTTCTAAAATTTACCTCACCCGAAGCCCACTGCAGTAGTAATTGTGTCCCTGCATGGCCAGTATGGTTTTCCAGCTGGCCTGCAGAGCTCTGGTCCCTGCAAAAGGCAGTCCATCAATCTCAGGCCACATGGGCCATCTCCACATCTCCTGTGCTGCAACAGGCTCCACACCACTTTGGTACAGAGACAGGCAATCAGTACTTTGGTCACATGCAAGCATCAAAGCCCAATTTAGAAAAAAGAAAATTGCCCTGCTGTTCCAAATTCTCAGTCTGAGCATACCTCCTGGGAGAAATAAATTAATTTCTTCTTACACTTAATTCCTTTAGAATTAAATCATGCTATCTTTTTCTCAGCATAACTCGTGAATATATTTAAAAGCAGGTGTGACCAAAATACTACCACTACTATTTATAAACTTCACTTTTCCCTGTGTGATGCCATGACACATTTCTGTCAGGAAATTGCCAATGAATTGAGTTCCTCTTCTGGTTAACAACAAATTAGGAAGTGATACTAGGTATTCATAAAATATTAAAGAACTACTAAGTCATAATTGATAGAAAAAGTAAAATCCTGCATTCTCTAAAGTTTGCTCAGTACTGATATCTGTTTTGATGCTTGCCATCAAGCAACAGGTAAAAAGCTTTAAAACAGTAGGTTGCTTTCCAGCAAAATATATATTGGTAGAATTAAAACAAGTGTATGTGCACAAGTATATTGTTTTATATTTAGAATGGTCTATATCTGAATTGACACACTACAGAACACACCTGTACCTGCTCTATGGTTGTGTGTGCATCCTTGCTCTTTCTCTGGGCACTAATAAGAAGTCCCTCTTTGATTCCAGTTTGCCACCTGTGTTTACAAAAGTGCTTACAATAAACTATGCATAACAACATAGTTTATTGTGTTTACTTGAGGAAGTGACCTACAGTGTGGGGTAAATTTTTAAGCCCTAGAAGTGAAGATCAGTTAGATGCTGGTTAAATGTTCTCATGTACACTATATGTAATGAGAAAAATTCCTTTTTACCTCTGTATAGAAAACTCTCCAGCCACAGTTTCATGCCAAAGATATTACAATTGCATTGCCAGGGATTATCTTTGAAGAGAACCACTTTCAGGTTTGGAAGTGACTCCAGCAGAATTCTTTCCATTTTCTGAAGTTTGTTATGCTTCACAGAGAGCAATGTTATATTCCCTGTGCTGTTTCCAAATGTCTCAGGCAATCGAATAATGCTGTTGGATGACAAGTCCAGTTCTTTTAGGTGTGGGAGGAAACTGAAAGTCTTGTTTTCTATATAATGAATCAAATTTCTGGTTAGGTTTAAAACCTGTAGATACCTCAGTTTTTGGAAAGCACCAGGTGCCACACTTGAGAGAGAATTATTAGACAAGTCTAAGATTTTGAGTAACGGCGTTGCAGTGAATGCGTTTTGGTTGATTCTCCAGATACGGTTGTTCTGCAACTGTAGTATCTGAATTTCAGGAGGCAAACGGGCAGGAATTTCAGTAAATCCTCTGTTCTTGCAGTCTGCAGTCTTTGAGGCAGTGTAGCAGAGGCATTTGTCAGGGCAGCTGTGAGCTGTGTGTGCCAACAAGATGACACTCCCGACCAAAAGCCAGTTACCTGTATCACAAATGAAAGATGATTTAAAATGAGTTTAAAATGTTTGTCTTCAGACAATACAGAGGCCATAACCACAGCCAGAAGGTATACAGTTCCACAATAAACAATAATGTAGATACCACAGAGTGTTTCTTTTATAACACATAAATAAATTACAGATAGTGTTGAAGTACTTCTGTAATGGAGAATGAAGATAATGCTACCATGATCTTAAAATGAAGTACTTCCCATGTTTTTGTCTTAAGTACAAATGGTTTTCAAGAGCATTTGCCATCAGCAGAGCAGTGATGTTTGAAGGGAATGTGACAGTTTCTTCTAAAATTATTAAATTGAAATGTCTCTCTTTCTCTGGTAGTAACAACTTTAACATCTTGCATCAGAAGAATTACAAGCAGAACTTCTATTTTTCATTGGTTTTACTAATATCCCTGCCTGGAAGAATTGAGTCAATGTACCATTAAAAGAATTATGAGCTTCAAAGACGTAGCTATAAAAAGTATTAGCATTACTTTTTCAGAAATTCAGAGTCCATAAGTTTCTCCTTTAAAGTATCCATTTATTCTTTTTGCTTTAATTCCCTTCTCTGAATGCCCCTGTACTTCCCATAGATTCAGGTTTCTACACAGTCACCAGACATTTTCCAATAAGCTTCTGAAAATATAAATTAGTTGATAGGACTACTTAGTAATATTTAGTATTTATCATTATCTGCTCCTCCCTGATGTTCAGGTGGTTTTAACTGAAAAAAAAGTTTTTACCTTTTATGTCTTGCTAATGATCTTAACTTTGAAAACAAGGTACTTAAAGCTATGCTTGTATGCATATAATGAAACATTAAAAAACTCAGTAGAGATTAATTAGATTTTCTGTCACTAAAGAAAGAATGATGAATCCTTTTCTAACATTGTTTTTGAGATGCTTCAAATCATTTTTACTATTTACTGTTTCAAAATGAAAACATTTTAGTTAGTTGCTACTTGAAATCTTTTGAAAAGAAAGTAATTGCTGTTTATTGACTTACAGAGATCAAATGTGAATTACTAACAGGGAATACCATATTGATGGAATAATGTATAATTATAGTAAGAAATATGGTAAATATATAAATGAAAGTTGTATTTTGAGACTACAGTTTAAGGCACAAATTACTCATTAATTTTCACTCAGAAATTAAATATTTATATTAAAATGATATGTAACCTTCTGCAATACTGAATTCTGCATTGTAAAATTCACTTGAAAGAATCCAGCATTCCTACATGCAAGGTAAACAATACTTTCAGTTCATTACACTGTTCTGCAACAGTTGGCTTCAGAAACACAGCTTCCAATGTAGAGGTAAAATAAACTCTTTCTTGGCAAGGAAATGCTTTGCAAACAGAAAAATTGCATTATTAATCTGAATGCTTCAGTATCTCACCTTTCATTCTGCTCTGCTTGTTCTTCCCCTGGTGGAAGATTCAGTCCAGATTTCTGATGTAGAGCAGTGACAGACACTGTTCTGATTCCCGCTTCAAATCTGTAACGTGCTCATCCAGTTTCTTTCCTTGAGGATTTTTAGGTGGTGTCTGTGACTTGTGTAAAGGGTAACTATTTCTACTCAATTACTTTATCAGCCTTTGGTTTTTTTCTTAATCACAATCTTCTCCCCTCTCCCCCCTTTATGACTCTCAGAGACTTATTCTGCCTCTTAATCAGAGAACAAGCCATGCAAGCAGTGTCTGTCCAACTCTGACTGAACAGCTGTAATGTACAAATAATGACCTGATAACCTCCCCTCTTCAATTTGTTTAATCTCCATCAAAAGCAAAGCACAAAAAATAAAGCTGCCTTTTTAATATCCAGTAAGGTTTCTGAATTCTGGTGGGTTATTAGCCAGGCTGTGTCAATTTTTGCAAGATCTGAACGTGGATTTTCATTATCCTGGGCTGTGACTGGAGGCAGTGGAGTGTATAATATCACTACAAATAGTCCTGTGGGTTGATGACATGGTTTTGACAGTGCCCTTGTTTGCTCTTTTAAGTTTATTCATCTGACATCCATTAGTTGTGCTGACAGGATTTTATTGCTTGGGAATGCAGGACCAGTGGCTCCTTCCATAAAAATGGCACACATCCTGGTACAGTCACCATGAATATTGAACAAATTAATTTATTTTCAAAGATATTGGAAAGACGTAGCAGATGATACTGAAATTGTGCTTAATGTGTGGTGCCTTGGCTTGTTTCTTTGTTATTTCTTCAGTAGAACTCATACTGTGCCATCTACACCAATAAAAGGATTAATGACTTGTGACTGTGATGGAACTCAGAGGTGTTGAAAGGCATGAGGGATCTCGTATATAATTGAGTCTTTCCAGGCCATATGATCACTCCATCTACGAGCTGTCCTATGGAGAGGGAATTTGTGCAATCCAAACATTTCAGACCTATAATACAGCTTTCTTGGGTACAAATTCTGCCTTTAGGTGCTCTTGAAAAGATCACATAAAGCTCACTTTCCAGGTCAAAATTTATGTGATGTAGGCAATTATCTAGAAGGAGCACTAGAAAAATCAGATCATAAGGTCCAAACTGGTGCTGAAATCAGGGTCTTTACCAGAAGTTGTCCAGGGTCCTGTCAAGCTGAGACTTCCATATTTCCAGTAACAGATTCTATCACTTTTCTAGGCAACCTTTTCCAATGTGTTACTCAGAATCAATAATTTTTTCTTGCATCCAGTGAGAGTTTTCCTTGGAGCAGCTTGTGTCCCTCCCCTCTTGTCCTGTCACTATGAACCCTTGTGAAGAGAGTAACGCCATCCTTTCCATAGGTACCTTTTGGGTTCCCAAAGTCTGTGCTGAGCTCTGTGTCCCCCTGGCTCACAGGACAGAGCTGTGCCTGTCAGTGCCCTGTTGCTCAGTTGTTTCTGACACCAGCCAAGATACCCAAAGGAGCAGTGGGTACATGGGAACAGTGAAGGAGAACATAGGAAAATCCTCATTCTGTAAAGTAAGCATGATTGTTCATCTTGAGGATCCCAGG
This sequence comes from Ploceus nigricollis, assembly GCA_013399945.1. Classification (NCBI taxonomy): domain Eukaryota; kingdom Metazoa; phylum Chordata; class Aves; order Passeriformes; family Ploceidae; genus Ploceus; species Ploceus nigricollis. The sequence continues at coordinate 270,750 of VXBC01011152.1, forward strand.
ATTACTGCTGTGAGTAGCAGACCTTACTATCCTTGACATTCTTGATGGATGATGCCTTGTCCTGATGTGGGATGAAGCCTGGGATTTACTGTGGAGGAACACTACAAATGTAGATAGCCTGTACCACAGTCATCCTTGTTAACCCCAACTTCACAAAAAAGGGGAGAGAAGCTTAAAGATCAATTGTACTGTACTTTAGATTAATATCAGGTTAATGCAAAAATCTTTTAAAAGTTTTGTAGCATGATACATTTATTTGCTATTTCTAAGACTTGTCTTAAAAAATACCTGTGAATCATTTTAGTGAAGACATAATGAAATGGAAAAAGGTCTTTTATAAAATAGCATCTTCCTTAGAAGCTGTAGCCATGTTAGCTATGGATACTCTTAACTAATATTTACTGACCATGGGGGTATACAAGCTCCCACTGCAGTTCATTTCATGTAACAGTGGGCTTAAAGAATGTCTCTTAACTGCTTTCCTATTTTAGGTAAGTCTTTGCAGCTATAATTGTATTATTTTTAGTATGCACCATATCACAGAGATGTTCACAGGACAAGGTCACAGAAAGTTAAGCCCTGTGGGAGGTTCAGTTCCAGCAATAATGCAGAGGTTGTTTTATTTACTTGGAATCATGGTATAAGAAGCTACTACTTTTAAAAAAAATCTTCATGCTTGGTTCAGATTTGGAAACATATTATTAAATCTGTCAATTTGCTTTTCATGTAGATGTGGCTATTTTTTCCTTATATTGAGAACTCTGAACGAACATGTTTTGTAAACAGAAGTTTCCCCAACCTATAATCCATGTCCTATTCCCATTTATTAGGAATAATACTTTGGTTGTGACAGAGAAGTCTGATGTGGTGAAAATTATAGTCATGTCACAGGTAGAGATTTGCCAGAAACAGGATAACCATGAAACCTACTCTTACTTCTGGCCTTTTGAACCACCAGCAGGATTCTTTTCAGTTGTCTGATGTGGTACAGCAACTGTTATTGCAGCCTCTTAAATTAGCCTGTGCCTTGTTGCAGCAAGGTATGTTTCCCATTGCAAATAGCAAGAAAGCCCCATGTGCTAATATCTGATCCCTGCTGGCTGAGGGGGGCAGCTCTGTCTCTGCTGTGCCAGCAAACTCTTTGTTGCAGCAATTACTGCCATCTGCTTTAAAGGAGTTCTATGTGTAAGAATGATCTCTTTTACAGAACAACATTATGTTAATTAAACTCTAGCAGAAAGGAAACTATTTAAATATTTCAAATATTTAAAAGTTACAGGATTTGGATTCCATTGCATTGTATATTGAGTCCAGGCAGACAGTATTATATTAAAAAACGTTCCCAAGACCACAGCAGATAATTCCTATACATGCTCTTTATTAGATTTATTTTCCTTATGCTTTTGAATGGGAAGGAATTAAAACTGAGATACTTTCAGGGAAATGGCATGTGCTTTCTCTTTACTAATGTGTGTCTGCAGATTGGTAAAACAGCTAAGCTCTTGCTCATGACCCTAAATGCAACTTTGGGTAAATGCAAACCCCTCTTCATTTTGGTTCAGGACAAAGAAAAAATCTGTATTTGTTGGTGAAACACCCCATACCTTTATTGTTAAAATTCTCCCCCTTTGACTGGAACTTTTAAAAATAAAATAGTGCATGATGAAGAGAGGTTGTGCCCTTTCCCATGAGTCACAACAATGTGCAAAGGTGACAGGGCAAAAGAGACCTGGCAATCCCTCATGCTTTTCCTTCTACAATGGCATTCCTTGTGCTCTGTGAGCTCAAAACTCTCTCAAATACTTCCTGGTGGGGTACTAGCTTTTCAAAAGTTGACAAAACTTAGAGGAAGACCCTGGATCCTATTTTTGCTTGTTTTTCACAACAGAAGTATAAGCCAATGGATCAAATTAAATGTGGCTCAAGGAAGATTTATACCTTAAAAATCAGGCCATAATTTCCAGAGAGGTGGGCTTATGGGTTTCTTCAGACATCCTTTGCTTAGACAGGATAAGAGGGGAGGAATATCAGCTAGAACTTAATAATATTAAATGCTGGTTGTGACACAGCATAAGGAGAAACCATGATTTCTTCGTGTCTGAATTGTTATGAGTTTGGTGTTATTTGATGGTGCCCCTTTCAGGTGGGAAGAAATGTTGTACAGCTCTAGAAACGAGAAACCAGGCAGAGAGTTGTGATTTTGTACAGGGGAAGAGCCCAGTTTTTCCTTTCCAGTGGCTTGTTTTGCTTTACTTAGATACATCTGGTACTTGTTTATACAGGGAGTAATTAATCTATGAAATGCATTGTTGAAAGTTATCCTTGGGCCAGAAGATTAGTAGGATTCATATATAATCTTGAGCCATAGTTACCTCATGGGGAAAAAAAAAATTTAGAAGGGATATAAACTTTCACTCTTAAGGGCTTTAATCAACCACTAATGACACAACTTATGGAGAAAAACCTTTCCCTGTGGGCAGTTTTTTTCCATAATTATTATTTATGGGAATTTTTACACCTTCCTTTGGCACCTCTAGGAGAGGCCAGAGTATGAGATGCAGTAGTGGTTGAGATGAACTGGAACATGCTGTGCTCCAGGTGGAGATTTCCAGTGGGGATGGGTGGCTGGGCAGCCTGGCAGTGGCAGGAAGCTGCTGCCTGGGGAGCTAAGAGCTGCTGTGTCCTGGGCCAGGCTGAGCACCTTCTCTGCCTAGGCCAGAACTCTGTTTTTCCCCACATTGCTCTTCTGATCTGGACTGGAAAATTCTTTCAGTATGCATACCCAGGTCTTTGCCACCAGGTCTGTTCATAATCTATACACAGCTGTTTGGGTCAGTCCTTTGTCTACAGTTTCCTTTTTCCTTTTCCCTTTTTCCTTTCCCTTTTCCCTTTTCCCTTTTCCTTTTCCTTTTCCTTTTCCTTTTCCTTTTCCTTTTCCTTTTCCTTTTCCTTTCCTTCCCTTTCTGGAACTTCCCTTCCCTCCCCTTCCCCTTTCCTTTTCTTTCAATCCACTGGGTAGTGCAGTCATTGATTTGTTGTGGTGTTTTAATACAATGCTCGTAGAAGTTAGTGTGGCTTGCCCTCTTTTCCCACAATAAAGTGAGAAGAAATCTATGAAGGTGGGAAGGGCTTAGCTGGAAAATGCTGAAACACCAGCCTTTTAGTGAGCTTTAGTAGGTAGAAAAATGACCAGGATGGATGCAAGGCCTTCAGAACGAGGAGAAGCACAGGGAATAAAGATGCTGGGCCTCTTTACCTTAATTGCAAGTTAGATGAAGTTGCAGCAAGGGGCAGATTAAGTGTCAGCAGAGTATTTGTTCCATCACAAATAGCAGCAGGGGAGTGCAGATTCAATTTTCAATCATTTCCTGACTAATGTCAACCACCTGTTATACATGCTGAGCATCCATAGATAGAATGTATCTCCAGTAAAAGTAAATTAATGAACTCACTGTGCCATTATTGCAAGTAGAAAATAATATTGCTTGACATCAAGCTAAGAGAAATGAAAGAAATAAAACTGGCAAGAAAAAACACATGCAAAAATAAGTACAGGTGTACACTTTATTTCATCTTGACATTTTAGATGCTTTTTGTCCTCTCTTAAACATCTTAAAACTGAGATCACATGCTATTTTTCTAGATAGCTTATTCTGCATCAAAGTTTTTTCTAAGCTTTTACTTAGTGATTTTGTTTCCTTTTTATATTTAATGAGAATTTCTGTTCATGGTCACAGCTCACCCTGGACTCAAACTTAAGTCCAGGATATAAATCTCCTGTGCATTCTGAGTGGTTGATTTACTAGGGCAGCTCTTGTAAGAATTGGAAAGATTTTTTTGAACAACATCTGTAAAAGGGTTTTGAAATGTTCACAGTGTATGAAGAAATATTTTAAAGTGCAGTAAATGTTTCTTATACTGGTGCTCACCAATTGTGCTACAAAGGAGAACTCATGCTTCATTGATTCCTTTTGTGCTTTTAAGGCAAATTGTAGCAGTTCAGTAAAACTCACTGTTAAATGTTGGGAACTCCTGTGTTTATGGGCTCAAAAGGACTCTTTCTCTTTGCCCTAGTAGTGGCAAACACAGCAACTTGGACACAGAAGCTTGCAGAAGCAGGGATGACATTTGCTGCAGTAAAAAGTCAAATAATTAAATCTCTGTAATTCTTGCAACACTTTGGAAATATCCACAGGAGGCTTTTTTGGCTTTTTTTTTTTCATTAATTTAGCTACGTCCTAAATTACCTGACATTAAAATTATGCAGCTGATAAACATTAATACATAATTTTGGTGGATTTAATCATCAGTGGAATGTAAGTATTCCACTGGATCAGGACTGACGTGCTCAGTGCTTTGGATTCAAGCTGGGATGGAACATTTCCACTGGATGATGTTTTGCTGCAAGGGAAAAGGACACTGTAACTCCTGAAAGGATCTCAGTTGCCTTGCAGCAGGTGAAGTGTGAAGGACCAGCTCCTTTAGAAGGTCCCTGTTCCCAGTCTGTGCCCTCTGCAGGGTGCAGCAGCTGCAGCCAGCAGAGCTCTGGGCAGGATCCCTGAGCAGCACCCAGAGGTCCCTGTTTGCTGCTCTCACCGGCACAGCAGGGATATTGTCAATCTTCCCAAATGGCTCCAGTGAACAGAAGGAGCCAGATACCTTTACCTGCTGCCACTGCTCTTCATTTCAGTAGCAGATAAGTGTTACAAGGCAGTGCAGAGTTTGCTGCTTTTCCAGTTTCCTTGTTCCCTCTGGATTTCTGCCATCCCTGCTGCTTCAACTGCTGCAGCTGCAGGCACCAACAGTGCTCTGACAACATCCTAGAGATCCCATAGCACGCTGTTATCCTTTCCTCACCCTCTTCTTTTTAGTCTGTCAGCAAGTTTTAAACACCAAAGATGTTTGTAAAATACTTTTTTTCTCCACAGAATGTTTTAAATGAAGTAGCAGGGTAAGTCAGGTGTATGGATAGACTCCTCATGGCTCAAGTTTAGTTAGTTCTGCTGTTTTCAGACAGAATAAATCCCTGGGAAACTTAGCTAGTATACAGGATAATGATGCTTCTGTTTAGAATTTGTACAATAGTAGCAAAATAGTCTGCTGAGAAGACTTTTGTTTAAAAAATAAAAAGAAAATACTCTTTCAGAGGGCATTTTATTAATGAGAATTACAATACTGGAAAATCTGTTATAGATTAGTGAAGAACAGTAACAGTGTATCCAAATGGAACTGGTTGGATAATTAAATTCATTTAATAGGTACTGAAATTTAAACCTCTTGATCCCTCTGACGTAAACATAACTCTTAAATGTCGTGGAACTTGAGTCTAAAAGTGTAATGTGGGAGAGAAACACTGGGACAATGAGTACAGATTTCAGATACCCTGGGAGGAAATGTTCAGGAGTTAAACAACAGGCATTTAAATTAAAAAAAAAAATAATATAAAAAGAATATAAAAAGAGCAACCCCCAAAAGTGTAGTTATGAAATATAAAAAGAAGCTTTAATAAAACCCTGTATATGCTGTATATGTAGGTATGCAGCTTATATGAGCAGTATTGAAGTAATATGATGGGGATAACCAAGTGACAAGTAAGGGACACTAAAGATTGAAATCATTAAGGAACATCATGTTTTCACTATTCTTACAGTCTTTACCTGTTCTGTATTACCATGTCTGTTTTGGCTACCTGTCCTTCTGTATGTCTGTTTTGGTTTCCTGTTCTCATGCTGAGAATCCCCAAAGATCCTCATTCTGTGATTTCTCCTCTCATTAATAGAATATTTTTTTCAATATTGTTTACAATTTATAAAGTATGCCCAGTGTATAATTGTCTTTCCTTGATTTGTTGAAAAGGAATATTATTTACTGAGTTTTAACACATCTTTTAGGAGGATCATACCAAATGGCTGACAGGCTGTCTGCTAAGTAGGGAGGAAAATGTTTTAGGATTGGTATAAATTATGAAATCCTGACAGTTGTAACTGAGCTATGTCTCATTTTTGTTTGTACTATCTAAAGTTATTGTTAAGGTTTTAACCATGGCTTCTGTTTCACTGTCCCCTAAAGTGCTGAAGGATGAACTTTCTCTCAAGCCCAGGCATTAGTTGAGAGGATAACAAATTTAAGACAACAGCTGGAATGCCTGTGTGGAAATAAATTTTTAAGTACAGCATAAAATTATATTATTAGCCCTAAAGTTCAGACAACATTTAAATGTTGATCTCATCTTTTTGTCTTCCATGTTTATATCTGACTTCTGTGTCAACACTGGGTGATGCTGAAGTATAGAGGTAACACATATTATCATTTAATACAATGCCTTTTAATCCAAGAGCACTTCTATTTTAGTATTCTTTAATTTATGGTGGGACCTCAAAAGTACCCAAACTCACTGAGCTTTCTCTGTCTATAAAGCTATAGCTGCCTTAAGCAAAAAGGCTGTGTTTTCATATTTATTTGCTTTTATTTCCCTCTGCAGTCTGTTATTTTGGAATATAATGGCAGGGCTGAGCTCGGTTACTCATGTTTTGGCTGAGACTTTTTATCCTTTTCCCTTTTCAAAATGACAGTGTCCATTTCCTCTCCATCTCTGTGTTTCAGCAGAGTTAGAGCAGATGAGTTCAAAGAGCAGCACTACTGACTTCTCCCTTCACAAAGTGCTCTGTGGGAGGAGTGGGCTGACTGCTTTTAGAAGGTGAAGTTGTCATCATGTGCTTAACTTTAGTGAAATAATAATTTCCATACCTTGAGTTTTTTTGGTGTCATTAAGATCTTAAAGGGTTTTCATTAGTTGCTGCTACAAACTTCTTTTCTATGAACCTGTTAGAAAGAAGAAAGAGCAGAGCAGTCTGTAATTTGTAGTTTGTGGTGATTTGGAGATGTGTTCAAACATAGGCACTTAAATGAATATTTGTATTTCAAGCAGTTGTAGTACAGGCTTTTCCTTGGAAACTGAACACTCTCTGCTTTTCTATATGCCATCAGCTGGTCATACTTTTACGTACTGTTGCTTTCTTACCTTTGGAGTAAAGAGGTACCTGTTTTAGAACTTCTGCAGACTTTGTTACGTTAAAAATGTGAAAAAGTTTTGAGAAAGAACTGGAAGTTACCGAATGCTTGATTTTCTGTAATACTTTGTCTAAATGGAACTTGGGTGAAATTAATAATGTAGGACAACGTTTCACTTGCATCATAATGCAGATTTAAACTAAAAAAGTAAAAAGCCCTGTTTATCTACAGTCCTCTTCGCTGTACTGTCTCAGCACTCTTGCTAAGGCATCTCTTTAAGTATTCCTAATAAGGACTTTGGACCTGGTTCTTCCCCTAAAATCTTAAGGAATTGCATCACCCTTCCATCAACACAGGATTTGAACTGCAAGTGTGAATACAGCAAATCCTTTCTGGTGTTCTATATAAGAATATTATGAAATGGTGAAAAAAAGACACCACTCAAAAATTCAAAATATTCCACACCTTTTTGGATAGATGATGGTACCTGTCAAACTTGGGTTTCTAGAGTTCTCATTAGGTTAAACTTATGGGGAAAAAATTATTCTGAAGAAGAGAATCTGTTTGATTTTAATTCCTATTTATAGAATATCTTTAGACCAGGAACAGCCCTAAGCCTTCACTGCTTCAGACCCTGGACCTACCTTGTCTTCATGGGCAGATGTTCTTTGATGAAAGTGTCACAGAAGTTTGGATTCCATGAAGTAATTTCCTTATATATGAATATTATAAAACATGAGCAATGCTGTCATTTTATAAAAGAGATTATTTTATACCAGTTAAGACCAGTTAGCACATCTTAAGCAATGGCAATGCTGATATTTCCTGGTTTTCAGAGATGGGCTGAACAATGGTTTTCCATGGTAGAAGCTTTGTTGTAAAGGTTTCTTCTGGTAATGTAATTAGGAAGTATTGGCTCCAGTTATTGTAACTTAAACAAAACATGTTGTCCTCAGCAAACTCGTTAAACAGGCATAGCCTTGTCTAAAAGGAAAACAGGGACATACAGTGTTTCCATGGAAACTCAGTTAAAGTTCAGTTTCGTGGATATGAGCATAATCAGCACTACAGTCTAAACTCATTGAATTAAAGGAGTCTTAGTTGTGAAGTCAACCCAGTATAAAAGTATCTGTACATATGCAAGAGTCAAGAGTTCCATCACTATAGATGCTTTCTATCTGCACTTTAAAACAGAATAAAGCAGGGGAACATGTGTGAGACCCTTCTCTTTTTGTCTTTTGTGGCCATTTGTGCCATTTTAATACAAAAATCTATATAAGAATATAAACTAAATCTGTTTAAATATACTGTATTGGAGTTTGTTATATTTTACTGCAACTCTAATGTGTGGTTTTGATTTCCTTTTATTTTAAATAAAAGTAAGTATGGCTTTTCCCTTAGTGTAGGGCATATCAGCCCTGCACTGTGAGAGAATGGAGAAGATAATGTTTGCTTCCATTATAGATGTGCTAAGAAGATTTATTAATTCTGGAAATCTACTGATTGCAGTGTGAAATAAGTGCTTCTGGAAAGCCCATCAGCATCAGCCTGCCTTTGGTATTATGTGCCTCAACACACAAACCTTTGCAAGGCTCACTTTCCCTGTCAGTCAATAAAGGGTTGCATCTATACAACAGCACAATCTCTGGGAAGTCCTGCCAAGAGTCCTTTCTTTGAGCAGAGTTTTCAGGGTTTTTGTGTTCTCCATTCTGGAAGGGGCTTCATGTTCTCATCCTGTGCTGGGATCCCTTAACCCCCACAGGCCCCAGTGAGCCCTTAGCAGTGCTCAACACCTTCCAGGCAAAAGCCCCAGCTGAATTTGCACCCATCAGGCTACTTATTAACAAGAGAAGCTATTTTGTATGATAAATCCTTAGTTTAATGTATAATCAGATATCTCCCTTTCAGAAACCTTCCTGATTTATTTCAAAGCTATTACATTAAAGAGGATTACATTTGGTGCCCATTATATTGATTTCCCTCAAAACTTACAATTTATACTGCTAAAATATGCCTTAAGACTACATTGACAGCTAAATCCTGCTAATCATTAGTATATAAATTTTAATAGACTACTTGTTGAAGCATCTGGATAGCAGTTTATGTGAAGTATGGTCCATTTGTACTTTTATTGTGAAAGTCATGTCAGCACTTACACTATTTCCAGAAGTTAATAACTCACCCAGAGAAGTTCACTTATGGCCATGACTTGGCACACAGGTCTCAGGCAATGCTGACATCTGATTAAAAAACTTTAAAAGTGTGTCAGTGCCTTCTAATTTTATCAGTCTCAACATTTTTTAAAACCCTTCTTTCTTTGGAGTTTTTTCTTGAAGTATCAATTAAAAACATTTATTAATTTTGTATTTGGTCCTAAGTTGGTCAATACATTGTTCTTTGTATTTTGTGGCTTTAAAGAGGTGATTTCACATTTTTCTAATGAAGAAAATAAGCCGTTGGCTAATTTTCAGCAGTATGAAAACTCCTCTTAAGACACCAGATCAGCCGTAAGCAACCATTCCTGCTGGCACTTAGGCTGGCACTTATGTAGCAATTCTGAAGATGGTGATTTCTTATTTTTCCTGAAATCTGGTAAGACAAGTAAACAGAAAGCTGTCATTCCACCCCTGATCGCTTGGCCTCTTGGATGGCATTATCTGTTTTCCAGTTAATGGACATGAACTTCTGCACATTAAATAAAGTAAAAGATAAGTTATTTTCCCCAATACAGGGAGAAATTTATTTCCCCAATACAGGTCATTGCTGAGAGGTATAGTTAACACTTCTTGGCCATGATTCAAAATTGTGGCAATAAAATGTTCTTATGAAATAAATTTAAGTAAATGTGAAAATGTTCAGATTACAGCCAGTGTTAATCCATAGTTTTAGAAACTGACTTTCAAGTGAGGTATTTGTAATATACTGAACACATCTTGAAAGATGGTGTTACTTTTCATTTAAGACATAAAAAGTAGGAGAATATGAAAGAGGAGAAAATTTATATTTCAGTATACTGGAAAATGTCAGTGTTATTAGTCTAAGATTGCTTTCTATTCCTGACATGGTTTAAACCTCCAGTTCAGGAGATTCCAAGAATGCTAGTTTATAGCTCTAATGCTAACTCCTATTTTGCTGAACCAAGATGCAACTGTGTTCTTTTCTACACAGATATTTAATAAAAATACATTTTTGATCCAAAAATGAAAAAAGCAGGCACGCAAATCTGCTTTTGCAAATACTCTTCATGGAGAAGTTTAACATCTGTATCTTTTGCTGTTACTATTTTTTTTGAATTGTTCAGTAAAAGACACAAACGTAAATCAGGTTGCAAATCCACCAGTGTTATTTTCTTTGAACTTGCAACTGCAGAATACCATGGTACTACTCAATTTCAAACACATAAAGATACATGCACTGAGTCTTTTGGACACATAAATTTTTTTGTCCTTTTCTAAAACTGGAGATTATCACCATGTGGTTAAACAGCAAAAACATGGTCAAAGTAGTGATCTTAGAAAAATAAAAACATGAGAACTATTCTGGAGCATTACAGTAAATGTTTGATTTATGAATCACTCAGTAGATATGGTGTTGAAAGGCTGGAGATTTTTATTCTTTATGGCGTCCTTCTGATGTATTATTTGACTTCAAGTAACATGACTCATATTTTCAGCAATTCAAAATAATTTGCTAATCACAGTCTAGCACAGTTTGTAGAGATTATCACTATTCTTGTTATTGTAACTCAGTAAATAAGAGATCCAAGACTTATTTCCAAATGATGTGGTTTGATAAAATGTCAGTGTTTGCTCATCCAGTGTCCCAAGCCTGGTTTGACTAATGAAATTCCATATACTCATAGACCTTGTATGGACACAAATCCCCTGGTGACAGCAGCAGAGAGGGAGTGGTTGGTGCTCAGTGTGTTCTGTAGGCAGGAAATGTTGGATTTGGGCAGATCCCTCCCCATGGAGGGGAGGACTGGACAGAGAACTCATGAGTTCACTTTGCTGTGGATGCCATAATATTTATCTTTAATGTCTCGTCCAAAGTATTCTGTGGCTGGCAGCAGGACAACTTGTACCCATTCTGCTATGACAGGATTGCAGTTTGGGATGGGTAAAGCACTTAGGAAATTATGATAGAAGCTTTGCCCATGTCTGAGATCAGCCTTCTCACAATGCTGAGAAATGTAGAGACAGATTTTTTTTCTGCTAACCTGCTTAGGCAGTAGGCAGAATCAAGTCTGCAAATAAAATATGATCAAGGCTTGAATGTGTTGTGCTTTAGTCACAAGTGGAAGCAGAAAGTCTTATATATCCTAAGAGAATCCAGTCACAGGATATTCAGATAAATATCCCAATTTCTGGCTGTTTGTCTGGACTTTGAGCCTCTTAGGGTTCCTCAATTGCCAGCTTGAAACCACAGCCTTTTGGCTGAGAGGGAAAGGTAACCTGGCTTTGCTGCTCTAAACCAGGACCTCAGCTGTGAGAAGTAAAGCTTTTTCTGAGAACTTGACAAGTCCAGGATCTTCCCTTAAGATTTATAAAAGTGCTTACAAATACATAATGTTCCTATTTTTCGTTTCAGTCACGAGTACTACTCAAATAGCAAGAAAACCCTATAAAACTAAAAAATGGTTAGGGAGTTATAAAAATACTCTCACTGCTTCATTATTTTAGCATTACTGTGGTCAGATTTCAATCTTCACATGCTTCCTATACCATTGGAATTCAGAATTATTTGTCAGAGCAGTGGCTGTGCTAGGAGATGCTGGAAGAAAGTTGAAGGCTCGTAGGAATTCATAAAAGCTCTGCCACCAGCAGAGTTTCCTCTGTGATGATTCTTTCCTTTTTCTGCAGGCTGCTGAAACTTCCTGAGGCTAAAAGTAGTACTACTCAGATTTCTTCCTTTTTTTTTTTTTTTTTAAGCTTCCTTTCTTTTTTTTCTTTTGACAATGCAATGAGCCAGGTGTCAGGTATTTTCTAAAAGTCACAGGGAGGATCCTGCAGACACCAGGCAGGGCTGAGCTGTGCCCTGCCTCAGCCTTTTCAACCTGGGCCACCTAAGCCACTTCTTTATGCTGTCACTGTGCTCCTCGTGTTCCTCAGGAACAAGGCACCTCCCTTTCCAGCAAAGTGCACTGAGTGTAAATTTGCATACCCAGGGGTTACGTTCTTCCAGGCTTTTATGAGTGGTTTGTTTTAGGGTATTTTTTAAAAGTTACAGATGGATTCTCAAGTACCTCCCTTGAGCTTTGCTCCTGGTCCACAGAGTTGATCCTGGGGTAAGTGAGCAGAATTCTGTGGGAGCCTTTGTCACAGTGCTGGCAGCACATCAGCTGCTGTCCTGGAAGGTTTGGGATACAGGATGATTGTCTCAATGCTGATTTACAGAGAACCTGTTTCCCTCCAACATCCCCTCTAAAGAATCCTGAAAAGGCAATGGACTTCCAGTCACCAGTGTCTACATTTTTTTATGTTTACACTCAATTTATATCCTTTTTGAGTTTCCTCCTTGCTCCTGCTGCTACTTCATTAGTCCTGCAGAAGGAAGATGTGTGTCAGGGAGTCAAAGGGAGTCTGGTGTATGATGATGTTCACAGACTGCCCTCCACAGTTCTGTTTGTCAGGGCTTGGCTGCAAACCAAGCCCTTCAGCTTTCCCTGGTGCTTTGAGTTTGGATGAACTTCGGCCTCCCAGCAATCATCATCCTGCTCCCCTTCCAGCTGGGCCTCACATCAGCTTCCCAGCATCTCCTCCCTTTCTGCTGCTTCAGCTTGGCCTCCAGGAAACACCATTTGCCTCTGCCTTCCCTCTGTCTTGGTTGCCTCCATGCACACATCATCTTCCACCCTGCTTCTAAAAATCTTCTGGAAGAAAGTAGCAGGCTTGAGGTTCCTGAGTAAAGAGGCAGAACTTCAGTTTTCCACTGCTCATTTAAGGAGGATTCACTCATTTACATCCTGCATCACAATAGCTCTGATGAAGGAAGGAGCCTTTGTGTTGCTAAATCTTATGTGTTCAAACTGTCTCACATAAAAAACCCAATAATTAAATAGGACTTAAAAATGTGCAGTCATTCCACTTACTTGATGACAAAAAGATAAAGGTAAGATACCATAAATAATACAAGATTTTTTCCAGCTTATCCAAAACTAGGTGATAGTTTGCACTTTGAGATATTTTGTGTTTGACACTATATCAGGTTCTGTAGCTCAAACTGAGATGGAAAAGGTAGGTACACATTTACATGGATTTCAAAGGATTTACTAATAAAATATTTTTAAAGTATTAAAATAATTTTGGAGTACTTAAATATGCAATAGACATATTGTGGAGTAAACAAGAAGGTTCCATGTTGAGGAACAACAAAGAAAGTTGTAAAACATTAGAAATTCTCCCTGAGTTAAATAATAAAATATTAGAAAACCACAACACAACAAAACAACACATTGCAAAGGACAGTTTCTAAAAAATAACTTCTTGTCCAAATGCATAATAGATACCTTATTTTCGCTGAGGTAGGAACCATGCTTTATCATAAGAACAGAAGTGTATAACTGCTCAAAAGTTCAGCCCATTTTTTGTCAGTTTGGCTCTTTATTTGGCTACCCATAACAGTTCACTGTGAGGATGGCTGGTGTCACCACCCAGGGTTGAGACTGCCTGATGCTTTCAGGCATAAGCTGCTATTTTCAGTATATTAAAAAAAACCCAGACTTAAACTGTTAGGCTGATTTTTTTGTTGTTGTTGTTTGCATCAGTCATTCCAGGTAATAAAACTAGTAAATTTTTCATGTTATAATATAATTCTGAAGATCTTCTCCTTGAAGAGAGGAACTGAAAATAATGAGCAGGGTTGAGAAGAGGAAGGTATAGATAAAAGGGGAAAGATCACTGAGAGGGAAGCTGAGTGAAGTGTGGGGTCTGGAAAGGTGAGCCTGGATTTTACTGTGCAAGTAAACTGAACCTGGGACCAGAAGCAGTCTGAGAAGTGCCCAACTCAGGAGAGCTTGTTCACATTTTTATATATCCTGCATATTTTATGGAATGACTGCCACTGAGAGTACAGATATGTTGGGTGATGCTGAAGCATAACTATGTTACTTATTATACAACTATATTATTGTCTATAATAATGTCTACATAACTATGTTATAGATAAAGAGGTCTTGTTGGAATACCTCTAATTTGTTAGCTAAGACTTCCTGGAACTGAGGGGAGAAAAATATCTAGATTTTATGTTTAACTAGTCTACATAAAACACCTATGTCTTACAAGGTTTTTTTATCATCTTTAGTGATAGGTGGGAGTCTGCTATTAATTTGTATTGGCTCTTCTTGACAGCCATGGTGTTTATTTCTCAGGATTGAGCACTGGGCTGTGGAGTCAGTGTCTCCTTCTTTGCCTGAGCTAAATGCTGAAGATGGATTTTTAACTGAAACAGATATAGAGTATAAATAGAAGTGAAATCAACTTTTTAAAAAGTATTTAAGTGTGTTCTGGAATATTTCACATGTAGTTATTAGATATTTTAAAAGATGATAATCAGAGTTAATACTAGTAGGGAGTAAGAAGAGCATCTTAGAGTCTAAGCTCAATACACAAAGGTAATACAGATTGAAAAATAATCCTGCTACAAGTCTGTGTTCAACATTTCTTATTTTGAAGCCAAGTTAAACCTCATTTAATATAATTCCATCAGAAATAGGAGGCCAAATTGTCCTTGAGATTTTTTAGCCATCTTTTATGTATGAGAGTCTTAATCTCTACTGTATTCTGTGGGAAAAGGAACGGAGACCTTAAGATATTTTTGTAACCTTGCTGATCTAGTGCTTATATACAGTGTTACAGTGTATAGGTATTTCAGAGAATGGAAATCCCTTTAGCTTTTGCTACCTTTTCCTGTAATCATGTATTTGGAATCCATTTGTCAGGTTTGTAGGGAGACTCAGCTCCTCTCTTGCCTGAAATAAATCAGTCTAATCTATTTTCCTCTCGTATTTTAAGTAGGAAATTATTCTTTTTACTTAGAACCTAAGAAGGATTCTGATTCTTTGCACAGAAGTAATTTGCCGAGGAAGGATTTCCTTATCTTCCTGTCTATTTGCTTAACCACGGAGATTGAAAGGAACACAAGCAATCCTGATCTATTCTGAGCAGTTATTTGTTTTCCTTCATGTTTGCCTTGATAAGCAGCCCTGAGCCATGTAGCATTTGAGCACTTCCCAGTACTTCCATCCTGAAAGCAGCCCACTGAGAGAGTGAAATATTACCTTCAGCCATGGAATCGATGCACAAGGAAATTACTTATTTAACAATAATTATCACTGAGCCAAGAATTTAACTTTGTCCTTCTCAGCCATCTGTTATTTCATAGGGTCTGCACTACAAAAATAGCAGCCACTGTATTAAACAGAGAGAAGAAATCTCAGGGAGTTTAATAACTGTTTTCTGTAGGCAGAATTAAAACTTTTTATTTGCATCACCTAAGTAAATTTGCTAATGTGACTAAAACGAAATATTGGATTTGCAATATTCGTTTGAAATGATACATTTTGTGTTACATAACACAAAATGTCCCTCTGTCAGCTCCCATCAATTGTTCTACTGCCTGCCCTCAGCTCCAGCCCACCCTCCTCTGTGAAAAGGAGGAGAAAAGGAGAAAAGGCAGCAATGAACACAAAACTTCTTTCTTCCTGGCTGAACAATTTTTATATTTTGGCCATTTTGGTTGAACCAAGCCTGCAAATGTGGAAGAATACTTTATGCTTTGAAGTGCATGTTTCAAACAAAGGTCAGTTAGAGATTTTGTTATTTGTGGCAGTTTCTGGGTACCTTCCCAAACAAGATTTAGAAAAATTTCAGTGCAATTTCAGCTTTTAAATCGAAATCTCTGTGGTAGCTGTTACACACAGAAGGCTAAACTAGGAGTTAGTGACATGGGAGATATAATTTTGAAGTTTTCCTGTTTCCTTTTCCCCCCTCATGTAGCCAGTTTGTAAAACACAGATTTAATGGTGGTTTGGAGCACAGATATTTTATTCAGAAGTTCTCCAGTGCTGAAGGATTAGGGATTGCTCCGGAGAATATAATGGCTCAAAAACCTTTTGAAGTATATTTGAATAGCTCTTATGGCATTAAATGACCAGACAAAAAAAATTTCATCTTCTGGTCACAAAGTTCTTGAAAAGCTCAGGAGGGAAAAACCTGCAGAAGTGGTTTAGTATCACATGAGGGGTTGAAAATAAAATCATTTTCCTATACCTTAATACACACTTTTATATACCTTTCCTGTACACTGTTAATCCTTTCAAACCTGGAGGCATTCAAATAATTTTCAGCTAAATTTTAGGAACTATTAGTAATTCTCATTTATTATATATTGTATAGAATATATAATATTTAGAAGCTGTGATAGGGAAGTTCCTGTGGGAATTGTGCAGGGAACAATGTAATGTGTAGGGAACAATGTAATTTAATGGCATTGTACCTCAGAGATTAGTGATACAACTCTTTTTGAAGTTAGGTAGAGAAATAAACTGATTTCTTTTTTAAAGGCAGACAGTAGCTAAATTGATAATGCTCATACCTTCAGTTTCTGCACAAGTTACCCTACTGCTGGAATTGTGGAATCTGCTCAAGTGAGAGCAACCCCAATATTTCTCACTGTCTATTATTTTCCCTCACAGTCTGTCCAAGAAAGCATCAAAATCGTTGGGTTGCTGCTATGAAACCAAACCTGCAGCTGTCCCTTCTCATCCTCATGGAGAGGGATGCTCTGCATTTCACAGAAATTAATCCCAGCATTTCAATTGTTGTTATGCTGCAGCATTCCATTGTGACTCAGTGAAACATGCACATGGGATCTTTTACAGATGAGCTTTGCTGTAGTTCTCTTGTTACTGTTTCAGATTCTGTTGTGTGGTAGGTTTTGTACAGGACACAGAAAACTCTCTGTGCATATTGACTCTCTGTAAGGAAGGTTCTGAGCTGTAAAGTTATCACTTTTCTACAAAACATTTTCACTTACATCAGAATCATAAGATCATTTAGAGTGGGAGGGATCTCCTGAGCTTATCTAGTCCAAAATCCTGCTCCAATTTGTATATACATACAATTTCATTGGGGGAGAACAAGAGTTTTACCTCTTTCAATAATGTTTATTACACTTCCATTAACTTTGACTAACATTTTTCAAGAGCACCAATTTTCTGGGTGCTGGTATCTCTAACAGTGTGAACTCCAAAGGGCTGAGCTTGTCAGGACCTTAAATGAACAATATCTAATACAGTGCACACAGCTCTGCCTGCTGCAAGCACACGAGATTGACCCTTCCCATGCTGACACAGCATCCAGAAGTGATGTGATTGCCTGGGGAAAGTTCCTGACAGTGTGAGTGTGTGTTTTGCCTGCATTTCAGAAAAAGCAAGGAATTAATGTGTGAGGAATTAACCCAAAGACAAGCAATAGGTGGAGCAAATGTGCTGCTTGGCTGTCAGAGAGCATCTTCTCATGGGCCATAACATTAATTCCTAGATAATAAAATGTGGCTGGAGAGTCTCCTCTGGTGTTTATTCAAAAGGAGAACTGGATTTCCCTACTTACTCTCTGAAGCAAAACCATCAGTGAGTTCCAGATAGCAAAGAAATATTTATAACCTGCTCTCATAAGAAAGTTCCTTATGTAATTTCACATCCCATTGTATCAGTCCATTACAGATTTCATTTCACATACTTTTCCCTACCTGCTAACACAAAATCAAATATGTGCATGACATCAGTGTGTTTGTATTTGCAAAAGCAAGTACCAATAATCTAAATGTAAATATGTTTTTAAATGATTCCTGCTGTAGGCCCTAGAGGAGGAATGAATAAATGAAATTTCATTCAGTTTTCCAAAACAACTTTTTTTTCGAGGCTCTGTTTTTTAAAAAACCATGAATTTTCTAGAAGCTAGGTCTTCAAACTTTTAAAGCTTTTTTGAATTCTCTCAGTTTAGTCAAGTGAAACCAGAAGAATCAACTGCTTTTGGAGCTTCTGCAAACCTCAGTACTTTATATTGCTCTCCAATAGAAACAGATAGGAATAATGATAGGAACATCAGACCAGGCTGGAAGAAAGGTTCACTGATATTTGGCAAAACATAATCCCACCTGAGATTATGAGAAACATATAATTTAAACCAGTAGTATCTTGAATAATGATTTTTAAAAATTGCAATCCATTATAATTAATATAATTTTTTTTAATTTGATACCCAGTAATCTTTGTCAGATACTTCCCTTTAACAGAATTACATGTAATACTCCTAAGTTCCATTTTTTAAAACAAATTTTTAATGCTTCTTGTGTTCCACTGATAATTTATGGATTAAATGACTTCAAAACAAATCATCACTTGAGGTGTTAACCAATATTTTCATATTCTTTCAGCACATCTTCATGGGTTTCAGTAGAAAGCACATTGTGTGGGTTCCCTACAGCTGTTATATTGGTACCAGTGAAATAGAAATGAAATTGGTGTGAACATAAATATGTTCAGCTTGTGGTTCTTTGATCTTAATTATGGAAACATGCAATTTAAATGATTTTTTTTGGTTTGCCATGTGTATTCTTCACATGATACAAGCATCTTTCTGTTTAAATGTTTTAAAATATGACTGTGTAGTCTCTTCAATTTAATTAGTTGTGTTTTTTTTAATTTTAGGGCTTAACTTTTCATTATGAAACCTTTTCTTCCTAACTAATTTTAAAGAATCATTTTGAAGGAATTAAGCATGCTGAGTTTATTTATTTATTTTTGTCTTTCCCAGCTGTAGGTATCCAGATGAAACTTGAATTTTTCCAGCGGAAATTTTGGACTGCAAGCAGACAGGTATATTTTAAATTGAAGTTTTTTTGTAATTGAATCCAAACAATTTTTTAACTGTGGAAGTGATGATCTTGTCAGAAGCAAGCTATTGTAAAGAAACAATGTATTTGAAGACTTGTTCTGGTTTTACATTTGGATACAGCAAAGGAGAATTCAGTGATGAAGAACAGTTGTTTGATTTTTTGGAAAAAATTTGAAGGTTTGTTAATTTCAGGCTCCAATACATAAGGAGTTACTTTGTTGGCACGTGGTTTTCTCCGTTAGAGAAAGTTTAAACAGTAAATAAAAGTGTGGAATTTGTTTCTAATGATAGTAGAATCATGACTTCTCACTTAGGTTTTCTCTCTAACACTAAGATCACTCAGGTTAATTAACAAAACTACATTAGTGAGTCATGGTTGGCACTCACAGTGCTCAATAAACTTTACCTAAACCATTCAGGGGTAGAATTTGTACTCACTGAAGAGGATAATCAGGTACTTTCTGAGGATTAGGAGATGCCATCCCTGGTTTGAGAATCGATTGGAGCTGTGCTCTTACAGAAAATAAACCCTACTGCAGAATCTTCTCTCATCTATCAATGGCCTCAAAGATTTATAGTATGGAGGAGATTGTGGTGTTTAAAGCAGCTGAAATTGTTACAGTGTGAATGAACCTTTTCTCTGCAGAGAGGAACAGAGCACATTTGGTGAACAATTCAAAGTTTGCTAGTAATTTTTAGAATTAATTTAGATAAAGATGTAATCAATATCAACTCCTTTAAAATTTTGCTCATATGAATTTATATAAAGTTTTATTTTGTAATCATTAAAGAGAGAATTGAAAATACTTTATTGATTTTTTTTATCATCTTTAGTGTGCATCTCTCGATGGCAGATGTGCTATAAGTTGTGATGATGAAGTAAGTATTTAACAGATTTTTTCCATTGTATACCTCTACTGCAATAGAAAATACAGTTGATGAATTTAATTTGAACATCTCATAGTACATTATGGTCTTTATCACCTTTTAAATATTACACTATTTGGATAGTGAAACTTTTTAATGCCTGTACAGGCACCCACTGAATCACAAGGTTGACTCCAGTACCTCAAACACGCGTTGCAATAATTTCTGCTTTGTGAATCCAGTTTGGGAAATTATTTGAAGCAGTGCTAAGGCATTTGTTTACCACTTTATTGTTAATGAAAAAAAAAGCCACTAGCAGTTTAAAGTCTTCAGCTGGGCACCAGCAGGAGCCATACAACCACATGTAGAAATTAAGTACATAGTGTGGATATTGCTGATTTAGAGATTCCAGACTTTTTCTTAATGACAAAACACACTGATGACAGGACTCAAACAAATATCACAGCTCCTCTGGTGAGTCTGTTGACTCTCACAGCTTCTCCCAATGGCAAGAAAATATCAGCTGAACATTTACAGTATAAATTAAAGCATTTAAAAGTAAACGTGAAGCATTAATGCAAATTGAATGGCACAATAGTCAATAAATATTAATGACTATTACTAATAACACATTAATTTTAAGTATAATTAAAAATAAAGGGAATCAATTGATGAATGTGATACCTTTGATCCTAAAATAGAGACAACCCATTAATTAAAAATACTTTTTTTTTCTTGAGAGCTTTGAATTTTCTCATTTATTCTTGTTTTCCCGATGCCTCATGTTTTATTTGCATATTCTGTTTTTTTTTTCTTTTTCATTTTTGGTTTCTTGACCCATGTTACATTCCATTACTGTTATTGTATACTGGAGCTGTGAAAAATACATAGAGGACTTGAACTGGATCAAAGTTACTGCAGCTAGATGTGTTCTCAGACCTCAGTTAACATTCTTGCTGTGTTTATTCTGGACTTCATGCCTACAGTTTTACAAGCTCAGGGACTCTCCACCTATGGAACGTTCCCTTGAAATCTGAAATTCATTGAACTTGAACCTTTGGGCAAACCTGAGCATAGTTCACTTCCAATACCTGTGAAACATTGTGAGTTAGAGCTCTTTCATACAGCTGTAGTCTATGCAAATGCTATTATCCCATGCATAAAACTTGTATCAGAAATCTGATTGAGACTTCCTAGTAAGGAGTAAATGCATTCTGCTGCCCTTTGTCTGTGCTGAAGTTAAATTACAAGCTGTTTCTTTAACACAGTAGTAACACTGAATGTTATTTATCTTGCTGGCAAGTGGTGAATGAATGGTTCTGAATGAATATTTTTTTTCCTAGTTAATATTTCTAAAATGGATTGAAATAAAAAACCCTCTTATCTTCACATTCCACAAAAAATATATAGATTTCATTTATTGCATTATGCCTGTTTCCAATAACAGTCCTAAAAAATTCTTATATTTTAAAGTTCTGAACTGTGCCAATGAATAACTAAATCTTAGAGATTTGAGACATGGCCACTAATTCTTGAATTGAGCCAGTCTTTTTCCAACAGCACATAAGCCATAAGCTATGAAATTAAGCCCACCCTTTTTCTTGTCCAGCATGACTTCTTTTATTTATTTTCTATACTACAGAGAAATATTGTTTCTAAAGCAGTATCTTTAGATTAATCTTTCATGCATGAGGACTGCAAATATGTATCCTCAAAAGATCTCTGTGTTGACTTAGCTCCTCTCCTGTGCAGTCAGTGGGAGGTTTCAGGTTGACTTTGGGGAGGGCAGTGTTGTGCAGTTAGAGCCTGCTTCTGAAATTCCATCCTTCACACCCTCCAAGAGGAGCTGCCTCTTCTGAGTGCATCAGCTCTGCTCAGTTCCTTGCCAGCACCATCAGCTTTTCACCTTGCATTTGCCAGCTTTGGGCTTTCTAGCAGATCAAAGGTTGAAAACTAATTGTTTCAACAATCTCCTTTCTGACAGGTTTTCTGTCACTGGCCTTGCCTGTAGCTTGGGTTCTCCTTTTAGAATTAATATCCTGCGTTTGCATTTGGGAATGATGCTCATTCTCAACTTTTGCCTGATTTCAGCTTCAGTTTTTTTTAAAAACGCCTCTTCAAGATAGAATTTCTGCAAATTTCTCCTCTTTGTCCCCACAGGACAGTACTAATATGTGGCCAGAATGAGAATCAGGCACATCTGAGCATCTCTGGAAATATCTGACTGCATTTTCACATCTTGCACAGCTGCTACTGCATGGGGCTGCTTTCCTCCCTAAAACAGCACAGCAGTCTTGCTGGATGTGCAGAGTGTAGCAGAAAGCATATTTTGTCCTATTTCAGTACAGCCCATTAGCAGCAGGAAAGGTTTTGAGTTAAAAACAAAGCCAGGAGGATTCCTGTATCGAAAGCCGTTCTGCTTATTTTTTCCTTTTATACAAATGTCATAGAAAATTCAATGAGCAAGGATAAAAGTGTTGCTGATTTAGACCAACAATAGAAATACAATAAAGATTTAACACTGAGATAGTTATTTGGCAATCCTGAGGAGAAACTGAGTTATATCAAGGTTTCAGGGTTTGAGTTGAACCTTATGTTTAAACTCTGAAGTGCAGCAATTAAAACTTTGCCTGTAGCAAGCAATTCTGTGAGGTTAAAATGGTGCATGTGTGTGTGGAGGGAAGCTCTGATTTGGCTTTACTTTGTTTTCTACAGTTCAGACGTCTGACCTACAGAAAGCTAACAGTCCTACCTCTAAACCCAGTTCCCAATTAAAAATACAATTTGAAAAGCTTTAGGAGACCTGTGGGGCCTCTTTTACAGAAGTTTCTGGTCCCATCCCCCAATGAACAAATTAAAAAATATTACCTGCTCCCCTGTTGGTTCTGCAGGCTGACACTGTGTTTTCATTAATACATCATTAGGGTAAGGACATTGTGCTGATGTTTTTCTCAAATACAGGAGAAGCCATCAGGAGCACTGAAGTTCTGTGCCTTTGCAAACTTTGCTATAAGGAAAACTTTTAAGGAGGGATTATAAAACCACAAAATTTTGGGGCTTATGATTGTTTGTAATTATCTTATATCCTCCCATTCTGTACACATCTTTGTTTAGTTTTGCATGAAAAAAGCATACAAATTAAATTGGATAATATCCCATAACCAAGACTACACTCATTTTGAATTTATGTAAAACCTTAGAACAACCTGAAGGTTTTACTCATTTAGAATTGACTTAGAAGTAAAGTATACAATTCACTTATTGCTGTGTCCTAAAATCAAAAATTAAAATAGTATTTTATTATTTTTCAGACAATCAACTGTTACCTAATAGATAACAATGGATTTATTTTAGTGTCTGAAGACTATCAACAGGTAAGTGTAAGATTTTTGTTGAGTCTTCTCATGTAACATATTAATCTAAAATTACTTTTTTTAAAATAGGCCACCATTTGAAAATGGTAAGGAATTAGTAACATAAAAAAATTCCTTCTAAGCTTTTTTCTCACAGGAGCTCAGTTTCTTTCTCCCATTGGAGCAAGGTCTGTTCTTAAACTCATAAATGCTCTCTTTAAAGACCTTTCTCGCTGCAGAAGTGTCTGTCCTCTGTAAGAGGCTTTTACTCCAAGAAAAAAAAATCCCTGTGCCATTTTTGTCACATGGAAAGGTTGGGAAGGGAGAGGGGGAGGACACAGAACTTTTACATTCAAACTTAAGATAATGAGATTTTACAGAGCTGTTGGCTGAGGAGTTTGTTTTCTGAAGGGGATTACAGCCATTGAAGGATTAAAACTAAGCACTCAGCATCACAATGGAGAGGACAAGAAATATGATTATCACAGAATCATAGAATGTTTTGCTCAATTCTGCAAATCTTATGAAGGAACCATCACCATTCTCATTAACTTTTGCCTGAAAACTGCTGGGATGGTGCCCCAGTCATGCCAGAATTGTCTGAAGTTGAATTTTTTTAATGTGTTGGGATTATGAATAGGAATAGCCACACTCCTACTTAGCCCTCAGCTGAATTAAATTTGTTTTGATAAGCATGACCTAAGAAATACACTCATTATGGAATGATCTCGATACACTGAAAACCTGTTTGTCTATTTCCCCTTTAGTTGTTACTATTTACAGATGCACAGCTGTGACTTGTGTCAGTGATGGGCCAGCTCATAGCTGGCTGTGGCCAGTAATGATTAGGAAGGGATCTTTCTTTTGGGAGCCACCTGATAAAAGCCATTACATATTCCTGTGAACAGTTTGGACAACTGTTGCACCAGAAGTAGGCTGGAAATGTGTTCTGACCTGTTTTATTTGTTAATGTATCCAAGTATAAGAGGGACAGCAGAGAAGTCTCTATGTTTATGTAAATTTATCATGAGGTTATGTTAGTGTATGTCTATTTTATATATACAGTGTGTATACAGGCTGTTGTGGATAGAGAAGGGGTAGAGAAGTGGGATGATGCCTTAGCAATTCCTGACCTATCTGGGGTTGCTTCAGCACTGTTTTTCTATCAACTTTCCAAACATGACCTGAACTGCTCCAAGAATCAGGTTTGTGGGGCAGAGTAATTCTTCTGAATTGCAACTAAATCCTGACGTTATTAAAAAAATGATAACCTGAGTGTTACTGCTTGGGGGGGAGCTGGCATTTACAAAGGGAGCTTTTGTGGGGAGAACTGTCACTGAAATGTCTTCATAAGACTGGTGCACAACTTGACAAATCAGGTTTATTACTATCTAAGGTTCTATGAGGCATTTATGGTTTGGAGTTCCTTGACGTTGCCTGCCTCTCCAATCGTTAGGGTAATCTTTCTTCATCAGTCAGCCAGGGCTATTGAAGCTGGTATTTTTAGTCATGTTCCTGGGAGACTTTACATACCCATATGTTTTGGAAAATGTTCCAAGGTTCCCCTGAGGAAAGGAAAGAGAAAAAAAAAAAAAAGGCAATACTTGCCTTTTAGGTGGAGGAATGCCTTTTTTTAGCTAGGGCTGTAACTTCTCTGCCTGCGAACTCCCAGGTGCATACTTGAGGTCAGCTAAGTTCCTTGTAATGGAATTGGGGTTTAGTTCATACAAAACCTATGGAATCCGTGCAATTTGAGAGTGTAGTGCCCTTTCCCCCTCATAAATTGTGGGATTTCTCCCTTTAAACAATGAAGAGAAATATCCAATCCTCCTGGGAGCTGAGGCTCTAAAATAAAACAGGTCTTCCCAAGGTAGAAAAGTGCTGTACTTGCAAGATTTTCCACTGTCACATGAATGGCTGCAGATGACGGAGTCACTTCCATCTTACTGACCAAATTTATAACAGCAATGTTTGTTTTCTCAACAGAGATTTATTTTTATTAGTCCACAAGTACTGAATAGGGACAAAATGAGTAATTCATCAAGCTGAGTGGTTTTAAGTATGAAATGACTCTGAATGGAGTTAAAATTTATAGGATTGATGAAATGTACTGTTCCAGCTCCTTAAACAGGTCATACAGGAATTATAAACAATGTTTTTTAATGACTGTTTATGAAATCCTCTCACAACCTGTTTATATCTTTTTTGAAACATTTTAATCACAAGAGTTTGTGATCAGATTAGTGTGTTTTCTTTACAAGCTTTAGGTTTGGAAGGCTTTTATTTTTGATATTGGACGTTATATAATGTACCTCAATATATTGTTTAAGCTCTCACATCTGCTCAGGGGTAAAAATATAATCCCAACAATTTGCCCTGAGTAGTAAGTCCTCTTCAGGTTTTATGTAGCAGCAGTCCTTAAAACCTGTCTATGTAGCTGTCAAAGCCACTCTTGCCAGCTCCTAGAATGTGCCAGTTTAAATTGCATCCAGTGTTGTTTTGCATTTATCTACACTTTTGGTAATTCCTTGCATTTTCTCCTTACAGACTGGTTACTTTTTTGGGGAGGTTGAAGGGGCTGTGATGAACAAGTTACTAACAATGGGCTCTTTTAAGAGGTAAGAATTAACATTTTATCTCTTAGAAAATGTTTTAACAAAAAAAATCAAAGTCATGTAAAAGAAAGCCAAGACTGGCAGCATGGCTGGATTCTCATCTATACCTCTGTACCTTTTCTGTACAACCTGAGTATAATTTGATTCCATACACATCAAATATTGAGTATTGGGGTCAGCCTGCAGGGAGTTTCTTATTAAAGAACGGTTTATTTGACTACAATGCTAAATCTGTGTCCCTTTCCTCTTCTCACTGGGCTCAGGTGGAAAAGGGATTGGGCCATATCCACTACTGAGCAGTTTTAAACAGCTCTAAAGCAAAGCATTTATGCCACATTATCATTTTGACCTGTAAAAATTTGGAGATTGCTCGAGCTAGACAGTGCAAAATGTCCTGCTATTGAAGGGAAAATGTGTTCTCCCAGTAACCCATCTCCATTCACATGCAACTTACCTTTGAATGTGGTTGTGACTATTGACCTGGTCTCACTATCATGGTGACATTAAAAACTAACAGTGGTTTTATGTGTTGTCCTTTGAAATAAATTATGGACTCTGAAGAATTAAGAATAAAATTTCCCTTTAACCTGTAACTCACCACTGGAGTCTTCATGGCTTTCACGTGGTCTAAGAGCTGTTCTGTACCCCTTTGTCCTCCTCAGCACAAGAAAACTTCTTTTATACTTTTCCTTTTTATTTTCCTGTGCATTTCTAGTATGAATAAAAAGACATATCACTGCTGCCATCCATCACTGAGTTTAGTTACTACCTGTGAGGGTGTGTACAGAGCCTCTCTGAACAGGTTATTTGTGGGCTTGCTTGGTAAATCAGCTCCCCTAAAGACAGAAGCTTTCAGTGCTGTGTCTGTGCATGGCAGCTGAGTACCACTCCCAGCAAATGACTGACCTGAAATGTGAGCATCTAGCACTCATGCAATCATCCCCAATCCTAATTTTCTGAGGGTGGCAACTCTTTTGCATTTAGCACTACATTTTTAACATGTGCTGTAGAAGAAGTGAAATAATGCCTGTTTATAGACTGGATTTGGTGATGAAAGGATCTGTTTGTACAAGAGATGAAGCACTTTATTTAATGCAAAGGACAAAATACAGTCAAAACAAAGGGATAATGTTTTAACTTGTCCCAGTTTGTTTAGTCCTGCCCAACAAAGCATTTCAAACAGAACATCTACTCAGTGATTGGCAGTGGTGGGTACCACCATTGAGAAAACAGGCATAGCTTGAGAGTTCCTTTTAAAATGCAGTGGGTGGATCTTTGGACTGGACCATTGGTTAGGATTTTGCTGGTCTTGGACTTCATTATTAGAGATAACGAAGGCATAAGGTCAGTGCAACTGAGCTGCATACTAAGGAAAATGTAAACACAATGAGCCAATTATTCAACCATGATATACTGACCATTGCAAATCAGTTAAAGATGGGACAGAATCAAAGTGGAGTAATTGCAAGTGAGCAACTTCCCCTGCAGCACATAGCAGCAGCAAAAAGCCCCCAACAAACTGTCTTTGAGCTGTGTTAGATGAGGCCTTTAAAGAAATTATTCCAACAATATGAAGAAGAAATCTTCACTGGTTCTCATGAAAAATAGTCAGATGCATTCACAATATTTTTAAGATTATTAATTTGTCTGGGTGGAGATTGTGTTTTGCTTTTCCAACATTTATTTATATGAGACAAGAAGAAAAGAAAAAGAATGCTTAGTGCAGTGGCAAGATCTGTCAGCAGTGCCATTTCCCTGAGAGCACAAAGTGGGCATTGCACACATTGTGTTGTCATTGCTGCTCTTACCGTGAGGGCAAAGCAGAGAGTGAGCTCTGCTCCTTGCATTTCATTCTGACCTGACCCAGAGCATCCTTCCCTGGATGGATGTAAGAAGCAATTTGCTTCTTTTCTTATAGGTACAGTCCAGCAGGTGAATTTTATAACCCTGCCCTGCTTCAGCTCGTTGTGCTCCTTTTTGGGTGAGTGTAGAAGGTTCTGTGGAGCCTGATGTGCCCTGCAGAAGGGTTTGCTGACAGCTGCAGCAGCCGTGGGGGTGGGAGTCCCCTCTTCCTTCAGTGCAGTGACCTGAGTGGCAGTGCCAGTGTGTGCCCCCACCCCATGGCTCCTGCCAGCTTCCAGGCTCTGCCCCCACAAAAGGAATGAAATAACTCTTTGTCTGTTCTCCCAACTACTGCAAATTTGGAGTGATATAGAAGTGCTTTGTGGGATTGAGATGGAAATGCTAAACAAAAGGGGGTTGTTTGCTGCTGACTATATTTCTTTTCAACCTGCAGCAGGATGAAATTCAATTTTTATGTTCACTGTTTATTTTTTAAAGTGAACTTAAATACCTCCTTCCCTCCTCAATTTCTTTAAACTCAGTACTTCTTTTGAATAATGTGTGCATATGTATGTATGTATATTTTCTTAGTTTATGGGGTTTATAATTAGGGAGAAAAACTATATCAGTGCCTGCACAGCAACGTGACACGCTCTATGATTTCATTTAGCAAAATTATGTTTATCTTATACCTTAAGTATTGCACACAGTTAAATAATTTAAATATGATTTAAA
Source organism: Ploceus nigricollis (assembly GCA_013399945.1). Taxonomy (NCBI): domain Eukaryota; kingdom Metazoa; phylum Chordata; class Aves; order Passeriformes; family Ploceidae; genus Ploceus; species Ploceus nigricollis. Next base: position 299,070 of record VXBC01011152.1, read on the forward strand.
TGTATTATTAAATAAATTAGGATGTGCTTATGGAAAAGTATCTGCTTCACATAACTTAGAAAAGTTTCTTTATGGTTTTCTCAGCACTCTGTTTATATAAAAACAGTGAAAAAAAATTCAACAGCTCAAGCCATGAAAATCTAAAAAACCAACACTAACATCAGGAAAATTAAGGGCTATCAAAGCAATGAGATCCCTAAAGAAATAAGCATAATAAATCTCTAAGAGAAAACGAAACATCTCTTGACTTCCAAACACTTTCACCCTTTCCAGTAGGAGGAAAACTAAGCAATTCTGATGAAAAATATGGAAGCAGCATCATTTCCTCTTACAGTTCTCTTTCCACCAGGCATCCTCTTACATAGAAGAGTCTATGCATTGGTATTTGGCTTTTAGTAATTTTGTAATTTTGGTATTTGTCAATATTGCTATTTGATCAGGTTGTCAGGATGTATGACTGAAGTGGCACACCCCTGAAATGCAGCTTTCCCAGGAGCTAAGGCTCAGTCTGTCGAGCTCTTGTTGCTCTGAGAGCTTCTCTTGTTTCCCAGCTTTTCTTGTAGTGCAGATCCTCCACCTGTGCTCTCCACATGCACCAAGAGGCAGACTTTCATCTATCTGTCTTGATTTGCTTTATAAGCAAAACCTAGTGAGTGTTTTGCCCCCAGGTTATGAGTATAAAAGAAATTCAGAACTTTGTTTTTCTCCTAGAAAGTAGTTTAGTAAATTCTTAAAGCCAAATCATGAGAACAGTAACTAGTTGCTTAACAACAGGACATAGTTTTCACTGAGGCAGCATAGTCTCCAAATGAAGGATATTTTTCTATTTTGGCCAGTATTTAATATTTAAGTGTTTTATTAAAACATTCTTAAATTTATTAGGGTTTTTTTTTGCACTAAATTGACACTTACATTCAAAATTTGTGTTTATTTTCATGTGGATTTTTACAGTCATGGATTTAGCTGCCTATTAATTGGGCAAATTGTACATGTATGCTCTGGAGAAGATAAAGGAATATTCCAAATTGCAGTTGTTGGACTTGGCATTGGACATATTGTCATTACCAACAAGGTTTAGTTTTTATTTCAGCATTTACTAAAAGTGCATCTGGTACCTAGACACTGAAATGCCCACATTGCTGTGGGGTATATTTTTTGCTAATATTTTATTCCTGTGATATCTAAAATTAATGTCTTTAATCTGAGTTTTAGGCATTGTTCAACTTTATGTCTCTGTAAATATTACTTTTCATGCAGTGTATTCATACACAGAATCAGTTTATACACTAAGGAGAAACACAGGCATATTTGTTACATAAATGAGTTCTCATTTCATATTCTGTAAATGCAGGCTGAGTTGTAGTTTTTATACATGTTATTCCTTGAGAACCTTGGCAATTGGGAATAGCTGAGCAATAAAAGCAAAGATACCTGATGACAAGTTTGTTTTGTCAAAATGCTGTAATTTATGTTTTGTTCTTTCCATTGATTTTGGTGAAAGGTATTACCCTGGCAGCTTCTGGACACTAATAATGTCAGTGCAGGTGTGAGAGCCAGAGCAGCAGCAGTCTGGGGTTTCCTGCAGTGTCCTGCTGTCTCCCCACAGGAGCCTCTCTAGGCTTAGAAACTGGTTTGCTCTTCACACCATTCAGCACTGCCCCTCTTTCCCTTCCTTGTGAGAATGCCAGACTGGCTGCACATCTTATGTCTGAGTTATAAACAGCTTTCCACCAAAAGCGAGCTGAGGTCACCACTAATTTTTCCACAGGCTGCTGAATAAAGCATAGGGTCAATAATTAGGACTTCTGTATTATTGGCTTCCTTTGTTCAGCTCTTTAAAGCATTTTTTTCTTTTCTTATAGACTAGATGTTTACTTCCATGGCAAAAAGCTTATTATTCCTACACATTATCTGAAATCCACCAAATCTTGAACTGCTGACAAAACATTTGAAATTTTATGCATTGAAGATCTTTCAGCTGCTACAATTATCATTGGTGGTGTTTTATACTACCAAGTAGAAATCCATGGGTGTGATGAAAACCTGGCTGAAAGCAATAGAAAGTACATCTGCCAATATATCCTGTGCTGCTGGTAGGTCTTGGAAGTTTAATTTTCTTGAACCAGATTCAGTACTCAATTGTAAGTACATTGCAAAGTAGGAGAGTGGAATTTACTGTATCAGGAAATTGACAATAAAAGGGTTTTCACTACGGTGTGTTTGGCTGCTGAAGTTACATAAACTGACGATGCACGTTTTGGTTGTGCTAAATAGCTGATGCTGAACACAATTGCTCTGTGGACTTCAGGTGTGGAAGCTGACAGTGTGGTGGTGTCACAAAGTCTCAGGAATGTCCTCTGTAGCAAGAGCAGAGCTCCCGTGGGAGGTGCTGTGATACAGAGCATGGATTTGGGCACACAGATGGGCTTAGGAAGTTGTGTTCCCTCACTGTGATCAGTTGGACACAACATGGTCAGCTGCAAACAGTTACTTAAAGCTGAAATACAATCACTTCAGAAAGGGTGATCTGGAAGCCTTTCTTCTGCAACACTGGGTTAAGTCTTTCTGAGTGAGAAGAAAGCCTATTTTCTAAAATCTCAGAAAGACTTTAGCAGTAAAACAGCACCCTGGAAATGACACCTGAGCACAGGAACACTACAGCATCTTAGGCAACTGCTTTGACTACAAATGCTCTAATACCTTTCATAAGGACTAGGGCTGGAAGGCTTTTACTTTCCTATTACATTTATAATAAAACCAAAACAACTGGATTTGAAATTGTGAATGCCTTGGAACCCATATAATACCATCCACAGTGACAGAGAATCAGGAACTGGTTCAGTATGTTGCAGTGTTCATATTTCAACGGGGTTACCAGCTTCATGCACTGATCTTTGAAGGGTATTACAAAATTCTTATTTGTTTCCAGGTCTTTTAAGAACGTTTTGCAGTAATGCTTTCACTGATATATTTTGCACATCCTGTGCTATAATTGTTTGAATCATCTTTAGAAACTTTGAGCTAGGTGTTGAACAGCCCATTTTGAAAGTTACTGAGACAGCAATGTATTGTTTTGAACCCAGAACTCATTCCAGACTTTTGTTCAGAAAACTATGTACCTTTCTAAGCATTTGCTCCTTTTAGGCTTTTTGTTTTTCCTTTTTTTAAACCCAGACACATTAACTGATGTCTCATTTTTCTTGAACCAGAAGCTTCACACTGGAAGATTCAAATATATTTACTCAAACTAGTGTCACCTAACTAAAACCAATATCATCCACAGATGATATCAGGCCTTTCCAAGTTCTGCAGTGTTCCACATAATTTTAAGGTTGTTCATTAAAACTCTTCCCTTCTGCCATCACTCTAAAATTTATTCATTTTTTCCCTGTTAAATGAAGAATGTTTAAAGTACATTTATTTATTGGTTTTCTTTCCCTTAATCATAGTGCAATCTTAGATTGCTGAATACCCCTTACAATAAAATAAGACAGTCTACAAAAAAGATAACCTAGTATGTTGGAGTGCAGTATTAATCACATTTCTGGTTATTTGTGGGAGTACATATTTCAGTCTTTTAATACATTTTTATCTTGAGCATTTAAAGAAAACTATTGACTCTATCAGAATGCAATAATTACATAAGAAATGTAATCAAAGTTCAAATACTGAGGGGGGAAAGGCTTTTATGGATATCAAAAATTAAGTTCAAATGATAATAGATCTTTCACATGACATTATAGTAGTATATATATTCTATTTATAGTATAGAATAGTATAACTGTGCATATATATATATACTAGTATATATATAATAGTATTATAATAGTAGTTGATTAACACTGCTTAGCAGAATAATGAAGTCCACTAACTGACCATGAAGTTCTGCTGTGTGAAACTGAAAGCTGAGACATTGATTACACTTTCAAACATGGAACAGTCACCAAGCTTAATAAATACATTGAAAAAACATTTACAATGAATACAGACAAAACGGTGTATTCTGCTTCTAAGGCTAGGTATTAAATGAAGCAAGATGGGACTCTTTCATCCATATGGAATTTCTTGATACTCTGCACAGAGCACATTAAGACTTTTAAACTGCCCTTTTCTATGCATTTATCTCTTGCCTCCATCACTGGGTGGTCCAAGTGCACACACAGCACCACCGTGCTTGGATCCCAAAGAGTAAAAGAGTCAATAAGACTGGAAAGGCTGAGCTCTAGAAATTCCTTCCCAGGGGCTGGATCCTGACCACGGTTAAAGGATGAAGCAGAAGGAAGGGAAAAGCTAGGGGAAGTGGTGTATTTCTGCATGCCACAGAGGCAGCACAGCTTACACCGTGTACTGCTCTGTTTGTCTTGGCAGATCTGGGTGCGCGGATCTGGCTGTGGGCGGGATTCTGCCAAGGATGGTCAGTGTTCGACTCACACCATGTTTAGGTCTCTAGTTATGCGTTTGTCTCCCATGTGCCTCTCTCTGCCAGTCCACAAAACAATGGCTTCCTAGGCATTTCTATTCTCAGCAGAAGAGAAAAACAATAATGTAAGCAGTATGACCATGTGCTCAATGTTTAGTTGAAGCTGCGGCATCCAATATATTAGAGATTTTGTCTGTAAGCCAGAAAGAAAATATAGACATAATAAAGAAGCTTTTAGTGATGATTGCTGTCACAAAATTAGATCAGAAAAATAAAATATACTCTCTACCACAACGGAATACAACATTTTATTGGTACAGCTTGCAAGGTTTCATGGCATGCAGTGCAGGATACCTCATGGTGATGCTGAATGCATTTCATGACCTGGTTTTGGCAGCTTCTGGGACACCCTCTGTGTAGCTGAATTTGTGTGCTCTTCTTTCCTCTTCACTTAGAAGCAAGGCACACATTGCAAAACATTTTAGTCCCATCTCATACCTCTATTAACCATCTCTGTCCAGTTGTGTTCCCTTGTCCCTCTGATGATGCAAAAGTCAAATGGAAATGTTTCAAATAACAATAGTGAGTTCTATATATTTACACTTGTTGCAAATTATCAGTTAAAGATTCTTTACATCTGCTACAGATTTTAAATGTTTTGTTTATGTGGATGGAAAAAGTTAATTGATTGTTCTATGGACAGACAGATTTAGAGAAATAATCACAATAATTCCATGTACTAGCTCTGAGTTCTGGATTTTACATTTAGATTCTGAAGTGTTTCAATGATGAGTAAGATTTCAAGCATAAGTTAATTTCCCTGTTTACTATGCATCTGAGGAGGCTTCTAGCATAAATTGATTACAGCAGGTACCTGGAATATTTTACCTTCATGAAAAGAAGCAAAGGTAAACCCATCCTGCTTCAAATATCTGTACTGTCAATGCACTGAAATTCCACCTCTGTCTCCTTCAGAAGCAATGCCATGTTCAAAGCAGTTGTGCACTGAGATGCTGGACTGTAGAAGAGGGTTTCTGCTTTTACTGAAGTTTGAGTGGTCTGTTGTGAGAAGCCTCTCAAATGCATAGGCTCTTTCATTTTCTGGGGCTAAATGTGCTGATCTTAGTCCAGAACCAATTGTTTAAGCATTGTGTTGGATGTGTATTCTCCTCCTCCCCACACTGTTTATGCCATTGTGTGTTCACTCTCTGCGTATCTTCCCTGGTTCCTCTCAGTTATGCTTTTGCTTTGTTCTGTAGTCTGCTAAAATCCTTACAGTTTTCACAGCATTTCTTACACTCTTTCATGTAACCTGTATTTTAACAATCCCATTCCCTCTTTCCCCCCCAGCTGTTACAATTTTTATTTTCCTGTCCACTTTGTGAGCAGAATGTTCCATATCATCATTTTTATTCCTCTGTGTTTTCTTCTTTTAGTCAAGCAGTTTTCTGTTCTTCCCTGTAGAATTACACTTTATGACTACCAGGCCATGTGTAGGACAAACAAAGAGAGTAGCGACAGTGCCCATAGCTTACTGGACGTAAGTACAGCACGTCTCATCAGCATCCTTCCATGCCATCATCAAAGAAAATTGCTGCAAATATCTCATGGCCGTTGTAAGACTGTTATTTTGATTTGGAATGCTTGCAGCTCTCATGTTTATCCCAGAGCATACAAAGGGTGGTTCGTTATAAACTAACGTGAAGTGTTCTGGTTTTTCGAGTTCAATCATTTTAATGCTGGGCCACCATTCCTGAGGTTCTGTCAGAAAGTTCTTTGCACTGTATGAATTTGCCCTCTTAGGAATTTGTAAATTTGGCAATAGATTGTGTTTTGTCTGGAGGACTGGAATCACATATGCCTTTTCTGTACGTAAACATGTAATTCAAATTAAAATTTGAGATTTTTTTAAATACAAACGGAATGTTCATTGACAAGGCATGCAAGTCAGTGATTTTAACAATTTCTTTTTCCTAGTATTTAAACATGTCTTTTAAAGTAGAACTTTGGTGCATTTAAACCCTTGTGTTGCAATTTGAGTACAAACCCTCTCCTTCTGCTAGGCTTGATTAGAGACAGCCTGGGTCTTGCCAAGGCAACAGTTCCTTATTGCTGCATCCTCTACCAGGGTAATAACCCCAAGGATACTTTGTGACCATGCATCCATTTTACTGATTGCTGTAATAATCTATCAGAACTGATCAGATGTTAGATAGAGGTTTTGCATATTAAAAAGGAACTGTTTTCACAAATAGATGACAGTAATAGCACAAAAAAATTCTTATGTAAAGAGAACAGCAGCAAAACACTGGCAATTTTGCCAGTCTGGAAAAGTTACCTGATAGTATTTATCTAACTAGAAAAACATAGATCTAACTAGAAAAAAAAATAACAACCTTTTAATAATTTTGTACATTTGGGGATATTTTCATTTACATATTCACATTATTCTGTTTTTCATATGCCTGGACTTATGGCATTTATCAGTTTGTTATCCACTAAAGTCTGAACTCTAAAAAAGACCAGCTTCCCATCATAAATACTAGATTGCAATGAGACCTAAATTATTAGTGAAATAGAACAGGCTGCTGTGAAACACATTTGCATGAAATATCTTAAAATATATTACAACTCTTAACACAAACCTTCTATCCAAAGATTTGGGACTTCAGTTCAGTTTGCCTAAGCACTCAGCAAGTAGAGCTGAAGCATTATCCCTTTAAAAAGTGGGCTCTAATCCAAAATTATATTTTTTTATTATTTCAAAATTTTCCAGGATATCCAGGGAAAAAACTCTGCATCTGTTATGGAATACCCTGAGACATGTCAAGGATTTTTTTTTATTTAAAGAAAGTCAAGCTCTTTAAACCTCAAGAGAGTTTTGGTGATCCTCAGTATGAAAGATGAAGAGAGTTTTAGATTATTATTTTCTTGTTGATTCAGTCACTTCTATCAACCATGACTACTGAGAAAGTATAAAGAGAACTTGCATTAAAGACACATAAGGTTGATTCCCCTTTTTTCTTGTTTTTTGCCCAGTTTTTTACATATCAGGTTATTAGGCAGTATCCAGTATAATTTCTGCTTAAGCAAAAGGTTTGCTCACAAATGTTTATCCTTCTTGTTGAGAATTATGGTTTTATAAATACAGGAATAGAGACAGGGACAAGATGGAAACTCCCTAAAAAGTTCCTGTTCTAAACAGCACAGACATGGAGATGAGGCATCAGAGACTCTGTCCCAGCCTTTTAGACTGTGGGAGTGAGGTGATAAATTAGGGATGGACTAGACCTGCAGATCACCTGGTCCATTTCTTTATCAGAATTGTATTGCTTCTTAACAGCTCCCCAGGTACTTTGTTATTTAGCACTTTTTTTTGTTTTAATTGCTCCAAGACCTATGTGATTCTCCATAGAACCACTTTGTTGCAAATGTAGCAGTGCCATGGAGCCACAGAACAAAATTGTTTTGGCTCTCAGTGGTGGTTTAAATAATGTAGAGAGAATAGAACTCCTGCAGTTTTTGTTGCAGTTTTTGAAGGAAGCATCTGTGAGTGGAAAAGGCTCTCAAGTAAAATCACATTTCATGAGAATGCATTTATATCAATGTAACTACATGCTTTTTCCACTGGGATTTCAAAACAAAATACGTTTTCATTTTTTGTAGACATTAATGATTTTTTTCCGATACACTGGAGTTTTAAATTTTAATTAATTTCTAGTATTATAGTTACTAAAACACATTGTATATTTCACACTAAATAAGTATTCTTCATAAGTAATAATGAATACATTGTTTTACATGAAATTTGGCATTATGAAAACAAAAGTATACAGCAAATTTAATTACTTGGGCATGAAATTTCAGGGTTTTTGATTTGGAATGAAAATAAATAAGATGTCCCACAGGGCTGACATTTTCTTTTTTTTCATCCCAGGAAAGTCTTGTAGTTCTTTATCTTTTCCTATAAGACAAGGCTTCACAGGTGAAAATCTTTCCTGTCTCAGACATTTTTCATTCTGCTGATTTGTGATCACAGCCTTCCATGGCGCTGCCTGAGTCCTTTGGGTCTGGGAATCCTCAGCCCTGCACAGAAACTTTCTCTGTGGCCCCTGAAAATTTTAGTTGTCCTGTTACTGCTCTGCCAAACAGCACAGCTTCAGTGAGTGCTGCTTTGGGGTGGTTAAGCATGATTTTAGATATCTGAGAAGTTCTGTCGTTATGATTTCTATGTGTTAAAATACTCTGTTTGCATCTAACAGAGTCGGCAGAATTTTATGCAACTCGGACATCCTAATAAAGATGAGGGAGACAAGGAGAAATTCCAAATTTCTGGAAGCTGACTTTTCTGCCTGGCTTTTTTTCATGCAAGATTAATCCTATTAATAGTCTTTTCAAATGAAATATTCAGAATATATTAGAAGTACTGTCAACAGAGGATTTTCAAAGGATTTGCTGTATTTGTTATGATCCAGAAAAACAGAGGGAGGAGGGGAAAAAAACTTCTTAAAGTGCTTACAACTGGACTGTCAAATGACACAGATAAACTTTTAGGTAAATTCAGACTTTTCTGAGCCTAATGAGGTTGAGGTAATGAAAAGAGATTTGCATTATGGAGAGGCAAGCCTGTGAGTTGCAGCCCAGGAAAAGCTCATTTTATCTACCCGAGCTGTTCCTCCAGCAATAGCCTGGGAAATAGGAACCCCTAGAGGTTAAAGATTTAAGAATCATTTGCAAAATCTTTCCTTTTCCCACTGATAATCTGTGTATATGACCAAGTATGATAAAAAGGAAATTTCATTACTTATAGATTTTAATAATCAGTATAATAATATTTCTTGATCATTAAAAAGGGCGTTTTTATGCTCTATATGCATTAGAATATCCAAAGCATTGTTTTTACATGAAGAATTCAGTTAAGATATAAATGCTGCATGTTTTGCCTTTTTATTAAATGAGTTTCTTCTCTCCAGCCTTATAATGCCTTCTTTGCTGCAGTAAAGTGGATTATGACTGAACTTGTCTTGTAAGTAGATTTCATCAAGAAAGTAATTAATATTTCTATGAATTACTAACTATTTATACTTTTGAATATTAATATTTGTACCTTTTGCATTTTACATGCATCGTGCTGTTTTTCTTGGATGATTTTAAATATAGCAGAACTTGTCAATTTTTTTTCCAATTTTGCATTTTTGAAATCTGAACGAATTTTTGCTGTACGACTGCAGTTTCACTTTTCTTGCATTCATGGTCTTCACTTATATCTGCATGTCTTTGTTCAGCAGATCACAATACACAACCCAAATTTCTTTCTGTGGTTACTGTTAAATTTTAGATACATGTCTGGCTGTTTGTGATGCTGCTTGGGTGGGCTGCTGTCAGAAGAGAAACTTGTTACCCTGACTCACTGTATGGTTTGTCACTTCATAAAACTCTGTAAGATGGACCCATTACAGTGCCAGATAAGGTGTACTTGGATGTTGCTGAATTTTTCTATCTCCATTAATATTTCTAAAATTCCCAGTTAATTCATAATGATCATTATCTTTAAGAGAAGGTGCCTAAGAAATAGCAATATCACATGGAGAAGAGGAAGCCTTAAAATGTGTTGTGTTATTAAGCTATATGATTTATTATTCTTCTTTTCTGAAAGCAGAGCTGCAGATATGAGTGAATTTTATCTTTACTGACATAGAACTGATTTTTTTTTCTTGTAGTCATTTTGTTTAATTGCAAATTGTATGAGCTTTTTTCAAAGTTCAGAATAAGAGTTAAGGAGAATTAAATGAATGACTGCTGCCAGAGGGCAGAGATTGATCTGAAATGCAGATTTCTAAGTGAATATAAAGGAAAGAAATTGTGTTAAAATGAGTCTGATGCTACATTTCACAGCTTTGAAAATGTTAAGAAACCTTCTATGTTTATAAGTATTGTAGATTCATGGGCATATGATGAACTGGATGTTGGTTTCACATTCTTTACAAAAACTGATTAACTGATACTTTTCAATCCGTTCTTCCAAGTAAATCATGGTGTATTTTAGTGTTCTTCACAATTTAGTTAGAGTTGATTAGACAGTGGTTAATCTTTTCTACTCTTCGAAATAAAGCAACTTTATTATTTCAATTGGAGAATTAATAAAATAAACTATTTTATGTGTACTCCTGTGTGGTAGCCAGGACAGTTGTAATCCCATGGCATTTTACTAGAGGCAAAATACCCACATGATGAAGAAATAATGTTCAACAGCAAAAATAGTGTGTGCTGCCATGCTTTGAGAGTTTTAATGGACACTCCAAATAAAATCAATATTTTAAATTAAAAAGGGGTAAATCTATGATTTATTGATGGGGTTAATTTCAGAATAAGTT
>VXBC01011152.1:310526-402596 GCA_013399945.1 Ploceus nigricollis
ATGGGTTAATTTTCAGAATAAGTTTTCAGAAGTAAAAAAAAAAAAAACAGTAAAAATATGAGAATAGCAGTAGGTGCTAATCCCAGAGTTATGCCAGTAACTTGAATTTCAGTTCTGTGTTAGCTTTTATTTAAAATAGGATTAACGTTATCAAGCTACTGCCAGTTTAGTATTTTGAAAACATTCTGTGGGGTAATGTGAAAACTCTAATAATTTCTCCAGGTTCCTTGTGGAATTTAATCTATGCAGTTGGTGGCACTCTGATCTAACAGCTAAAGGTAAGTGTAATTTTTTTCCTGGCATAATGGCAGAAATGTCTGGAGTAATTTGGACTTTTGAAATTCAGATGTGTGTACACTGTTTTAGATTAAATAATAAACATCTGATAATAGTTTTCCTCCCATGCCAGCATTCTTTTCTTTGTTAATGTTTCCTAAAACACAAGAGAATTAAGATCTTCTATAAATAGCCACTAAGTGCTTGTGTGCACTCTAGGAACACGTAACAGAAAAGTTAAAATAATAGATAATGATTAAATATGTTTTTTTAAAAACATTTCTCTTTATTCCAAAACCATCTTTGTGAATAAAGCAATTACACTGTTTTAGTTATATAGCCTTTTTTTTNAGCAGTGCTCTTCAAGTGACAATTTAAAAGGCAAATTGTTCTGTGTGTCATTGACTGGTGCAAGGATTTAAACTGAATTCTTCAGCTTCATATTTGCATATTTCTTAGCAAAGCAGGGGATAAAATTGCTGCTTTAGACTTCATTTAATATTTGCATTGCCTGGATACTAGGCTGTCTTCATGCCAAAATAATATCCTGTCTGAAGCTAAAATATCAGTCAGGCTCCTAAAAACCAAGATCAGCTGCTCAGTGATTTCCCGAAGCATGAAGAGAGGCATCCCTAACACAGAGGCTGGGAAGGACAGCCAGGTTTGCTGTGCTAGACCCAGAACATGCAGAACTGTTCCTTGAGGAATGGCAGCTGTGCCTGTCCTAGTCCTTGGTGACTGCAGAGCAGCCAAAGCAGCCAGCGTAGGAAATAATTTTTCTTTTTCAAGTGTACTGCACAAATATGCCTTAATATATCCTGACATGAAACATCCAGTGACATTTACATTGTATGCTAGGGAAAATATCTTTCAAATGCACCATCCCTCTTCATCTCATGAAAATGAATGTCTGATTTGTATTTTGAGAGTGCACTCACTACAGCAGAGGCAATAATAACTTGCAAACTTCCTTTTATTTAAAACAAAACTATCAGTGCAGGACTTTGATGGACCAATATTATTGAGAAATTTCCAGTCATGGTTTAGTTGACAGTGAAGTTTTAATTTCACAAGTCACTTGCTCCATTTCTTTGATGAGTTAAGAGTATTGGAAATATCCCCTCAACACGCTCATTGGAATCTCAGTACTTCCAGGGTAGTGCTTGCCCAGCTCATATCTGTTCAGGTAGCAAGGGATGGTTGTTTGGAAGCAGCATATCTTAGGAAGAAAAAGCAGAAGATATTTCACAAGAGAGCAGGAGAGAAAAGCACCTGCTTAGGTATTGTCTTCTGTAAATTCTATGGTACCACTAAGAGTTGTCATATTTATGACTGCACTTCATGAAATTAAAATTAATAAACTTGCACTTTTTTTTTTTTTACTTAACAATGTTTACCAAAGCTCAGAAAAAAAAAAATCAGTTCCTCGAGTGGAGAAGTTGCTTCCCACTCAAATTGTGACGTTAATAGAATGTGATATACTATGAAGATGCTGGAGGGTCCATACACACCTGCCCATTTGCCAAACCCTACTATGGAAAATACTTTTGCACAAGATCTTGTAATTGCAATCACATTTGTAAATGAGAGAGAAGAACCCCTAAACCTTGGACAACTGAATCATCTTCTGGACTCTAGCGAGGTGCAGGAAATGTGAGACCAATGAATCTTTTCAGCCTTTTCAACCTCTTTGTTACACAAGACATATGTTGATACAAGTGAGGGTAGACTCAAAACACAGGTGATAAACTCCAGTCATTCTTGACAACAGATAAGGAGAATAGAAGAGAAAGAAAAGAGGTGCAGTAAGACAATTTTCTAAAAAATACTGAACTATTAAATATCTCACAACCATAGTGAAAACATCAGAAATAACAAAACTTTTTGACCAGCTTTAGTACCTCCTTTGAGATCTGTGCATTTGTTGGAACAATCTTTGGTTTTTTATTATATGCAAAAACTGTGAACAGTTCAGAAATGCATGCCCTGGTGTGATTGGAAATGCAGATGTGGTGCATTTCCAATCACTTCCCTGGCACTGCTCAGTGGATGCACCACTCACTCTGAAACAGATCATCTCCAGGGGAAGGTCTGTCGAGCCCAAGAGCCTGTTCTGTGTAATCTATTTTTGTCATACCTCATCTTGTTTTCCCACTTAGCAACTAGTTTAAGATAGGGCTAACATTTGTGCTGATGTGCAAAGTGTATCTCTGTGTTAAGGAACAATGAAGGGGTGGGGAGGAAAAAGAAAGGGAATGAGGGAGAAACAATGTGTGACAGATAGTCCAGAGTGAGAGCCAGAAGAGCAGCTGTCCTGTAGCTTGACCTTGAACCAGCCCCACTGCTTCCTGGTAACTCAGTTTCCCAATAGTGACACTTTTTCCTTGCATTGCAAAGACTTCAGATTAAAGGTGCTATGGAGGCTTAATTATTACTATTTTGGGAAGCAGATAACAAACATTGCTTTTGGGCAAAGTAACTCTTCTGCCTCTCCCACCCACAGAGTTATTTTAACTGATGAAACCCAACAAAGATTCCCAAGTTGTAATATAAAATAGATGTTTTGGCTTCAGTAAAATATACCATAATTTGCATACCAAATAAATGTAAACTCCAATGAATAAAGGTTAGTGATGCACAGCACCACTGAGATAAAAGTGGCAGTAAATCCATCTTGGATCTACACAGAAAGAATAAAAACTCGTGCATAAATGTAAAGTAGGTTGGCAATGGCTAAACCATTAATAACTACTTTAACAGTGATGTCTTGCAAAATTACATTCCGTGGATAAACTTTTTTTTTTAAATTTAATTGTAAAAATAGCGTTATGCACTGCCTAGGAAATCTCACAGGGTGGCAGAAGCTGAGTAACATTTCCGTTCTCTGCGAGCTCTGTAACACAGCATCTCATGTTGTTCACAATTTTGTGTGCTGTTCTTCTCATGTTAACATCAAGATGTTTTTTCCTGTGCCTATAGCGCAGAGGTTGAAACAAACCCTAGAGCCCTGTGACACAGAATATCCAGCCTTTGTTTCCGAGCGCACTATAAAGGAGACCACGGGGAATATTGCTTGCGATGACTGTTTCAAGTAAGCCCTTTCAATTTTTTTTATACAACTGTTTATGACAAAGCAATAAAACTGAATTATTCAAGGCTGTGTTGAAGAACGTACAAGTCTGTTGTGTTTTATCCTGTGTATTGACCTCTGTCAAGGTGTCATTTCTCCTCTTACAGGGGTCACTTAAAACTTTGATGCTCTTAAATTAAAGCCGTGCCTATTACTTTCTACCAAAAAAATGTAAAAGAGGTAGAGGTTTATGTTAATTTCAAATAGTGAATGTTTTAATACTTTTCCTAAATGCAGGCAGCATTCTAAGGGCATAGGCTGTAAGATTTAGATTCAAAAGGTAAGTGCTGTTCAGTCTCCTGTCCAGGAGTGAAACCCTGCTGGATAGGTTAGGAATTCCCTTGTGGTAGAGTAAGATCTGGTTGTTTTACTGGAATGCCTTCTTAGAACTGTTAGTCTGAAAGAGTGGGAGACGATTAAATCTCTTCTCCAAACTTTCAGTGCTGGGAAGCTGAGTTACTAATAACAAATCTCACATGACAGTGCTGTAATGTCATTTCTACCAGTGCTCCTGTAAGCTTGTCCCTTATAGAGCTAAAAGAAGAGGAGGATTTCAGTCTAGCTTTCTTCTTTCACACTGAAAATATGTTTTCTCTGCATTTGGTGCCCATGTGCTGTGACATTTTGACTGTAGTTCTGGTACATTTTAATTGTGAAATTGCATAGGTATTGCTTATGCAAATTTCTGTACTTTGATAAGTCTCTTAATTGGATTTCCTTTATGCTGAGAGGTTGTCATCGCCAGGGAGATTAGTATTTACAGCAATAATTTGTCTATCAATATAAATGTCAGGAAGAATTTATAAGTTAAACAAAAATTGTTACAGCTCTTCCTTTCCAGGCTAAATCAATATGCAATTAGCAAATAAAGGTGAAAACTTCACTTTGAAGTCAGTAGGTGTGCTTCTGGACTTACTCCTAAATTTTCTCCTTGATATTTTCATTACTTTAAAACAGGAAACAGGAGTAAGTACACTGCAGATAAATTTTAAGTGCTAATATTCACTTTTCATTTGCTACTGACCAACTTTTAAGTAGGAGGAAATTGTTAATGTCTCGTATGAATAATTGGTTTTATATGGCTTTGTGGAATAGAAGTATGAGAGTGCTTTGTAAATTGATGCTCTGGAACCCTTTAAGTGCAACAATGGGTCCCACTGCCTGAAAAGTACAAACTCAACAAAATCAAGCCGTGATTTTTCCACTTGACATATTGAATACAATGAAGGTTACACTGCTGTGAGTGCTTTGTGCCAGCATTGTAGAATTTAAGCAGCCTTATTTTGTGATAATTTAGCAGAAGGTTACTGAGAAGTTGTGCAACAAATTATCGTGCAGTCCTGGAGGTGTTCCAGGCCAGGTTGGATGGGGTTTTCAGCACCCTGGTCTTGGGGAAGGTGTCCCTGCCCTGGCAGGGGGGCTGGAACCAGATGGTTTTTAAGGTCTCTTCAAACCCTAACCATTGTATGATTCTGTTTAAATATTGCAAACAGACATGATTCTATGCAGGGAAGATTAATTTAACAGGACTAGGTTTTCTCAAAGGAATGCAGATTTTAGTCTGTGTTCCTAGGTAACTTCAGGTCAAAGGAAATAAGTTTCAAAAATAATACAATTCTGCAATACTTGGAAGGCACCAAGTTGGAAACTGAGTTTAGTGAAAATTATAGTATTTCAAAAATAATGCAGTAAGATCTTTTTCATAGAAAAACATTTTGTGTTCCACAGTGGAAAAAAAAATAAAAGAAAACCCTGTAAGTTGCAAACTGATCTCAAGGCACCCATTATTTTTCTCCACAAGCAATGGCAAAACCTAAAGAAATAATCCAGAAGAACTATTAGATTCTCATGGGAAAGTTGTTCGTTATACCGTTTACCCACTGTCATTAACAATCTACAAATTGCATCTAAGATTGCAGACTGCATTGGATTCCAAATATTTTTGTTATAACCCAGGACACTTTCCCGCAGAACAGCTAAGGAATTTGACCCAAAGTCCTTTGTAGACCTACATCTTCTGACCCAGTTTTCTGTTTCATAGCCTCAGTACCAATAAATATTTTTACAAGCAAGTGTATTGCTTAATATTTGTAATTTAAGAATGATGGGCTCAATCAGTCAAAATTCAGATTCAATCTTTTATACAGTAAGTCTGGAGCTGACCCTGTGTCCACTGCTTAACCTGTGCAGCATCACTTTGAGCCACTGGGGATGGTTTTCTGTGTCCTCCTTGGATCGTGTTATAGGTTAATCTGTGATACATAATTGTAAATATTTATTGCAAATAGAAGATAATTGTAAATATTTACCTGATCATGTACCTCGTGGAATACTGAAAAACTACTTGAAAGACATTAGGAAAGTCAGTATATTGTGAAGAGGTTTGCAGACAAAAGTTGTGCAAATACTCTGCTTTAAGCAAGTTTGTGTCAAAAGACACAAAAGACCCAGTCCCTGGCTTTTGTTCCTGCAGTGCCAGGCACTACTATAGAGCCCTTGTCTGAAAAAGGAGACGAAAAACTGTCTCTTAGTAGAAGTAAAAATGATGACTGATGTTAATTGAAACCATATAATGTTACTTAGATAAGACATTTTGGGGCACAAATACAGTGGTTATGCTAACAAAGTCACAGTCATAGCCAGCAAGGTCACAGGGTGAGGGGCAGAGGCTCAGTTTTATTCTGTCGTGGGTGTGCTGTTACTGATCTTGTAGAAATTCTCTGCCCATGCACAGAGGGACAGTTACCAACTGCAGGAATGAAAATTCATAAACATTTCCAATCAGAAATTTAATCATGGGTGCTTGGATTTAAACTGAAGTATCCAAAAATAAATCACACAGTAGAAAGGACTACCTGCTAATTACTTTTTTAGTAACTGGCTCACGTTTACAGCCATCTGTGGGAGCTCATTCAGTGGAAGGACACCTATACACTTAAGCAGGCTTTGAGTCAGGCACTAAATATATACAGACACATAAAATGCACTCCCTATATGTAAACTTATCTCTTACAAGCAAACTACTTTGGGATAAATTGCAACGTTTAAAAACGATCTTCAAAAATATAGGTTTTATTAAGAAAGCAGGAGCCTAAAAGAAAATAAGAATTAACATAAGAATGTCATTAGGGTCAGGGTTTGGCTGTTCCACCCCATAATTTGTTGTTATTCAATATCCCAATGATTATTAAATTAATCTGTTATTTAAACAGCAATCAAAAACAAGTCAACCCACATTTTATAAGCACTGTCAACAAGAGAGAAAAACTGGGATTTTTTTGAAAAATCTAAAATGGTTTCATATTTTCCAGTAAGCTATTCCTTTTTATAGCAAAAAACCTAATAAAAAATAAACCCCATTACTTCTGAAAACTAATATCATAGACTATTCTATCACAGCCTCAATGTTGAAAGTAATTAATTGCTAAAGAGAAATATTTTTTCTTTATCAGTCTCAACTGGCACTCTTTCTGTGGAGTCAGAACTACACTAATGACAGATGTACTTGGTATGGGCTTTAAAGGTGTTGTGCTGCTCAGAAATAAGTTTCTGATTAGATATCAAGCTTGAACTTTTAGGCTATATAAATGTCTCAGTGCTGCCTGTAGTTTTATGAAGTATTGCCCCAATATTCTAGCCAATTTTAAATATAAGTGTGCAAACCAATGTTCTTCAGCAACGCTCACTGGGTACCTCACCAGTTTTTGCCTTCTGGGGATCTCATCATAACAAATTTTTGTTGCACTAAAAGTGTCTAAAAAAAGAATCCTTAGAATGTCAAAGTTGTTATAAAATAGAATTGATGATGGCTGTTAATATTAAAAAATATTTGCCAGTCTTTTTAGTATATCTTCCCATCTCTTTGTAGAACAAAAATGTTTTTGTCTAATTGCAAATCTCATTTATGCATGAAAATTCAAATGTTTTCATTTAGCTTCATATAGGAAAATACCATTAATTTCAGCTGTAACTGCTATGAAGGTGAGTATAGCAATTTAGTCATCTGATTATTTATACTTTAAGCATATATGTTAAAATTTCAAAGCTGCAAGGAGCCAGTTGAGTGGAGTTGCCAAATTTGTGTGTTGACTGTAAAAACTGTGGGTATACAGATTAGGCAGCAGTTGCACAGTCAAATGCTTAAAAATTTGCCCTTTTAACCTCTCCTGTTCATGTGTGATGACATATTGGACTTGGATGAAGATCAAAAATCTGGCCTTACTTCCAAAAAATCCCCCTTCACTTTTAATTGCAGTACTCATGGGTCTACAAGGTCAATACCAAAACCCCAAAGAAGCTGTTTTGTTTCCAGTTGATCCTTTGTTCACAATCTTAAGACACAAAGAAGAAAGTAAATATAAGAAAGCCATATTGTCACTAGGGAAACAAGGAAGCATTTAGGTACAATCATCCTAACCCTGGGAAAGATTTATGTGTGTTTTAATTATGCCAGATATGAAAGATGATTGCATTTACTTTACCTTGTTGGGCATCACATGTAAATTGCCTGTTAAAATGTATAGGAAATACTTATTTGAATAAACACTGTCCCATGTTTCATCTATTTGTCCCAATAGAATGTTAGTAAGCAGACATTAAGTTATCAAGGAAAACCATCAAGAAACCAAATTGTTTCTCCTGCTTTCTCATAGACTGGGCATTGAATGCTGTTTATTGTCAATAAAAGAGGTAAATGGCAATGGAAGTGTAGTTCAGGATGACACTGAACCCTTCATGTGGATTTATAATGGCAAATTTCAGACTTGTCCACTAAATGCACAGATTTGGCAGTAACAGATAAATAACAACACAAATTAGATGCAGACTGCTCAGGGCATTGAGTATATTAGTGTCAGGAGCAGTGCAATCTGCAGACGTTAAAATGGAGATGGTTTTTAAAACCCACTTAATCTCGAGACATACCACCATTTGCTAAAATATTTCCGCATTTCTTTCTCAGTAGAAGCTTGCCAAACTGCTGTACTTGATCATGTTTAAAATGTGAAAATAAATACACAGTTCAATTTCCCATGAAATAAATAATCATTTGCCTTTTCAGATGTAGTTAGTTTACTTCTAAACA
Source organism: Ploceus nigricollis (assembly GCA_013399945.1). Classification (NCBI taxonomy): domain Eukaryota; kingdom Metazoa; phylum Chordata; class Aves; order Passeriformes; family Ploceidae; genus Ploceus; species Ploceus nigricollis. Next base: position 319,016 of record VXBC01011152.1, read on the forward strand.
AACCAGCTTGCCACATAAAGCAGCCAAAGCATCCAGGGCACACTTCTTCTCTTTCGGAGCTCTGTCGATGTGTATGAGAGTGTCCCTGTGTCTGTCCTCAGGCTTTAAATTATAGTCAGTCTTCTAGAAGGCATTTTGGATTGTGTTCTTTTTTGGTGTATCGGCCTTTTATGATCCTGAGGGAAATGCTGTCTCTATTTCCCCACCCTTGGTTGAGCCATGTGTGTTCTTGCACTGTTCTTTTCCAGCAGCCGTGCCTGGTACCCGCGGGACGATGGCACGTGGATGGTTTGGACCCGTGCCCACGCTGGGTCACAGGTGTGCTGCAGCCAAACTGCTCAGGGCTGCTCTTCACAGTGCTGAACAGACCTTGATGCCTGAGAGCTTGCTTAGATGTGCACGGAGCTAAAGGAATATCTTCAAGGGAAACTCTGTATTTTGCGTGCCTCGGTGGTTCATTGTTGAAGTCCCAAGGATCACAATCTAAGTATATGGAATTATCTTGCACTTCTCTTTTCAAAAGTAGGGCTTCCAGACTTGAAGAATACTTATGGCTATTAAAAAGTCTTTAAATTTGAGGCAACAGCAGTATTTCTAGAAACTTATTTTAGCCAAAACCCCAAAACTCTAGAAGATCCAAAAATATTTTTTCCTTGTTCTTTCCTTGTAAAAAGTATCAAATTATGCAATTTAAACTGCTAGAATTGTTTATTAAAGGTCTTTATACTTAGCTTAAAATGTTATATTGTGTGTTACCCACACTTCTCCACTTGCAGGCTGAGTAACTTTCTCTTCACTTCAAAGGCACCAGTGATTATAATGTTTGTCATGCAGGTGTAATTTAAAGTCACTGTATGGGCAATTTAATTCTACCCTTTGATAATGTATATTTTGAATGACCAGTTCAGGAAACACTGTAAATTACTATTTTCATTTAAGAAAAAAGGTATATAAAATAATAGGGCAAGACATATCTAAGTTACCAGGCAGGTCTGTGCCTGCCAGTCATCAGTTTAACAATCCCTTGGACAGTTTTCAAGGCTGGAGAATTTCTGTTTGCTTGGGGATTTTGTTTTTCTCTTTTTTTGTTTCAGAACATTTTTAGTATGCTTGCTGAATTCTGGATCATTTTGTTTGTACACAGATTGCCACCCTACGTCTCCCTCTGTAAGCACCATAAAATCTTGGAATTTTAGTGAAAATGAAGTTTAGCTACAGATTTTCTCTCACCAGCGGGATGAGATGTGCATTCTGTCTCTTAACTCCCCACTTCCAATAAAACCTCTGCAGGGGAATGTGATGATCTTCATAGTTAAAATCAGTATTCCATTAAAATATAAATCATAATCTACTTAAAAGTTAGCTTAATTTTACATTTTGAACAAGCATTAATAAATATTCATGAAATGATAGATGGTAGCTGATGCAATGAAAGGATGCTTTGTAATGACAAGGGATTTAAAAAGTTGTATGTGTGCCATAATGTATAGAGCTCAGTAGAAATATATATTATTTTTATTAACAATGGCTTGGGATAGGAAAAAATGATTGAAATTGAGAAACGTTGCAATGAATTTTTAAAGCCAGGCACAGTTGTGAAGAATTGCTAATACTGGAACATTAATTTTAGTTTGTAATATATTCATATTATAGGCAGATGTAAAACAATGCAAACATGCCTTAGACATCTTTACATGGAACAGTTTCCTTTTTAAAGGGTTTGGGATAGCTTAATGAATATTTTAGAGCCTTTAACTTAGAAAAACAACATGAATCTTAAGATTTGAGAGCCATGCAAGGAACATTTGTGTATTATATAAAATAATACAGAGTTTTAGCTGGCTATGGAAAAGGTGGCACCTAGTGTTCTTGAGTCTTTCAGATGTGGCCTTCTCAATCATTGCTAAAGTTTATGTTAACAGAAATAAATTAACAACATCCTTGCAAAACACACTGGACACATCCAATGAGGAGTTTAGCTCCAGGATTTATTACTCTTTTAATGTGAATCTCCTGGTCATTTCTGCTTTTTATACTTCAGTTTGTGTTGTGCAGTTCCTTGCTAGAGTCATATTGTTGATGAGACTTGACCTTAAGTGGTGGAAAAGAGTAGTTACTAATTCTTGCAATTAAATGTTACTTTTACAATGTCATATGATATCTGTGAGCTTTCCTAAACCAGAATTTATCAACTTGCTTTTTAATCTTAAAGTTATATTTAGAACCTAGCTTAGAAATCATATAGCATTTTAAAAAACACAATCTGAGATGTCTCTCAATACAAACCACAACTACTTGTGTAGAGCTAAAGAACTCTGCTAAAAACACATATTTGCTAACATGCTGTAGAGGAGCTGCATTTTTCAGCCTGGATATCTTCCCTGACCTCTCTGTTGTGGTCTTGTTAACCAGGTGTCACTGCCAAAAGAAAAAGTCTTTAGGGGACCTCTGATATGATTTGCTTTGTGCAGTCACTGTGAGCACAGAACCGGGTACCCACCCTGCTTGTGGAGACCCATGCACATCACACTCAGCTTGGGTTTGTTCAGGGGCATGAATGCTGGCAAATATTTAAAGTTTGTGGGATTTCTGGTCTTGATTTCTTTGAAAAAAAATGGCCAGTACATTTTAAAGCTGGAGGTCTGAAACTCTCCATTATCCTACACCTCGTATGGAAAGGTGGCTGCACTAGAAGGTCACAAACAGTCCAGTGCCTCACTACACTGAGGATCTTCTGTCATCCTAAAGGCTGTACACTCTAAGTTTTTGGATGTTTGCAGGATTCCTAACATGCAGTTGGTCAAGTACTCTTGTCTGAGCATCAGTTAATTGAGAAAGAATCCCCTCCTGGTGGGGAGTGAGCGAGGATGGGCACTTCTGGGGATCCCGTCTGAAGCCAAGGGGCTTCCAGCCATGGCACAGCTCTGTGGGGCTCTGGGCACTCAGCAGCACAGGAATGCTGAGGATGACACTGCTCACCTAAATCCTCAGTGTTAAACCTTGCTCTAAGTAAGTTTGCACTGATACCAAATTGCACTACAGTCAGTCAGGCTGTATGTGGTGGCAATATTTTGCTAGCATGAGGTCAGGATCCAATTCCAAGCCTGAGGCTGGAAGTTTATCTGCCTCTTTTCATGTGAGAGAACCATTAGCTGATTTTTTATACACTGCTCCAGCTCTCAGAAATGTTGTTATTGGCATATATGTTATTTTTACAAATTGCATTAAACATTTCATTCTCTGTCATCATTTATTTGGAAAAAAAACCACGAAAAAACACAAAAAACAAGTAGCACAACTTGACTGTGATATAAACATTTCATTCATTCATTGCAAAAATGTGATAAGCGAGAGAGATGTGGGTTGGAAATGTGGCCAGCAGCCTGGAAAGCACATGATAGGAGTTGGGAAACAGCAAAGTGGATATCTGCACTTCAGCTGAATGCTTAAAGTTTGTTCCAGACCATTAGGGTTGAACATTTGCAACCAACAGTTTTGTGAGTAACACATATTTGAGTGCAGCATGCACAATATTTTCCATTTACTCTGCCCTCATGCTGGTATTTTTTTTTCTCTCAAATATAGGAAAGATCACATTTGACAGATGTGAAATGTAATCCCAAAGTTACAACTCATCTTAATCCAAAATACTCCAAGTTCATTAATGGAGGTTTGCAGGCAAAAAATACACTGAAACACCCAGAGGGAAAGGGCTGAGTTTGCAGTGATGCTCAAGAGCCAGAGTGGCCACTGAGGGCTATCAAAGTTGAGTTCCATGGAAATTTAGACACTTCCTCACATCTTTGTGCATTTGTTTAGTTTGCCAATTTTAACATATTGCCCTATGTTTATTTCAGTTCAAACTACTCCCAGTGAAATTCTTCCATGCTTTGTAGGATTTGTCTGCCTGAGCAAACAAGTGATATTTAAAGGATCTTTTCTATTGTCACATGAAAATGATTGGTATGATTATGTATGTGCAGGAGGGACATTTGCTAACACAATACTATAATATTCTACTCATGATTTTAAGTCCCACAGTCATCACTGTGATATTAAACAATAGTAATAGTGTTCCAGTGGTCATTAAGGAAAAAAATGGAAAATACATACATGGATTTTTTTGCTCTTAAATCAGGCTGCTAAACCTTCTGAGCATGGAATTAAAAATGAATCCGAACAGTGATTTAAATATTTATATTACTAAAATCCTGCATAAGCCATGTGTTTGTCATGACCACATATTCTACTGCAGAGTGTCTGTTGTTATAAGCACAGATATAACAGCAGGGTATTTTTGTAAAATTAAAATGGAATACTGATTGTATATATAGATTAGCAATTATTAGTTATGAACAGGGTTTTTTTTAATTAAAGTGCAATAATAAAGTATTTTTGTGAGAAAAAAAGAATTTTTAACAGGAAACACACAGCATTGTTTTTAAACAAGTTTAATTGCTTTTAATGTTGTTGCTGTGTTCAAATCCTCCCCAAATTACAAAGAAATATCTTCCATTCTTCAGTATAATGAGGAGATATTCTCTCTAAATGTTCTGGTCCCACAAGCATAGTTTTATCCTGTGTCTTCCAAGTTCCATGCTGCTTGACATTAGTTCTGTTCCCTCTAACACTTTTCAGCCTTTGCAGCTGTTTGAAGAAAATAGGGAGCCATGGATCTGAAAATCAGAGATTTCTGAATGCTCTCAGGAGGCTCCCTGCCATTCTTTGTTGCTGGAACAAGTCTTGTAGCAGTGTCAGTAGCCACCAGCTAATGGCAGCAGGGCTGTAGGCCAGAAGGAGGAAAATAGTTCAGTGCAAATGACCAAGAAATGGTGGTGTTTGGGATCCTCAGTCTGAACAACCCATTGTCACTGTGCCCTCTCTTACAGCTGCCTGGCCCACACTCAGGCCCATACAAAACATGCTGTGTTGAACCAGTTTCCCAAAGATTCACTGTGCTGGGGCTGTGGAAGTGGCTGCTCATGAGCAGGGAAACCTCACGTCTGTGTTCAGTTTATATCCAGTCCAAAATTTAACACCAGTGGACAAGGAAATGGATTACCTCTCCTGCATGGAAATACAGAGACTAAGCTGCTCAACTGTAATATTGATTTCCTTTAAGAGCAGATGCTGTAGTCAAATGGTGGAGAGTAAACAACTTAAAGGTTAGGTTTGCTTAGCCGGACGAGACACAGCTCTGGTGTGTCCTAAATAGAATTACCTTAGCTTTGCCTGTATTGATCCAGCTATGCTAGGAAAGGAAAGGGGAACCCAACTGCATTTCAGAGACAAGGTGTCAAGCCTACCACATACAGATTTTGGACCATATGATCGAGGTATTTGCAGTGAAGCAATGACCTGCATTAAGAAGGGAAATCAGTGACTCACAGAAGTGAGTGATCTGCAAGTTGGCCAGTGAGCAGGACTTGGTAAGTCAGGAGATACAGCAGCCAGGAAGGAAAGAGGGCACAGCTCCACCTTGGTCCTGCTGGGCCTGCTTCCATCAGCATGAGAAATGCTCCAGAATCTCTAAGGAGACAGAGTCCTCATGGCAAAGGCACCTCCTGCAGGAGCAGCAAACCTGCTTCCCTAGATCCTTTCCCACAGGGCACTGTCACTGCTTGTCCTGTTGTCCCTGTCCTGTCCTCCATCTTGGAACATCTTCCTCCTTTTCCAGAGAGGTTTGTCCCTCTCCCAGTTCCCTCAAACACTTTGCCACCCAGGGGCTCAGAGACAGAAAGATGAAAGAGAAAGAAGTGTGGAGGGAAGGCAGTGCTGCAAGGGTAGTATCAGCTCAGTCCTTGCTTCTGTACTGTATATATTCTAATTATTGCTCCTTACGGAAGAAAGCGATTCTTATAATATGAATTTTGGGAATTAGGTTGGGGGTTTTGATTTGTTCGGGGTTTTTTTTAAACACAGTCTGGGGAAGAAATTATTATAACAATAGAATATATATTATAACTCTTTAAAAACTTCTACATACACAAATTAAAGGGAGAGATTCCAATTTACATTTAAACCAAAAAAAAAACAACAAACAATAAAACCCCAAACAAACCAGATTTGAATGTAATGTGCTGGCTCTCTAAGAACAGGTGTTGTAGCCCACACTTAGCTTTAGGTATCATGTTTCACCCTGTTCAGGATACATTTCTCTGCAGGATCACTGTCCATGTCAGAGAGAAGGACCCTCCTGCAGAGGATGACTCAGATCCCCAAAGCCCCAAATATCTCCTGCCCTGAATTATCCTTGAATAGTCTGGGTCTCTGCATGGCCAGAGTTGGAGGTGCTCACCCTTCCAATGCAGGAACCTGAGTTATGTGCTCAAAGGCAGCAGGAGTGATTGCACCCCAGCATTTGCACTGCCGTGCTGTTGTGATGCTTTCCAAGTTACAGGCTGTCTAAAGGAGTTAGAAAGAACTGATTATCTGTGGAAAGAGTCATTTGGCCACCAGACACACGTTAAAATGTGCTTTCTTATCATGCCTTCAGGAGCATGACTACCAAATATAATTATGAACACTGCAGTATTTGAAGTCCAAGTCTCTTTCTTTATAATTGCACAATGAAAAATTAATTTTCAAGGAACAGATTAATAAGTATTGCTTTTTGAGCAAATATTTTCTACTTCCAATTAAAACATGAAGCTGTTTTTTTTTTTCCCAAATCAATTTGCATTTTATTTGTGCACATTTTTTATATGGACCAAAACCAAAAGAGGTTAAAAAGAAACAGATATTGTGTGTGCAACATGACAAAATTGTCATGTAACACTCTGACTCAAAATACAGAGTTCCTTGCAGACTTACTCTCTGTAGTTATTTTTTCTTCATTAACAAAATAGTTGGGCATAACTAGATTTTCTTCCTCCCTCTCTGTCTACCCCTTTCAAGTATTAAATTTCTTCCTTCCTCACCTTCCCCACAAAGTCAAGAAACAGTTTGTTTTCAGGTCTGTTTTAAGCCTCTGAACCTGCACATCAAATAAACCAAGCTAGTTCCTCAGTGGTTGAAAGATGGAGGAGAAATTATTAATAAGCTTCTCATTGACTCAATGTAGCTTCTACAGGAACCCCAACAGTTTAGTCTGTTTTATATTTGGAGATATATGTAAGCCTATTCCTGTGCTGCCCCTATTGAATGATGGTGATGATTCTGCAGTAGACGAAAAGGATTCAAATCAAAAGATTTACACTACTTAAAACAAAAAGAGCTTTATCCTTTAAATGTGAAACATTCTCCATAATAATAAGGCACTTAAACATAGACTTTCTTTTGATTGTTAAAGCAGCAATAAAGTTCAGCCAAACTCCTTACTCAGTCCTTGAGAGTTGGTTTCCATATTACCAGGGACACAAATGCCAGCTTAAGCCAGCAGGTGTTCAGAAATGGTTATTGTAAGAGAACCTTTAGAGACTCACAGTGGATCTCACAAAAAGATAATACCATTTTCCTTACTTTGTCAGCGACTTCATTTCTCACTGCAGCCATGGAAGCTGTTTGCTGGAGGTTTTTCTCCCTTGCAACAGAGCCTTGGCGTACACAGTGAAGTATTTTGGTGGAATGTCTCAGTCTCTGAAAGGCTTTGGTCTGACTGTGTTTGTGCACCTTTTGTTTTCTCTGAATGTTTGGTTCCTGAGACTTACTGGCATGAATGTTCAAAATGAATTTCAAAGATGCATATGCATGTCACCATGGGAACTGAAGGCTGGTCTCAAAGAGCAGAGCTGCTGCTGGGATGATTGTGTGCTTTATCCAGTTTGGGCATGGAAGCAGTGCCATGTGGATTATCTGAATAGTCACACAGCAACTGTGGTGCTACGAATGGCACAAACTTCTTTGCCACTGATCTGGTGAGGGCAGGAATATCTCATGACTGTGAAATGATCTTGAATTACAGTGGCTGAAAGAGGTGTATTTTGTTTGTGCAAACTATTAATAGAAAAGAAAGATAAAATAGACATTTTTTGCCCTTATTTATTTGCTCGGCTCAATCTTGGTCTTGAATCCTCTGTCTTCACTTGTTATGTTGGCTTTACAACTTCATTTGCAGATTATGTTTGAGAATTGTGTAAGGGGAAACATCCATATACTGCTTGATGAAGAAAACATTTTCTTTTAAAATTACTTCTAGTGAGAGGATGAGAAGCCCGTTGTTTCACTTCTCAAGATATTAATTAAGTTGTTATTGTGCACTAAGGAAAAAAAATGCCTACGGTGAGCCAAAAGTTTCAGTGTTTTATGGTTCTTAATAGCAGTCCCATGCTCTGTGACAGCCACCATAACCTCAGACACTTCACAAACTTCTGTACTAGTTAAACAGCCTGTAGGTCTGTAAGAATATTCACTGTTTGGTAAACAGAGTCAATGTACTTAGTTGATACCTATGATATAATTCCTAAGGTAGCAAAGAGGGGTTTTTACATAACCAATATATTGCTCTTTGAACTGCCTTTAATTCCTAATTTCCATCAGTAATTGCAGGTACTGCATTCCCCAAATTGATGAAGTCAAAAATGATGAAGGCTTGCAGTAATAAAACAATACAGAAAATTTTGCTAGGCTTTGTTGCTTCGTTGTTTAGTAATTTATTCAGCATCATAGTTCTGTAATTGAAACATTCTTCTGGAATAAGTGCTTTCATCCCTGCCAGGTGAAGTGATGGGAATTTTTCTTCCCCCCTCTCTAGTTTGAGGAAGGAATAGCCTTATACTGCACAGCCCTTATGGCACCTCAAAGTGGGTGAAAGAAGAATCAGAATGGGAAATTGCCCAACTTTCATGAGCTGGCACCTTTAAACCTGGCTGTAGGGTACATGATTTCCACAGGCTTCAGTGTTCACCTGGGGGGTCACAAAAAGGGGTGTCACAAAAGGGCTTGAATTTGGGCACACCACAGGTAAAATAGAAGAGTAATTACTCCCTTCTCAGCAAAAAGATTTAATCATTTAGCATCCAATTAATTGTTAAAGCATTTTATGCCCATCAGGTTCTTTTCTGAGCTAGTTTTAAAAATACAATGAACATAAGTTTCAGACTGCACCAAATGCAAATTTTGCCAGTTTCTGGCAGTAAAAGTAATGATTATTCTGTCCTTTACTGTTTGATTTATTCATAGCTGTTTTGAGAAATTCATGCAGTACAATTTTGGTGCTATTGCCTGCTAAAGATTTTTCCTCCTTTCCTTTTATTGGCCCCATTTCTCCCACACACAAATCCACAAAGCCACAGATGCTCCATTACAATGATGTCAGTCTTGCTACATGCTCCAGCTGTTTGGTAGGTACATTTATAAAGTTCAGCCTTTTACATTATGCCATAAATGTATATTTCATGTATAAACATAAAGTTAACATATTGCAGATCACTCTAAGTGTAATTCTAATGGAGGTTCAGTAAGTTTAAAAAATACTGAAAAGCATTTAATCTTTCCGTTGGCAACATTTTTATAGTAAGTTTTCCAAATTTTTTTTCTTAGGCTAGGTTTAAATATTCCCTGCCCTCTCTGCTATTTCATCTTCTGTGATCTTTGGAAAAAGCAGGGAGTTATTATAGTAAGACAATATGTATTTTAAAGAAAGATGTCTGAGGAAAAATATGTTTCTCTCCACGTCTTTTTGGTGCTCAAACCCTCACTTAGCATTCTGTACATTTACCAGCAAGCCACACTGCAAAACACCTAATTCTTGCAGTTGCCAGATTTCAGTGATATTCTGTATGGCCAATACCCTGCTGATAGGATGTATAAATTCTAACAGATTGTTTCAAAATTTCATGAAGAATGGGATCTGAGCTTAAAACCATTCTTTGTATTGTGTCCTGAGTTTCAAAAGAAAGGCTAAATAGTGTCTATTTGGCTCTGCTTTTGCCCCTTTTCTCTTTGGTAAGTGCTTAAGGGTTCAGCTCACTGAAACTCTGTGCATCATTGACTGGTGCCCACAGGATCCTTCCCTGGTCTCCCCTGGGTGCCTTCTTTCTTGCTCTCCCTTTGAGTTGCCTACTTTGTCTTCATTTGATTGTGGTGCTGAGTTATCACCATATTTATACCAGAGAGTCATTATTCTAAAATAAATCACTTTGGAAAATTTTGAGGCCTAATCTCTGTTTTGTTGGCTCAGTAATAAAATGGCTCTCAAGAGGACAGATGAAAGCTGAGATCAGGAGCTGATGTTGCTTCAAGCAAGACCCAGAGTGCACAAAGGCCCTAATACAACTGTAGAGACTCAAGTTTGGGACTGTGAGCTATCAGTGTGTGGCTGCAGAGGAACCTGAACCTTCATTAGTGTTGTGGATCTGTTCTATTCCAGACTGCAAATACATAAAAGTCTGATAAACTCCTAACAAGAACCAGTGGCTCCTAAATGCTGATAATGTCACCATTATTTGTTTTCTTTTTAATTTTCAGGTCTTTTGTTATCCAGCAGATCCCAAGTAGCAACCTCTTCATGGTGGTAGTAGATAATGAATGCTTCTGTGATTCTATCCCACCAATTACCATGGCACCTATAGAAATAAGATATATCCTTTTATTACAAACTGGTCAGAAACAAATTCAAGATGCAAATATTGAAAAACTTTTTATCATGTAAAACTTGCATTGCATGACAACATCACCCATTGTATGTGCTGTTTGAAATTAAGCCATCTGGGAATATGTTCTCATTATTTTTTCAATGAGCATTCACTTTTTTTTTCTTTTTTGAGCAGCCAATATAAATTAAGCAAGCACACTTATATGGATCTTATGTAGCATAAGGTCATGGTCATCTTTAGACAGTTGAACATCTTTCAAATTAGGCACTAAGTATGTAATTTTATTATCAGGATGGACCTCATTATATTGGAACTTACAGAACTCCCTCTAATATAGATATCTCTTTATTTAAGATTTGATGGGAGCATTGAAAATGTTTCAGAATCCTGCTTTCCAAAACCACAAAAATTTAGCAAAGCAAATATATCCCTTGACTTTTTGGTTGTCCCACTTCCTAATTTTTGCTGTTCTGTAGTTCAGGAAGTTCAGGATTAGTTTTTTCCCATAAGTTGGAATTTGTCAAAAGCAGCCTGCAGTCTGCTTTTACTGCAGACTTATGGAAGGACAGGTCAGCAGTGTAAGTGCACATGCTGTTGCAAACACAGATCACAGAGAGGAAAGCACTAGAATCACTTTCTTTTCCTTTGGAGACTACACATATCACCTTGGGGTTTTAATGGGGAGAAAAAAAGGAGCTGAAAGATTTTCACTGTATTCATTTCAAAACACTCCCATGAGAATGCAATGCTCAGAGCATCTCTCCTTAACTGCCTTGTACATAATGAATCCCTCAAATGTGAACGGTTAAAATCTCAGAAGATAAGAAGACGCCCAGAATCTTGTCATGGATATCACCCTGAAGTAAGTTTCTATCTGCTTTTCCTTTCTTTTGGACTCTGGTAAATTTTTTATTTCTTTACAAATGATTAATAGGAAAACTATCTTCCAAGATGAAATGTTGGGAAATGTTCAGAAGACTCAGTAGTCAGGGAAGTGAGGGATACTGGAAGTGCTACAAGTCTTTTTTGTACTCATGTAGACAATGCCTTGAGTTGCTGCTTTTGCAGACTGGTTTGTATCATGTCAGAGAGTGTGGTGGGCTGTGAGCACTGGCAGCCAGGAATATCTGAGAACTTTCTCTGGCTCAAGCAGTGACCACAGGATTCCTTGTGAGAGATGCCTGGGAACTTGGTGCTGTTGTTTGCTTCAGTAATTAGCTTCAGTATCATACCTGTCATGCTATAGTCATTATGCTCACACATAATATTGCTTGGGAGGGATAGTGACCCCTCCACTGCATGTATTTACTGCTCTGTGTTCTGCATAATGCTCTCACGCAGTGCCAAGGAGAGCTGACAGACCAGGGTGTGATTCCAGTGGCTTGTACAGCATAGGTTCATTGACATCCTTTTTACTCTGGAGTAACTTTAATTTCTGCCTCTGCTGATGCAATGCAATGTAGAACAAGAAGACCTAAAGTATAAAGTGGAGGGGATGGTGTAGTGCTTGTTGTTTCACTCTACAACCTAAACTTGTTCAACTCAAAATGTATTACTGTATATGTATATGTATATAACTCAATATGTATTGTATTACTTCCCGAGTTTATTTAATTTATGGGCTTTGTTGTTTGCATCAGTGCTCTTATGCTTATGTTTGCTAAAAAATCATATGTCATAATTGACTGCAGTGGCTTGTATTTATTTTCCTTTGTTGTTGTTTTATTTTCTTTAGGAAAATGCAAGAGAATGTGGCGGTGTCTCAGGCCTTAGTGCTAAACCTTCCCTTGTTCTTCTTCCTCTGCTATTGATGATTTTCTCCAGGTGACATTGACTGATGTGTTCAACTGGCATGCTAAAACATGGATAAACTGTGAACTGGGAAATGGTGCAACATAGAGGACATGAAATATAGTCAGAGCATCAGCATTTCATGATTTTAAACTGTTGGTGATATAAATTCTTAAAGATATGTTGAAAAAAGATTTATCTTTTTACTTTGCAAGTCGTGCAGATGTGAATTTGGCATATGGCAGTCATGATTCATCAAAAAAGGACTTGGTAGATAGAGGTGACCATTGCTTTGTCCCATTGAAAACAATTTAAACTGTGTACTTTTTTCAATAAAGTATATTAAAATCACAGTTTCAGAGTGTATTTTAAGTATGCTAATATATTTGTTCAAATAATGAATGATGGGAAGAAAATAAAATAAATGGATGATATTTTATTATGCTTTTAGCCTCTTTCTGAAAAAATTCACAGAAGAAAATGGGGACTTTGCTTTTACAATAAGGCAGAATAGCTTTTATTAAAAAGTTAAGGAAACACCTGTGTGTGTATGGAGCTGAGCAGGTAATATATGGTGCTGAATTATAAAGAAGGTTTGGTTTCTGGAAATAGCCATGAAATGTCTTACCTGCATTTAGAAAGTGAGTCAAAGCCTTATTAAAGCCTTCTAACTTAGGCAAGCTTTGGGTCAAATAGGTTGATTTGGCTGCAGATGGCATAAATCAAACACTTTTCATCTGAAGGAATAGGAAGATATATAGAATAGCCCAGATCAAGGGGTGACACTGTTCTGCTGGTGTTCTGATCTCATGTCAGACAGGAGAAGCTCGTTATGAGGAAGGTGATAAGCAGAGAAAGTCTGACTTGCAACACAGCTGTGTCAGCAGAACCCTTTATTGATTTTCCCTGAATGTCCCTGTTGGTAGGCAAAGATCTAGACCAGTATGTTTTTATTCCAGGCCTTACATTCTTCTTTGTAAGGGAAATTAGGTAATAAAGATGAACATATTCCTTTTGCAATTGGCAGCAAAGTCCCTGCTGTGGATACATTTGCTGAAGATCTTGATCTTTGAACTGTGATAGTCTCAGTCTGTCTTTGGAGTTTTATACAAAGTAGAATGCTATCAAAGGATAACCTGTCCTTCTAACTATATAATACATTAAATGCAAAATAAAATGTCACTGCTCTAAATCTGGTGCTTGGAGACTGCAGTTTCCTGGCTGGGTGTAAGTTTGCTTTCAGCCTTGGATAAATGCTAAGCAGATTTGCTGTGTATCTTGGTTGGGAACAGGGAGCTAGGCCACTGAGAGGGGCTTACTCAGCTTGTAAGGGGAAGAACCAGCAAAACAAAATTTCCACTCCAATGCTTTAATGGGTTCAAATGCCCTTGTACTTCCTCTGATTCTGAAACCATACAGGTCTTTGTACTCATAAATTTCCTCATGTCTTTTTATTTTTTTTTTTCTGGAGTGTTTTCCTACAGACTTCTTATTGGTCCCAAAATCTCTCACTCTGGAATAATTTTCCAGCTGACATTCAGTCAAACTGTTGTCCTAGTGATGTGCTTTGTTTACTAAGCAAATTAGGAACTCAAGGCATTTTGTCCACTTGGGCTGACATGAACATCCTGCTCTTCTTTGCTTGGTTTTTCTCTGAGCTCCTTTCCCCCTTACCTTCCATCATTCTCGCAAAAAATTAATGTCAATACTTTATAAATAAAGTATTTTAGTTTTTGATTCTCATTCTGAATTTCCAAAATTCACAACATTGCAGCCTCATAACACTTTTGTATATCTGATTGCATTCTTCTGTATGGTATTTAATGGTTATAGCAAATACAATACAGGTGATTTTCCTTCTTAGTAGAATGTGGAAAAAAGTATCTTTCTCATTAGAGCTATTGAAAAGCTCTGCATACAACTGTCTGATGTGTTAATCATCATTGCTTACAAAGAAAGGAAATACATTAATGGAGAAAGTGTATTTCTGCAGAAGCTAGGTGAAAATCTGTAATAGTAATTCATTGTTCATTTTGGGAAGAGGTGGGTGGTTTTTTAATTGCAAAGCAGCCAGGGAGTGACAAGACCATGACAGTCTAAATTAATATTGAGAAAGAGGCTTAAATATGGGCATGTAAATGAATATTGCTCAGAGAAATGTGACAGTTCATTTTCACACACTAAGGCAGAGTTATGAAGGCAGAATGCATTGGTGTACCAAACAAGTCACTTGTGAAACAGAGTAATCCAAGTCAATTGCTAAGTGTAAAAACAGTTTTATGAGTTCCCATTTCTCTTATTGAAGCCATCTTTTTAATTTTGTATCTATTCCTTAGAAGTTTCTGGCACAGTGTAAATCCAGGTTGATAAAGCCAGTCAGGAAAAGTGGACACAAGGCCCAGGGACTCCAGATGTGTGTGTATACCAGTCAGTCCAGAGGGAATGGCTGCAGCAGGAGCAGCCTGGGCTGAACACAGAAATGATGGTTATGAGTTTCATGGGACAGAGTTGTCCAGCAGGGGAAACAGATTGAATCTGTTGAAACAGATTTCCAGGAAAGCTGATCTCATGCTAATGTTGTTCCTGCCTGTGTCTGAGTTTGCTGGGCCTGTTGTCATTACCTCTGAAGGTGTGAAGATGCTGTGCCATGAAGTGGGTCTGTGCTGTCACTCTCTGCCTGTGGCAGGTCATAGAAGGTTATGGAATTTAATTCCATTGCCTCACTAATCTGAGATGCTATTCTTCTTAAATACTGAAATTATTATGCAAGGTCTGATGCAAAGTCAATTGCAGTAAATAGCAAAACAAATATGTTTGCATGTGTATACATACAGCTGCATATGTATAAGCTACATATATTTTTAATAAACAGGAAATTCAGACATTTTCTGTATCTTTTATCTCCCTGAATCTGAGGACAAATCCAACGACAACTGGGACAACTGTACAATAATTTTCTGCACAGCAAGAGGCAGAGCTAAAAGCTTTAGCTTTTGCAGGGCTTGGATCTTTTTTCTTCTTTACTTTCTTTGCTAATGGCATTGATTTGCAACTTATTAGCCCCAGCTGCCTCCTCTTCCTTTAATCTTGATAAAGTAAAAGCTGTCTGGGGGCTCAGGGCTGGCCATGGACACACCATTTTCTAATAGCTTTGTGTGGGAAAACTGTCCATAACTGTCAGTGCTGCAAACACTCCTTTAAAATCATGTAAGCCAGAGAGCCTCAGGCAGGTTTCCACAGCTGTGCTATCTCCTCTCATTGTTTTTGTGACACTGAGGCTGCCTGACCCACTGTGTTTTGCTGCCAGGGCCAGCTCTGCAATATGTGTGTTCGGCGACACAGGTGGCTGCCCAGGGCAAGAAGATATTAAAAGCAGCAGTAATTGTTTCATTGCCTAAATGGCTTCAAGAGACTGTTTCAGTTTTCTTCTGATAGCAGGAGACCCAGAACAAGGCACTGGCCTGTTCAGCCCTTTGAGTTCATGAGGCAAAATAGAAGTTTGGCGCAGAGGGTTTGTGGCTGGAAGCCTCCAGTTATTTCCATGTGTTTCCTGAGCCCTTTATGGCCTCCAAGGACTTTTATATCTTGGGACTTTCTGTGCCTCAGAAATTCCAGCTCGTACAGATTTAATGTAAATAGGCACTCACAATTGGAAAGTTTTCTGCAGAAGAGTGCATCAAAACCTTTCACCCGTGGAAAATATTTATATTTGATTTTCCTACTTGATTATTCTTTTCCCTGAACTGCCCCAGATACTCCCAATAATATGCAGCTTTTTTTCTACTTGTTCAAATCCTTCCCCATGTATTTGACTGCCTTGTTATTTATCTGGTGTACTACAATATATTCCCTGTGACAGGTCCAGCTCCCATGTATCTACTGAGAGAGAAATGGTTCCCATGTACAGAGTCCAGGAGGTCTCACTGGAGTTTATCACAAGCCAGTCACAAGACAATTTTCTTCTCTTGTCTTTAGCCTTTGGCCCTTAAGCTCAGATCATATTTCTTCCAATATAATAATATTCTTGCTGTAGTTCCTTGGGAGGATTTATGTCCTCATCAAGATTCAGTCCTATGTTTCTTCCCAAGAACAGTTTTTGGAACTGGATGTTACAACTTGGATGTACCAAGTCAGAGTCTATTCTTGTGATGCTCTGAGTGGAAGGATGCGTCTCCAACTCTTCCAGAAGTTTTTCTCTTCTTGCCATGGTAAGTAAGTAAGTGGGTAGCTCAGCAAATGTTATTTTATTGTTTGCACTTCAGTACGAATTATTTTTGAAGTCCACAGTTCTGCCTAGCAGATGCTTTGAAGAATTTCAAAGCACAATGTAGGAAGAACTCATGGACTGTTCTTGCATTAGATGTTTTTGACTATTTCCTCCTAAGTCTCATGGTGTCTTAATTAAGAGTAGCCAGTCAAACTGAGGACTGATCCAGCCATCCAAGTGATGAGAGGCTAAAACCTTAAGACAATTTCCTTTTCAACAGTTCAAGCAGATTTGATTGCTCATCACTGTGGCAGGAATAACCAGGTAACTGTGTTCGTGTCACACTACCCTCTAACACCTCACCAGGTGCTCTGCTGCTAACAGTTCCTGGCAGCAAATGGGGTGTGTTGACTACATAGAAATTTTCAGGTAATTCACACAAGACTGACAAAATAGTATGGAAAAAAATCAATGCAATATCACAATAAGTGATAAGTGAAAGCAACTGTGTTTCCTGTGATATTTTCCTTATTAATTGCAAGCCATTTGTTGTCTTTAAATGGAATTGAGGCTAAATTTCCAGTCTGTCATGTCACAGTGCTGTAAAATCCAAGATGCTTTTGAAGAGTTGAGCTCTAGTTCATTCAAGTAGTGCAGAATTTGGCTATCTCCTACTTGAATTCTTTTATCAAGAAGTTATAAGGAGTTGACAGCTAGTAGGGCCTCTGTAAGATCAAGCTGGAAATATGTTTTTTTCATTCCAGATGTGGTCTTGAACTGCACTTATATGTGTTTAAAGCAGCCTTGTAAGAAAAGGTTACACTTGACAATTCTGAGTCAGATTTGAACCTTAACACCAGAAGTTCAAGTGGTTAATGCTGGGTTTGTTTGACTATGTTAGGATTTAGTTTGCAGCTTTAACATGCTGGGTATTTCACTTCCAGGAGAAAGGGAAGATCAGATTTCAGTTCATGGTGAGAAGTGTTTTGAATCAGCTATTTAAATGTCTTAGGCAGAGTGCTAAGTGTTTAATAGAGGAAGCTAGTCGGGACTAGCTGGGGTATTGAACTAACTGAGAATGCTCGGGGCACACATGCAAATGTGCAGATGAATCCTGAAAGGGGAAACACAGAATCGGTTTGGTTTTTTACTTTGTTATTCATTTGGCATTGGTCAGTTGGGTTTAACTGGAAAAATGAAATACTATTTTTCATTTTCCCATGTTGTTTGGGGGTGTATATGGGGGGAGAATTAATTTAGAAGGAGTCAGCTGCATTCCTGGATCTTCTAATGCTTCCTCTGAGACATTACTGTGATATGTGCAATAGTTAAGAGAGAATCCCAAGTTTCTGACAATTTTTTTTAATCTGTTATAGTTAATGAAGCTGTTTAGGTACATCTGTTTAATGTCTACAGATGTGAGTGAAATAATTAGTGAAAAAAGTAATCTATTACATTGCTAGTTTCTAAGCATCAAAAACAAGCCAGAGCAACAATTAATTTGTAATTCCATTATCTCTGGCAGACTTTAAAAAGCAGGACATGAAACCTGGTCATAAAGACTCTAATGGAGACTCCATCATCAGATCTTTGTGGGTTTCAGAAAGGCATTTTCCTTTAAAGTAGACATACTTCCTGCTCTTTCTTCTTCAGTCTTTCAAAGTCCAAACCCAGAGAATCTCAAGAACTCCCAGGAAATCTGTCCTCTGGAGAAACAGTAAACAAAGAGTATTTTGAATTCTGCTTAAAACCTGGAGTTAATGTGATACACTTGAATTCATACAAGTATGGACTCAATAAGGGATATCTAGTTAATATCCTTTAGTATCCACTAGTAATGATATAAACAGAGATCTCTGTAGGAAGATAAATATTTTGCAAGATATAGAAAGGTCAAGAATTTTTATTTTCCACTGATAAAAGTTTTCTTGGCAGAAAACCTCCAGATTTTATTTAAAAGAAAAAAAGCTTTAAAACCTTGGGTTTATGACAACTCAGAGGGGCACTGTTTAAGTCCAGTTTTTAACCATTAAATCCTTCTGACATATGGCAGTCATTATGTATTTGCATCTGTCTATCTTGGAGGATTTTTTCTAATAGAAGATACTTAAAAGTTTCACATTTAACAAATTTTTCAATAAACACTTGAGAACTTCTTAACAGTAAACAATGATCTTAAACTGCCTTGCCAAGCATGTAAATGATCTACAACTTCTAATACACCAAGATTGTTGCATATTTTCAGCCCTGCATTTGGGACCTCTAGGCAATGCTGTTTCAGATTAGGATAAACCATGAATTTCTTAACTGTTTCACTTGAGAGAAGAAGGCTTTATCGTTCTGATATTCATGGCAGAAAACCTGGAAATTTGTCCTGCCCATTCCTTTCCAAATACAGCAACCTTATCTTCATTTGCATCTGAAAGACTAGTGGAGGATGCCCTAACTCAAAAAAATGAAATACTCTGAGTAAAATAAACAGGAAACCCCTTCTATGTTTTATACTACCTTTCCCTGAGCTTTTGCCTCAGTCTTACACAAGAAGAAAAATCCCTTGTAGTGTGGCAGGCATAGAGGAAAGATTATGGCCTCTTGAAAGGGAAGACTGACACATTTTTCCCCCTGTCCCGTTGTAGCTATCAATAGAAATATTCATGCCACATTCTTGGAAATATTCTTCCTTTCATGTAGTCCTACTGGTAAAGGTGGCTATGAACAGGGAGGGCATACAAGATTCAGCTTTTTTATGTTTTAGAGAGTGAAATTAAATTTTTTTGGACAGCATTTTCGTAGCTTCAGTATACAGCAGTTTTATGAAAAAAAGGTACAACATACATTATTGCAGGCAGTGCCTCAGAAGTCACTTGCAGAAAAGGCAGCTTGGTGCACACTTGTGTTGTGCCAAGGCCAGGACCAGGAGCCACATTTGCTGTGTAAGAGTGAGCACAAGCAAGGAGAGCACAGACTGAAAGCTGAAGCAGTTGAAGGCAAGGGAACAGGGAGGGAAGTTGATTCCAAATAAATTCTGAAAAATGGGAAAACGAGAAGGCAAGTTACCCACTGAGCTTGGTTTGGTCTTGATTCAACAGAGATTTCCTCTGGAATTCTTCTACCTTATTGTCCTCTTTTTACAGTTTGGTAGATGAAAATGCAGAGAGCTCAGGATGTGAATCCTTTGAGATTCTGCATTTGTGTTTCAATCAGGAAGTAAGAGTAGTCTGGTGCTTGACCTGACTGGGCTGTAAATACTTTGCCCCAGAACTGCTACATTGATCAAATCAGGAAATAAAACTGAGGAGCTCAGGTTTCAGTCAGCTGTGTGCAAACAATGTGAAGATATGGCTCCAAAGAATTTCACCTATCAGCTGCATGTTCAGCCTATTAAACTGCAGTGTCCTGAGAGAAGATCATCTAAATCAACACAGAATAAGAAATCAAGTGTAAAATCACCTATACCTCACAAGTGCTCACAAGTCTTATCAATTTTTTAATGGAAATAACAGCATTATAGGTGCAGGTATCTTTTCCATATCTTTAGTGAATTTTAGCTGGAGTATATAAAGTCCTTCATCTAAAGTATCTGTTATTTTAAAGTCAGTGCTATAAGTAAATAAGATTATTTGAAAAATAGCTCTTAAAGTATGTACATTTATCATGCTTATCAGAAGTCACATTTTCTGTCAAAGAGAGAAATCTTGAACGGTGCCTGTAAGCCCCAAAGTGCAATATCCTAAAAAGTCTGCTTTCTGGAAGAAGAGAGTATTAAACTAATCTTAAAGCCTTAACATAAGTAAGTAACTGTGAAACATTGCAAAATACTCCCAAAAAGCCTCTTGGCCCATTTGTTCCTGAACTTCTAGAAACATAAATTTCTATTACCAGCACTGTCTTCTGGAAGACATTTGCAACTCATATAAATGAAAAAACAGGCTCTTATCAAACAGACAATGCTTTAACATATCAGTAGACCAGGTTTGGGGTTTTTTTAATGGCTGAATAATCACTGAAGAAGCACAATCACTGTATTCATGAAGAAGGAAGGAGAAAGCAAATGGATATAAAATTGATCTATCATTCTTTGTTCCAGTCTTTAGAGACTACTGGACTCCACATCTGTTTCTTCTCCATATTTTTATCATGATGGATCTTTTCTGCTTATAGGGCTCTAGGTCCTTTTAAATCCTTCCATTTTGTGTTTCTATTCCTACTCACTTTTTTCCATGAGTTTTGAAAAACAATCCTAAAACACCCAACAAACCACCAAACCCTACTATCATACAGAAGAAGAAAAAGAGCTCAGTGAATCTTTTTGGAATTTTCACATAGTCTGCTGCCATTAAAAGCAGAAAGATCAGTTTAGCACTGCTATAGGGGGTGTGTGTATATATATATTTGTATATGTTATAGTTCTGGGAAGTAGTTATGCTGTAAAGAGCATTATTTTCCTCATGCAGGTATTGATAAGCAACATGTCATCCAAGCCCATCCTTACTTTCTGGTTCTGATTACACCCTCTTAACCCAGCCTACACCTATGCACTGGAGTGCCATAACTCATGGAATATGAAGTTCAAGCTGGCTTCTCAAGTGACAGCATAACTCTTTTGAATCTCCTGGTCCAGTGTTCAACAGAGAATGTAAATCCTTGTCTCCTGATGAATTTGAAGAGTGTGACAGCATTCCCTCTTTCCATGCTCTGCTCCCCACTCTCCATTCCATCTATGCTCCCTGCTGCCTCTGAAGTGTCCAAGGTATGGGCTGAGGGGTAGAATTAGAAAAGAAAATCTCCTGAGAAGCCTCAAATGGCAGCATTTTTTTTTCAGGTCTCTTTGCTTTTACCTGGTGCTTTTCAAGGATTTGTTGGGGAGAATTAGCTTCAGTTCCTGTTTATGTTCTGTTTAGCACTCGTGCCCTTCTTGAAGTGTCTTGGCAGGACCAATCAAAAGTAATTGAAATTCATGGTGCACTTTTTAATTATCTTCTTGAATGCAATATAGAGTATAGTACTTTATCTGTCAATTCATCTTTCCTTTAGTTTCAGGGGAAGAAAAGGCATTGGTTTTATCTCGAGGCTTGACTTTAACAAAATGCTATTTTTCCTTCTGTTTCTCTGGAGTTTGCTGGAAGCTGGATTGGAAAGGACCAATGACACCTACTCAGAGCAACCTGAGAAGGAAATAAAAGTACATATGGGTCTGATTCTGTGATCCACTGCAAGCATTGTGTGTTTGAAGTGTCCACTGGTGACTGGAACCTCATCATTTCTGGGCTTCTGCAACCTAGGGTTTGGGGGTTTTTAGCAGGGTTTTAAATCATGTTTACCCTCTTGGCTGTTCTTAAGCTCTGCAGTCCTGTGCTAACTTCTTCAGCTGCAGTGAGTTTAACCTCTTGGTTAACACAATGGCAAGAAGAAAAGCTGTGTGTATCTGTGCTGCTGCCATGTTTTCACCCTTTTTCACCTATACTGTTCTCAGAAACTGACAGTTCTTAAAAGGATTGGAGACCATCATTATTCTTTTTTTTTTATTCAGTTGTCTCAGGTTAATAAATGACCTTTTACCTTTACTGAGGAATTTCCCCATATGTCTGCTCAAAGAATTTCCTTGGATGATTCTCTGTGGATTTCATTCCATGTTTTGTAGAAGTGAATTATGATTGGATTAGAAAGGCGTAAATCTTCCTGAGTTTTCAGGAGATTATTTCCTGGATTTCCAAAGTTAGCAGTATGTCATTCTATCTTCACCCATGCCATGGGCCCTGTATCCCTGTTCCAGGTGGAATTGGTTTCTGTCTGGTTGAAATTAATTTGCTTTAAGTTGGAGTTCTAAATTTTAGCAATCAAGAGCAACTGAGATCATACAAATATAAGTAAATGTCTTTTAAATACAACATTTAAAGTGATTCAGAAAACTCACTGCTGAGAAAACAAAGTTTGGCTAATTTTCTGTCTGTAGAAGGCAGCTCTCTATCAGGTGAGATCTGTTTGATGCAGTGGAATACAGTGAAACCTCCAGAGTTTAAGCTAACTATTTGATAGCAAATGATATTTTTTTTTCTTTATTGTGAAAGCTTCTAAGACATTGCATGTTGCTTGTGTTATCATTTTGTTATAAAGAGAAATGTATATTCTTCAAAATTCTCTTGAAAGTATAGCAATTATTGCTGATAATTTTTCTGATGAGAAAAATAATAGAGATTGCCCAGTGAAATGTTAGCTTAAACATGTTCCTTTAAAAATTGTAATGAATAGTCTCATAAGTGTTTCAGTATTCAATGAATTCAAAAAGATTCCAGTTTCTGTGCACCTCTGCTGAAATGAAAGCAACACTAATTGCACCTGGAGGGTCCTGTCAGGACATAAGGATCTGAAACATCCGGAAATTATTAGTGAAAGAAACAAATATTAGAGAGGCCAGGTTCACACTGCAGATGCTTCCTAATTTGAGGAAGTCAAATATTAGAACTGCTTCCTAAATAAACCCTATAAGCTCCTATTTTTACATGAGTGTCCCCAGGGAGCTCTGGGCAGCTGGCACATTTCCCTGCCCTGAGCCAGGGCTGGGCAGCTGTTACAAGGGCTGCTCTTTCACTCAGGACTGAGTAGAGCTCTTGGTCAGTTCTGATTGAAAGCTGGCACTTGGCACAAGTATAATTTTGGCAAATCAAAATGTTTGTAGCTGGTGCTAGCTGTATCACCCCTTGTAATTTTAAATATCATCTCCATTCCCAGTCATCAGCCCCTGCTGCACAACCTCAGTAAGTCTGAAGGGCATTTCCTCAGCAAGTCGACTGTCAGGTGGGACTCCAGGAGCTTCCTTCTGCTTTCTTATCCCATTAACCTGTACCTGAGGCTGCTGGGGAGGGCTGGAACACTCGTTGGCTTGGTTGTACTGGTATAATTATATCAGTTGTTGTGGCTAGAACACTTGTTTGTAAGCTTTAGCAATATGCTATTGGCTAGAAAGTTTTTAAAATGTCCTTAACAAAGAAATCTTTGGCTGCTGCTGGCTGTGTGTGAGTTTTTGCCATCTTCCTATTGTCTCAGCCATGTAATGAGGCTGATGCTGCAATAAAAGCTCAAGGAACAGACTCCAACAGTCCCATCCTGTTTGTGAAAACAAACCACCAAACACAGTTGTAATTACACCACCCTGGCCAGTACAGCTCCCCTTTTGGATATATTTCATATAAAGATATCTTTTTCTCCTCACACAACTTTCATAGTGACATAAACTAAACCAGAGATAAGCACTCGTAGTCCTTACATGAATGCACAAATAGAGAGTTGTATTTCTATCCCAATTATAACAGTTATAATTAAGCCACTAGAGCCATGCTGGTAAATTTCCCAGTGTAGTGAAGCCCTAAATGAGGAAGCAGGGTCTGAAAGGTTTGCAGCTGGCTGATGCCATCTATCTCCAAAACTGCACCATGCTCAGTTCAGCCAGCAGCAGCCTGTGCCTAGTTCAGTGTGGGGTAAGTCTGAGGTCAGAGGGGAACTTCTCCTAATCTAAATGAAAATATAGCTGTAGATTGAAGTGGGGGGAAGTGGAGATTTGGAGGGGAAAGAGATTATGTTGCCATCCTGGCTTTTCCCTACCTTTTTCAAAAAGGCTTAGTCAGGAATTTTTTTTGGTCAGATTTGTGCCCAGCAAAGAGCTTAATTGTTTCTGATGTCGACCAGGAGCCTTTGCCTCTTCCAGATAAGGTGGCTGCAGTGCAGCTTTGATTAGGCCAGAGCTCAGCAGAACAGACTGATAAAGAAGGATGTCTCCTAGTTAATAGATGCTGGGGCAATAGCACAAGGCTCTGCTGCTTTGTAATCTACAGCTATTAACTCCAGACTGAATTTAAAAGGACACTAGGTTTGATTTAGAAAGATCCAAACAGCTTTGGACTATCCTGTGTGCTAGAATGACTTTCCAGTGTCATACTTTTGTAGTTAAAATGAGCAAAAGCATTCCCTTTCACTCTAAAGAGAGGAGACAGGTGTCTCTAACCCCTTTCTTAATGTCATCCCTTCCTAGAAAGCCTCAGGGTGCTGACTGATCTTCAGGGCATCTGGCAAAATACATCCTTTTCTATTAATTTTAGAGGTTATGTGTTATGATGGTAATTGGAGCTCTGTGATGGTTGGAAGGTGGGGGAATTTACTACAGGCCTAATCCCTGGTTGTTAAGGAAGGATGTGAATATTTAAATCTTGTCTGAGTAGTTTAGAAGGTACAGAAAGATTCTGGGTAAGTTCTCATTCTTTGTGACAATTTCTATAAATATTTAAAGGCATACTGTCAGATGCACTGATAACCTTTGCCCTCAGAATTGTTTATATTTTAATTGCACATAGAATAGTTTAATAAACTGTATATATAAATTATATACACTTAGAGAGCTAGCTGTTATGGGAAATACCCTTTGATTTTTTTTCATAGTAACAAATCAATCTCTGTTCAGGAACAAACATTGTACTAAGCATGGAAAAAGTGCTGAAGGGCTTGGATGTTTTTGGAACTCTAATCCTGATTTTCTAACATTAGATTTTGGCCACTGAAAGTAGCATAAAATATCCATAGAGCTTTGCTCTCTACAGAGAGAGCAAAAATAGTGATTCTAAATTACTGAACCCATTCAGAAGAGAAAGATTTCTAGTCACATTTCAGCTGGTGCTGCAGACAGCAAGTACTGAATTGGGGAAATCAGATAGAAACTGAATGATGGAAACTGAATCAGATAGAAACCTTGTGCTGGTTCTACAAAGTGTGCCACTGAGGAATTCCTGAGGTTGGTGCAAAGGCTTCCATGGCCTCTCTCTTGCTCTCTCACTCCTGAGGTGAGCAGTGTCTGCCCTGGGCACTCCTGCACAGAGGGATCTGGCAGTGCTGTGCCCTGTGCTGTTCTGCAGGGACATCCTGCTCGGTTTCCTTCTCCAGGCACAAGCTCAGCTCCTTTCTCAAACTTCCATCTTTCCTCACCAAAAGCAGGGCTCGATTCTGACTGCCTTTGCAAAGGGAAGGAAAGCTGAAAGTAGGAGAAATTTGGCTGCTGTGAGACGGTATAGAGTTAGTCTGATAGCTTTTTAAAGTGCTTCAGCATCCCTTGGGATGAGATGTGCTATGTAACTTTCAATTATTATGTTTTAAACTGTTCATTTAAAAATCCCTGCTTAAGTATTTTGGCACAGTGAGACGGGACTTGTTGAACCCAAGTTGGAGACCTGTGTAAAAGCAAAAGCAAGGGGCTTTAATGAAGTTCTCCCAAGGCTCAACAGCTTGAAGAGCTTCTTAGAGAAGTGTGCACTGCCAGGCTGTTTTTTTCCCAAGCCCTTACAGCTCTGGTAATATGGTTTGAAATTAAAATAAAATACAGAAGCTTAGTTAATGTATGCCACTTCCTTTGCTGAGTTTAACACACGGCTGAGTCCTGAACTTACTTGGTCATTTTGATGATTGGCCACTTATGTATAATACACTGTACACTTTGGCTTTTTATTTCCTGTTTAATTCTGAAAAAAACAATTACAGTACCTCTCCAAGAAGCAATTGTAGTCTTTTTAAATGTCACGGCACATTAAACATGCTTGTATTTTAGCAATTGCCATAATGCATTACTGCTTAAAAAATATTTTATGCACATTACAGATAAAAGACACAATAGATTTTGAGGAAAGACTTCATGCCACAGAAATAAGTGATGGCAGTTGTGCAACAATATGGGTAGCTGTTAAATTGTATTAAGATGTGGTTAACATTTTTGGACAAGAGATTTTAGTATGGTTTTGTTGTAACCTTTTGCTTTCCATGGAAAATATTTTTTCCTTGAGGGGAATGAACCAACATATTTTTCTAAAAAAAAAAATCCAAACATGTTTGCTTTGAACTAACATTAAGAAACAAAATGAGCAGTTTCTGTTCCACTTAAAGCATGTAGTTCTGAATTTAATGTAAAAATGTTTATTAGGATGGAAAATGCTATCTTTTTGTTGACTACCTGTTCTTTTATTTTTTCTTACTTGAGAATTGCAAAGCTACATGAAGTAGTTTTAAGTGTATATAAATAGCATCATGTTTCAATAGGGAAATATAATTCAGATCTGCCTGACTGTTAGCACTGGGAAAAGCAGATGAGGAATGAGACATTTTCCTGAAAGAAAATGCTGTCTCTGTTCAATAAGTTTTCCCCTTCATATTGCAGTGTAGGAGTCAGTGGCCCTGATCCAACAGGCACTAAACTATGTTTGCCCAGATTCTTACACAGCTCCATCAGCTTTGTTAGAAGAGCTTTTTTTGTTAAAAATTAAGCACATGCATAAATGTCTCCTGGAGCAGAGCCGAGCTTAGCAAGGGGCTTTACCCCCTGGCAGGGCAGTGCTGCACAAGCCCAGCTCTGGGGCTGTTTGCACAATGTGTTCCAGAGCCACGCTCAGCCACTCATGGATCCTTTCACTTCAATATGGGCTTGTTTTGGATTCTTTGTTCCAAAATGTGGATTTGAATTCAAATGAGCCTGAACACAAGCCAACAGAGGAACCTCTTTCTGTCTCAAACTATTAAGTGCCTAAGCATCTTCAATTAAAAAAAAAAAAACAAACTGAACAAGGGACCTGACACACACTGACTGGAGTAAAAGTCATGTGCTTGTGTGGTTTTATTTATTTTTCACATATGTGTAATTGAACACTATCAAAGCAAGCCCACAATAAAATGCAGTGGGATGTCAGCACTAACATCTGTCTGCCCTGTGCTGTTCAGTGGAGGCAAACAAAGTCCCCTTCTCCACCACTATTTCTGACACTCTGCTTTCCCCCTGAGAGAAGAAAGTGGGTGTGGGCCAGGCTTTGGCCCTGGTGCTCTTGGTTCAAGTAAGGTACAGAGTCCTGGTGCAGGGTGTGCTTTCAGCTAATCTGCTCAGGCAGACACCCCTGTGATTTGTGTGCCCTGCCTGATCTAGAGCCTCAGATCAAAGGGAAAGGCAGGCTGGTAATGTCAAAGCACACAGCTCCCAGACTGTGGAAGTGAAGAACAGCACCTTGAGCTGCAGCCATAAAGGGAATCTGCCATAAATCCTGCTGTGGTATTAGAGCAGGATAGGTGAAAGCCACCCACTGTGTTTGGCTTGTAGCTGCCACTTTTAAAAAGCCTGTTCACTTTTTTTATAAGATACTTTGGAGGTCTCTGTTATAGCAGCATGTAGTTCTGTACTCTTATAAAACCAGTGACTTGCATGCTTTTTGCTGGAAGCTGAGAATTTTTGATGACATGCACATTTATGTCAGGGGAGTGACAAGCATTAGTGGCAGTAGCCAGGACTTTCAGTCAAGAAAGGGAGAAGCTCATTTCCATTCCAAAGCCTGATGCATTATTTGGGCCTTGTGGTTGGACCAAAATCCTGGCAAACCATAGGTAAGTGGCAAAACACTCAATAATCAGGATTAGGTAATAAAATTGAAATGGTTTGAGGGATATTGGTGGATCCTGGGTGTGGAGACAAATTTCCCTCCCAGTTTCCATTGAATTAAAGCATCTGGGAAAAGAGGCCAAGTGCCTGAATGAAGACAGAATTGTGGAGAAAGCAGTAACTGCTGGCCTGAGGGAGGCTGGTCAGTGAGCCTGTACTGTCAGAGAGAGGTGCTCAGCAGGGAATGCCTGTCCTCAGAAACTGGAAATTATGGCAACGAGGCTTCAGCACTGTAGGTAGGAGGTTTAAGTTTACCATGCTACAGCCTGCAATCCTTTGGTAGGAAAATCTTTGATCACACTGCAAGAAATCTCCTCGGTGTGGAGCTGAGGTGGGCTGAGTTAGCTGCTCTGGAACTTTCCCCATCCTCTCCCCTGCCTAAAGTCCTACATGAGTCTTGCTTGGGAGAGAGGAGGTAGACAAGAAGAAGACAAGAAGTGTTTTTACTGGGAAAAATTACACTGGAAGTAGGCCGAAACAAGCCAGCATCTTGATTCTTTGAAGTCCTTTCAGCTTTGCATTAGCCACAGGCAGGAATGGTTATTTAGCCACCCTCAGCCCTGCAGTCGAGTGAAGAAATTGCCTGTTGCTCTGGGGAGTCCCTTTGGTGTCTTGGTGACTCTCCTTGTGTGATCAACACAGACATTTTCTGTAATTCCAAGGATATGGCAGGACCATCAGTCAGTCAGGTGGCAGAAAGGAGCCCTAATGCTGGGAATTGTGGTGGACTCCAAATGGTTTCAGTGGTGCCTCGGACAAGAAACTGTTAAGCTTGGGAGGGTTGGGTTCTCTCAGAAATGAAATGTGTAAAGATGGTTCCTGCAGGAATTGCCAACTGTAGTGACTTGGTTGAACAATGAAAACAGACAGGCTTTTGTTGTGGGTGCTTTGTAACAGATAATACTCACATGATTAATGAGTTACTGGAGCACCAGTAATGACCTAACTATTATTCTGCGTGGCATTCATGAACTGCATGAACATGGCTCTTTGGCTGGAGGAAAACTCCAAAGTCAGAGCTTTGGAAAGCTAAAGCACATAAAATGTTACACTCTTCTGTGTCTCCAGGAAGCACAGTAATGTGAAACATCCACCACATGTTTAAATTGTGTAGGCTTATTTATACATATGCATATGTGTGTATTTACAGGGAGAGAGAAATAGAACTATGTTATTCTACTGTTTTAAAGCTGATTGCAGATATTTGATAGCATTTTTGTAAAAGAAATGTCTAGAATGAAAGAAATGAACAGACAAAGATTAAAAAAATTAGGTAAATCAGATAGTCAGATATCATGCTGGTCTAAAAACTCCATCTATAAGAATTAATTGAGGAACTGGACCATGAAAGCCAAGAAATGGAGCCTGAAAATAAACTTGATTAAGAAGATAATGCTGAAGACATACAAAGGAAGACTTATTAGCATAGATGAGAACATCAGTGAACAAGCAGAGGAATAAATCTCACATAGACAGCTGCTCAGATCAGATCAGAACATATTTAAAAGATGAAAGACAACATGAGGAGCAATTTCTCATTTAGACTGCAGAGGAAGGCCTCCAACTGATGTATTCCTTCTCTAAATGGCTTTTGGCCAAGACACAAAGCTTTGTCCACAAGAAAATATGGTAGTTGGTTTGCTTTTATCCTAAAAATCTGTAGACAGACCATGACAGGAATTCCATTATGAGAAAGGGACACAAATGATGAATAAAACAAACTTAATCAAAAAATACATGTAAAAAGAGAATAGCTAATAGATTTGGGGCATGAGGGTGGGAATGAAGTTATGACTGGTAACTTAGGCATGTGTGAAGTAAATGCCCCCTAAACCTCATAGTAAAGCTCTACTTGTTGTTTTGGGTTGGGTTTGTTTTGTTTTGGGGTTTTTTGTTTTGTTTTGTTTTTGTTGGGGGTGTTTTGGTTTTGGTTTTTGTTTTTTTTAGTGACTAGGCCTTCAATCAATCACTGGAGTGCAGACTGGTACTGTTTTTTAATTTATTAACTATTGTGATGAGGGTGCAAGAGTGAAAGGAAGTCTCTAGATGATGGGTCATTCTGCCAAAAATCTGAAATGAATCCTCTCTGCTCTCAAAGAGAAAAACAAGACCAGAAGAAGGGTGGCAAATACATGAGTTGCAAGGAAGTATATAAGATACAGACAAAGTTAGCTGAAAAAGAATTTTATTTTCTTTTTTAATTGACAATAGAGGCTTAAAAGAAGAGAAAGGAGAAAGACCTGAACTTGCCACCTGCATTTTACCCGGGGTAAGTAAACACACTTTTTTTGTCCCAAGAGAAATGAATAAGGAGAGATGGAAGACCTAATTTGTCTAATGCCCCATTTTCATGGCTTTACAGCATTTTGGTGAGTCTAAGTCCAGAGGAGCACTGGTATGGCGTGGCCTCACAAGCTGGACGTGCCTGGAGACGTGCACAGTTGGGTATTTTTGGTCAGGCACAGGCAGTCACAGCTGTTGCTATTTTTGCCCTGACTCCTCTCTAATCACTCAACACATTTTAAAGCAAGATATAATGATAGACTATGTTGCCAAGACAGAAAAATCAACAGAGTATCTAAGGGAATACGAAAAGAAATGAAAATTCAAAATGTATCTGGAAGAGAAATATAACGGACAAAAAAACTTTTGATAAAGGTTGTTCTACAAACTTGGCAATGTCTCTGCTAGAAGTAAATATGACTGTCTGCCTGCCTTGCTTTATGTTCAATATATCTAAAACTGGGGGCTGTGGAGGAAATACAAGGAAGTCTCTTCTCTTGGTGTGGCCAGCTGAATTTTCAGGCCTAATCCATTCTGAAATTAAAATTAACTCAAATGGTTGGATTCTACCAGGAAGTTTAAAATGGAGAATTTCCTTTATAAATATGGATAAGAAGAAGACAAATTTTTGGATGTTCTACACAGTGACTTCCATTAGAAAAATAAAATCTCTCTCTTTTCCCATCAGTTTACCAATGCTCTCACTGAACTTCAGATATTATTTTATATATGACTTAAGCTAGAACTCCCTGTTACTACTTATGAAGTATCTGTGGATTTATAGTGGTATTTTTAGTGGTAACCATTGAATCTGCTTATATGGGAGCCAAGGACAAAATTCCATTAACCTGAGCACTGCTGAATCAAACACAAGAAGCAGTGGAACCCCTTTGATATAAACAAGTTAGGAAACACCTTAATTTAACACTCCCCTTCTGAGGAATAGAAGTCCTAGTCCAAACCAAGCTGATATAAGTAGAACAACTTGTATTTCTGATATCAAAACTGGTTTTGTTGTGACTGCAAATCATGGTGAATTAGGCATAATCCAGCTATGCTTCTCTATCCTTCATTGTAAATTCTGTCCTTCCATCTCCACTGGGGGGTGGGATATGTTTTATTAGTAGTATTATTTTTGATAAATAGTAGTGTTTAGAATACCTAGAAGTGGTTCCTGGTAAATAAATTCCACTGTAATGGCAAAAAAGAAGTCTCCTACTGAATCCAGTACTCCATCTACCAAGCATTGCAGAAGATAAAGTATGTGATTTTCTGGAAACAGACCACTGGTAATTAGGAAATCTTCATCATTTATGCCTGGAAAGCATAGACTGTATCTACATTAGGAAGCCACTTGCTCAGCAGGACAAAGTCTGTACCTGCAGAGCTCCTCACATCCCAAGGGTCACCCACCAGCAGCTCCAGTGCTTTGCTGGGGCTTCCCAATCCCCTCATCCCTTGGAGGATTACACAGAGCACGGGTTCCTCCACAGCCCCAGGTGGAGCCCAGCCAAGCAACTGGGGGGGGTCACATCACAGGTGCATGTTTGATCCTCAGCAAGGGCCAACGTGAGGGCACACAAAACAGCTCCCTTTGCTGTTGGTGTTGCTGTTAGGCTCTAAAATACTTTCTGAAGACAAAACTGTAGTGTAAAATATATCCGTGGATGTTACTTGCCAGAATTCCTCATGAATAAACTGCACTTCCTCTGTTTGAATTACAAATTGCTGTAACATAATAGAGGAGATTGATGGATTGCACTGAAAATATGTGAAAAAGGAGAAAAGGCTGTGGTTTACAAGCTGTGTAGGAGGTCCATACTAAGTCAACATGAAAGCTCTTAAATTTTACACACAGGATTTCATAACCAATAGAGTGGATTGTTTCAAGTGATGCAATCAGAATAATTTTGCTTCAAACCCACCTGATTTACTAATACTGACTAGAACTATGACATAACTGCATTTCAGACTGGATTTTTCAGATGACATTGATTTTGGATGTTATTCTGGGAACTTCAAAATTTTACAATTGACCAAAATTACTTTTTAGATCCACCTGAATTTGTCATGTGAATTATGTTTTTCATGGCTTGGCTGATGCAGGGGTAATATGTGGGGGTGTTTCCCATAAATGAAATTAACACCCTCTTTTTGGCACAAGCAGTGATGGCAAATCCCAGGCAATTTGTACAGCTTTGAGCATTCAGAGTATTCATTTCCTTTAAAAACTTCTCTGGTTCATCATAGTACCAGCTTATCTTCAATCTCAGGATTGTGTTTTTTATTTCTTTGTTTAACAGAAATGTATGTTAAAAGAAATAATAATAGCAGTAACTCTTATCACACCTCTAATATTGAGAAAAGACCATTTGGAGAGGAGACTCAGTTGCTAAAGATACTTTTTGTACTTGGAAATATATTCTGAAAGCTTGCTAAAGCTGTTTCTTTAAAGACAAATACATAACAAGTTCCTCTTGTACCTGTGAACCCAGTGGTAACCACTATCAGCACATCAAGATCATTAAATCTAAGTAAAATAATTAAATCTGATGTTATTGAGACTAAATATAGGTAAATAATACACATTCTAAACTGTGACATCTCTACTCTGCCCCGGGCACCCCCATTAAATAACTGCAGGACAGAACAGGAAAAATCTCCTGATCCTGTTTCACTGCTGGGATTTCCCAGCAGCATTTTAGCTTGGGCACAGAAATATTGAGGATCTTCCATTGACTGAGAAGAGAAACTCCTAAGTGGGCATACATATGAAGAGTTTTATAGGGTAAAAAATGCTTAACTTATTTATCCAAAAACTGGGTAAAGACCCACAGGGACACAAATCTTCAGCCTTCTGAAGATCTTAGAGGTAAGGGGGCAAATGAAAGTCAAATACCTCTACATAAAAGTGAAGTTTATAGGAGTATTCACTGTGGTCATTTTTTCCAGATTCAGCCTTTTTCTAGATATTGTGCTTTATTTTCCTATGTAAATTGCTTTTTAAAATGCCATGTTAAAATATTTCTGCTAAGTGTAAGGGGATTAGATTAGTTTAGAAGTTTAACTGCTTCATTTATTTGTTTCAGCTTGAAAGAAAAAAACTAAAATCCCACTACCTAGTATGCAGCTACATCTTATTATGCAAAGTCATCCTCAGGTAATACCTGTGCCCATATAAAATAATAGAAGTTAAGGCAAAAAGGAAAAAAGTATTTAAAACAGCAACAGCATGTGATACCAATTATGTTACAGCCAAAAATAATACATTTTGGCATGTTATGCTTAAACTATGTTCTGTTAATGTTCCTTGGATATAGGCAGATTTCAATTTACACTTAGAAATATTTCTCTTTGAGAACTATTAGGAAAATATTTTGAAATTACAATTTGAAAGCATGTGGAATGGGTTACCTCCCACAATTATGTGAACTACTGTATAGCAGAGCTGCATTAGCTTCCCTGCAACTAATGAACCATGTCATTAATTACAGACATTCAAAATAGAAATTACTCCAAGGCAAGACAAATATTTACTATAAATAAAAGGGTCAAGAACTACAAAGTCGCCATTTTATTCTAAACCAATTGTGTTTAATTTTTGTGCTCTTTCTCCTCAAATTTAGTTTGAAGCACATTAACTTGATTTCATATGTCAAATCTGACAGCTGTAGGTGTACCCACAATGAGGCTTCCATCAGGGACCAGGTCACTGGAAGATTTTCAGTGGAAGTGTTAACTGTATTTAAAGGTGTTTATTAAACTCACATGACTTGTTCTCAGGACAGGTCTCTCTTAGGAATACCTAGGAGGCACATTTCCAAAGGTTTTCCTTTGGTTGTCTCACTGGCAAAACCACCTTCAACTTCCAAGCAGAGCATCAGGCTGAACAGTCCCTGCATCCCAGCTGCCAGAGCAGTGGGAGGAGGAGCCCCTGACTCTTCCTCCTCACCCACTGCAGCAGATGGGCCCTGGTGGGTCCCAGCAGCTGGCTGACATCTGTAAAGAGCTGCTTCTCCATCTCCTGCAGGAGCTGGGTCCTGCAAGCTTCTGCATGGCTGAACCACTGCCCTGGTGTCAAGGTACAGCAAAGCACAGCACAGATCCTGGAAATTGAGCAGGGGCCCAAACCTGAGTGCTGCTGTTGGGTTTGGTTGAAGGTGCTGGGGCAGAACATGCACAGAGCTCCCTTTGGTGCATCAGACAGACTGGCTGCTGCAGCTATGAACCACCATTCCCATCCTGCCTTCAGGGAACAGCTACCAAAGAGGTTTCTTTTCTTCCTCATTTCCAGCCACTTTGCTGCTGTGTCTGGCTCAGTACAGACTGGGGCAAATCAGTGGCATTTTTATATAAATCTGGCTGTGAAGGAGAGTTTTCCTCTAAAGGGAAACCTTCCAAGTCCCCATCCTGCAGGGAGAGCAGTGGCTGCTGAAGGTGGGGGCACTCTGACCTGCAACTTTTACCCAGGGCCAAGCTCTCTTCACTGCCACTGTACTAATATTCTGTTGTATGTCTACTATTTTGTATAAGGTTATTTTTGCTTGGTTTGGGTGATATATTTATTTTATAGCAGATAATATACAGTCCTAAACAACATAACAGCATTTTCTTCTGTGAACTCATTATAATGGTTTGTGACAGTCACATGATGTGCTAGTTGCATCATTGAATATTTTATATTAAGCATAATTTGCCCTCTACTTTCTTTTCTTTTTCCTTTTTGAGTCACATCATTACCTCTCCAAAAGGTAATGGAGGGCAGGCAGATGCACTGACCATATAGATAGCAAGCAAGAAATCCTCAATGAAAAAGCCACATAAAAGTTCCCCTAACATCTACCCTCATGTTTGTAACTAGGCATAATAAAGATAACAGCAGTAGATAAGTGGTTTATCTACATATATTGCCAAGAACAAAAGAGGATGATAAAGTATTGCTGCTATCAAGAATGCAGAAAGTGCCACAGTTCAACAAGGTATTCTGTATTACTTTGAGTCAGCCTCAGTTATGTTCACAGGGATTTTTAACAAAAATGTGAACAAGGAGAGGAACTTAGTGGAAGCAAATAGCTCAAGTGGGTTTTTTTGGAATGTGGGAAAGTTGCTAAAAGTCATATTAAAATCAACAAAAGCATTCAGTACTTGTCTTGGAGGAAAAGGTTGTGTTTAAGAGAAAGGGTCAGCTGTTAAAAAAATATTTGGGCAATATGAAAAATTACAAATCTTTTCATCAGGAATTTGGGACTGAATGCATGAGGGTGTACAGACCTAACAGTGACAACTTTTACAACTGAACAATGCTTTTGCAATGAAATCCTGGCTCCATTCAAATCAATGGCAAAATTCCCAACTGCTTCAATGGAGCCAGGATTTCATGTGTATCTGTCTTTTTTCATTCTTCCTTGATATTTGTATCCCAACTATCTGGCAGACTATTGTCTGTACAGGTCAAAATTAAAGCTTTCTATCCATATATGTCAGAGTTACTGTCTGTTTTCTCACCAAAAAATAAAAAAATAAAAAAGAGATGAAAAAGTGTGACACATACTTGCAGTGCTGTATCATTCACTTCATTGCTCAGAGTAAAGAGAATTGTTTGCTGCATCTGCTAGGAGGACAAAATGTCAAGAAAAAAGCTAAATGCTGCCTGTGTGTAATTCCTAACTCCAAAGCTTTTAAAGAGCTCTTATTTTCAGCTCTACATGTATTAAGTTTCGGATATGGGTGTCACGGGATTTAAGCAGGGGCAGAATTACCTCAATGCTGTCTCCTCTTAAAAATGCTTCCTGAATATGGAAAAGTATTGCATGGGCAGGAAGGAAGGTGACTTTCATCAAACAAATCTGTCATGCATCGAGACTATTTAACTCATCAAACAAACCCTGGTATTTGTGCCTCTGAATATAAGCATTAACCTAGAAAAATGAGAGAGATTAATGAAAATTCAAATTGAGAGAATGAAAATAAGAGATAAACTGCTGCTTTGCAGATGAATGAATATTTAAAAATGCTTAAATCTACAGAGCTTGTCAAAATGCACCAAGAACTGCCCTGGTAAGTGAGAAATGACACAGAGATGGTAATAAATGTGAATGGGGAGCTTTGTGTTCCCCCAGTGCACTATTTGTACACTACAAAAGCCTTAAAAGAATTGTAATTCTACACTCACTGTTGCTTAACTTGGGGGAAATACATGCAGCCTGCAAAGTGGCTGTGTCTATTCTGCTTTAAAGCCCATCTGAGAGCACGTGGACATTGCAAACATTTCACAAATATAATGGGGAGCCTTGGAAAAGCAAGGAAATATTCAGATGAGTGAAAATCCTTTAACCATAGTCAAAGCAAGTTAGAAAAGAGGCAATAAATCAGCTGACTTTAGTCTGTGGATGGTGTCATGGTAGATGAAACCAATACCCCTGGTAGATAAAATATACATGGTAATACATGTACACCTATCAAAGACAAAGGAATATGTCAATAGTGAGTGAATCTCACATCAGAAAATGATGATTGCATGGTAGTCATCTCCAGAAAGAATTCAGCTCCAGGCTAGACACAGAGTGAATCCAAGAACAGAACAGTTTTGCACAGTCAGTGAATAAGGACATATTCATAGTTCTGACATCCTCCAGTCTCTTAACTCTTCTTGTTGCTGTTATCCCAGACAGAGTAGATGAAATTACATCAGAAACACTGCTGTGTCATTAACTTACTGCACAGCTGATTTGATAAAATATATTCAAATTAAATATGCACATAAATTCTCAGTTTGGTCAGAGTTAAATCTTGCACAATCCATGACACAGAGGTTACACAGTCCATCCTTTCTGGGAGGGTGCATGAGCATGGTATTTCCTCTGCAAGTGCTGTTGGAAATGCTTGTGAGTACGTCGTTAATCTTCAATGGCCAGTGGTCATTTCTGGAGCTGTCTCAGCAAATACTTCTGCTAGCAGTGTCTTTCTGCAGCATATTAGTATAAATTTAACCCACTTGGGAAGTGCAAACAGCAGGGTTGATGAGCCTGGGATCAGTGCCAGGTTAATGCAGCTACACAGCTTTTGTACCAGCTCATATCCTATGAGCTTTGAAAGGAGCAGAGGAGAATGCATCCCTCCATGCAAGATGTGCTTAAACATAGCCAGGACATTGAGGCAAATATCATAATTGCTGATGGTATGGGATGCCAAACATATCATTTAGATTCTCTCTTCAGCTGGCCAGCGGAAGAGAAAAATCATTTCAGAGTAAAAAATTCATCCTGCATTTCTCCTTTCAGTTCTGCAAGCTCTTTCTCCTGATTCCCTTGTCTTTCTCAAAGTGAAGCTGAATGGTGCTTTGCTTACTGCAAATATGGATCATGGAACTGTCCTTTTTCTTTGGCACATTTGTTAATTTTCTTAGATTTATATTTGTTGGCAATGATCAGAACTGTATTAAAGCTAGAGCCTTAAATTCACAGAGAAAAACTGTGACAACCTTCAGAAGCTTGCTGTAAATCTCATTGACTGCACAAATTTAATCTGGAAGCCATAGAGAGGCAATAAACATGGAAACCCCTGTTGCCAATTAATTTGTTACTTTTCAAGCTACAGTGCAATCATAGCTTAATTTGGTTTACCTCAAGAATCTCTTTGTGATATTTCTGTGAAATTCCAGACAGTGAAAGTTAGTAATTCTGGTTTAGGAGCACAAGTTACTGATTGTTGCCAAAGAATTGTGTGCAGCTTAATTGAGTTTTGATGTTCTTGCTGCTATCTACAGACCCAGTTTTTCCACATGGCTTTGTGATGAGATCTAAATCTCTGTATCAAATGTTAAAACCGTTGGCACTTGCAAAACAGAAAGATTTATGTAATTAGCAGTGGCTGAGGAAAATAAGGTTATTCTCACTAGGGAAAGGAGACATTTTGTTTATCTAATTGATGCTTTTCCTTATGCAAAAGACTGATAAAATTGACCTAGACAAAATTTTCCCACTGTCAAAATCACAAAACCAAGATGACATAGTGCCCATCCTAGGAAATTAGGAGTGGAAACTTAACAGGAAGCTACTGTATTTCATCTAAAGGGAAATAAACATACTGAATGGATTATAAGAAATGTCCTTTAAGGGTGGCAAAATCAATTCTTTTAAGTGACAGTTAAAGAAATTGTAGAACGAAATGTTTGAAGAGCATTGGAAAGGGAGAGTCTTTAAATGGGGAAAGGCAAAAGAGTTCATTCCTTTGGTTTCCATGTACCTTGAATTTCTGGTTTTAAAAGAATAGTAGTTCAGAACAACAAAAGCAGGAAATTATGTACTGAGATATTTCAAGTCTAACATCCCAACTCCAAAATGCACCATTTTGCTCCAATTATGCACAAATACATTCAATAGGTCTTGAATGGGACCTATATGGTCCTCGTGTGTAGAGAAAGTCAACCTTCAATGGGAACAGGACAGGAGTTCTAACCAGTTTCACACAACAGAGTCTTTCTTGAAACTCAAAACTACAGAGGTACAGAGAGCCCATTTAAAGGCAGTGAAAGTGTGACCCTAGAAATTAAATTCCTACTGTTGCCCAGTCCTAATCTTTTTGGAATCTATTGAATGTAATCTGGATATTTTGACTGAGTTTAAGTAGGTCAAAATGAAATTCATTTGACTTAATTTTTTTTTTAATGGCCATGGATCATTCTTCTATCTTTAAAGATACATATTTGTAATGACTGCTAACATGTAAATTAGATTAGATGGACTGTGCAGAGTGAATAACATAATTTAGCAGTTTGTCTTCTATCCCCTGACAAAATACTGCACCAAGTCCTTCTGAAATCAAGGCTGATAAATGTGCTTTAATTGTATCCTTCTCCTTAACAGCATTGCTTCAGTATCAAAAGGAATTTATATGCATCCATGAAATGATACTCTTAGAAATGAAGTTTTGCTGGTGGTGCCTGGTGAGAAAGCACTGTGCAGCAAGGGAAAGGGAGGAAAAATCTAGCTTGAAGAAGAACTTGAGAAGAGTCAAGAATCTGGAAGGATAAAATGTGTATCTATTTTCTGTTGCTGAATTGAGCCCTTGTACTACTTTTTAAAGTTATCTTCATTTCCCTCCAGTGTCCAACATCCCTGGAAAGGAGAACCAGAGTTTGTCCTTTGAAGCAGCATGGCCAGGAACCCGTTGGGCAGGGTTAGCCCAGGACAGAGGCAAGACCAGCCAGCAAAAATGCTCTGTCCCCTTTCCCAAACTACCTGTGTGCTATGCACTGGAGCACCTGTGCAAAACAGGTCTCAAGAGGTAAGAATGAGGTGACAGAGCATCACTGCTGCCCGTTTAGATCAAAGGGAGCAGATCAGAGACCATCCAACAGGGTTTCCTCACCAGGGCTATTCCCACTCTAACAGCTGGGAGTTTATTGGACATGGAGGAATAAATTACAAAGAGAAGCAAATGCTTCCATGCTTCACTGACTGAATCAGAGCCTCAGTACCTGGAGCAGTAGGATATCCACTAAAGACTGACCATTTCTTGCCTTTTCTGTATCTACTTGTGGATACAGTGTGTTAACAGCTGTAATTAACTACAGGAAATTAAAATTAAAAAGAAGATCACACCCCTAAGAAGAAAATATTTCTCCTTCTTACTCTGTGTTAAGGCTTCCCTGGCAAGAAATTCTGTTTTTCTGCTGTTCTGGCAGATTGTTTGACACTGAGCAACTGCATTAGCACTTCTGGAAAAAAGAATAAGAGCTGAGAGTGTGAAAAAGTGTTGTGGAAGCCTTCCTGCTTGAGACATTTAAAAATTAAATTACTGAAGCTTTTAGAAATTTAGTGTAAGAGACTGATGCCTAACTAACAGGGAAATAAAGCAGATTGCCTAAGAGAATGTTTAAGTTTCAGTTTTGCCATGCCCTGCTGCTGGCTGGGGCGTTTGGCTAAGCTCTTCCCAGGTAAATGACTCTGTTCCTGATTCTAAGCAGGCTCCAGGCAGGAGCTGGCAGGAAGAGGAGGCAAGGAAAAGGTCTTAGAGGGCACAAGTCTCTGAAGGAATGAGCTCAGCTGGTTCCAGGGGCCAGCAAGAGCAGCACTCAACCACCAAATGGTGCAGTCGAGCTTTGAGCCAGAGGAGACCGGGCCTGTCAAGGCTGGCAGAAATTGAAACCTCTCTCTGCTCCAATATTCCTAGCATAGGAGGGAAGGTAAAATAGGAAAAGTATCTGCATAAGATGCCACAGTGCAAGAGGAATCAGTTCCGAGAGCCTCTGGGGACAGGTCCAGCACAGGTCTGTGACAGCCAAGGGCCAGGCTGCAGCTGGTCAGGAGCTGGGGAGCTCAAACTTCTGCTGGAGGCAGGGGAGACCTCCAGGTCCATCAACGTTTTCAATTAACATATGTTAATTGTTTCAAAAACAATTTTCTAGGGATTCTGATATAACCACATATTCAGGCCCTGGACATAGCTCATGAAAGTCATATTTTGAAGAGTGACAAGTAAACCTTCACCCTGCTTTTAGCCTCATCTGCTGTGTCTTGCCTTGTCTTGTCTGTGCATCTGAGCCAACAATGAGGGAACTTTCTTTCCTGCTTAGGCAGATGTTTACCTTTCAGCACCTGAGATGACCTTTTGACTTGGGCCTGAAATTCTGGCCTTGCTGAAATGGGTGGAAGTTTTGGCACTGATTTTGACAGAGGCAGTATTTCATTCCAGGTGCTTTGCTCAATAAAGCATATAAAATTACAAAACATGGGCCTTCCCTCTTGCTCAACTTCTCAGTCATCCCAGGTATCACTGAGTGATAAACACAAAAACCTGGAGGAAACAAAATGGCATCTAAAAAAGGCTCCTACATGAATAATTAAAATACCTTTCAATATATATAATAGATACACCTATACACACATATAGAAGATGTCAATGGGATCAAAGCTTTTCTCCAGCACTTTAATAGGTGGCATGCACCCTCACTTATCTGCTAAAATCAAAACCTGTACGTGCACGTGCAGGTGCTGGGAATTGCTTTTTCATATTGTTGGCACAGGGCCACATAGTAGAGCCATGCACCTTCATTTCTTAACAAGCCTGTGTTTTCTCAGGTGTTCATTTATCTCTGTGAAGAAGTTTCTCAGACCTGTAACCTCATGTTTAGCACGCTAATAGGAAGAGGTGCTCTTGCTGCCAATAAACAGGCCTTACTCTGTCTTAGATCCAAGAATATAAAAACAGGGGATTTTATTATTTAAAAAATTTTTTTCAAATGTAGGAATTGTGAGCGTGGAATTCTAGCAATGGGCATTTGAAACAGACTGGCAAATGATGTGGTAGGTTTTCTATCACTGTGAGTTCAAATTTGAATAACTTTCTAAAAGACAAGTTTAGGTTGAACCTGCAAAATGGAGTTCCAGAGGCATGAGCCACTGTATGAAAAATATGTTCTGTGTTGTAATGGCTCTTTCTGGCTCTAAAAATCTGTAAGTCCATGCTGGTTTTGGTAACAGAGCTACCATGAACAAAGGCAGAATGTAATTAAGGATTATCTTCTTGGGAAAAAATATTGCTTTGAACAATAAAGCAGAGGTAAGGAAGGTGCAAATAACTATCCATGTGATTAACATAAACACTGCTCCAGAGGGTAACAGCATTTAATTCACTGTTAAGTTTTGAGACTGCAGCATGGGTTGACTGAATTTTTGAGTGAGTGACTAAATTGTTTATATTGAATATCTTTTGGCAGTTTAGGAAGTGACTCTGCTCTTACTACTTAAGCCCCATTAGAACACTTGTGATGTTTCTGCAGGCAATATTGTCAGTTCTCATTTCTCTCAATTCTCTGCATTTTGACAGCAATGAGTCAAATTATGGGTTTTTTTCATTGTCTGAAAAGCTTTTGCTTTTCTGCAGCTGTCTGCTTCAAGGAGTTAATTTCTTCTCCTTTGCAGTCAGTAGTTTTACTGTTGTTTCTCACAGGCTAGAAACAGGGCTCTGGTTTTCCTTTTGTGCATTTATTTGATCTGAAGAGCTGGCTCTTGTTATCTAAACTCAAAGTCACTTTCTCATCCATTAGTCATTTTATGTTAAAGATTGAAAGTTTGGGGGATTTGTTGTTGATTCTAATCTCACTACATTTTTCTTTATTTACTGTACTTGTAGATTCTGTATTTGAGAATTTGCAAAACTTGCTTTCAGTGTCAACATTCAAGTACTTCCCATAAATAAAAAAGCTGGAGTCACTTAAAATAGTTCCAAAGACTTCCCCACACAATCTCAGATGGAGCAGCCCATATTTTCCTGCCATTAATCTGCTTTTATATTACATTGTAGTATTATATTGCCACTTGTTTTTTCTATTTCTCTTGGATCACTGCTGAAATGTGTAAGGTTATGAAAAGAATTTTAAAGAATTTAAATCTTTAAAGAATTCCAAAGCCTAATTCCTGCTTACTTTTATGGGTACTCTGGAAGATGTGCTGTTTTCAAATTTTATTAGAGTCAAAAATGCTTAACTCCTACCCACTTCCGAGTTTCCTGAGTGAGCCTGAAAAAAAAACCCCAAAAAACAACCGAAAAAGATTACTTAAAACTTTATAATATTCTGAGTTCTAAAATGAGAATACTCAAGGAGGGGGAGGGCATATGACAGAAAGAGGCTTTGGGGAAGGAAATTGGTGTGCAGGAGCATTCAGGTACCCAGGTATGCTGAGGACAAGCTAACAGCCCTTGTGTGCCCTGCATGGAGCAGCGGGAGGGATGGATGGAAATCACCTGGGGAGTGGCAGGGGCTGCCCCAGGGCCCTGCAGGAGCTGCCTCAGGCAAGGATGGCCTTGGCTCCTGCTGCATCACCTGCAGCACGTGGTGCCCGGGCACAGGAGGGACTAGGGACAC
This sequence comes from Ploceus nigricollis, assembly GCA_013399945.1. Taxonomy (NCBI): domain Eukaryota; kingdom Metazoa; phylum Chordata; class Aves; order Passeriformes; family Ploceidae; genus Ploceus; species Ploceus nigricollis. The sequence continues at coordinate 362,152 of VXBC01011152.1, forward strand.
TTTTCCAGAGGTTTCCTGCAACGGCCATTGCAGATCACCCATGGCCTCTACCCCTGTGTCTCCTGGGGACATCTCTCCTGCATGGAAGATTCTCCAGTCTTCAACAGGGCCTGCTCTGCTCAAAGTCCATTTTATTCCTAGCATGCTCTTTAAATAAAGCAGGGTGAATACTCTGTGAGAAAGGATTTGAATAAGTCTGTTGGTTTATTTTGGTGTTTGCAACCAGATCCTTTCTTCAAACTTTCATAAAAGATATTTTGTCACACTACGATGCAAAATGAACTACACGCACTCAATGAGATGGAAAGAGCAAAAAGAAGTAAGGTTTATTTTTAGATCTTGTATATTAAGATTTCTAAAGGTGACTATGGATTGGAGGATGAAGTTACCACCTCTCCAACTACACTGGTTAGATCAGCAGTCCCTCAATTCTCTCTTCCTCTGTAAAAGAATGAAAACAACCTATTTTTATATGAACAGTGTGTGAGAAACTCCATTACAAAAATGTAAACATCAGAAGGCTTAGAAGAATTTTAAAAGAACTTTAAAACTTTTAAAAGAACAAGGTGACAATATTTAGAAATTATTAATATTAATTAATAATATTGGGCATATGGGTAAGAAGAAAAAAAGACTGTAAATATGTTCTAGGCAAAACATTTGCTCTGCAATTCCATGTCTAGTTAGTTTGGATAAGTATCTGAATTAGGGGCTCTCCAGTCTGGGGAGGGATTGATAACGTGGGGGTCAGGTGGACAGTAATTATCACACACAAGTGTGTGAAATATTGCCCATTGCCAGTAGCTTTTCAGCAGTCCCTGAGGTGGGTTGTACTTTAGAGCTAAGAGGGGATTTTTAAATAAATGTTTTTGTAAAGAGTGCTGAAGTTAAATTGGAAATAATTTGTTAACCAGAGGGGCTGTGACTGTCATTTGAAACACCCATCAGGAATAACTAGCCAGGGTCTAGTTTTGATGGTTTTTAAGTTCTGATACAGGCAAGCTTCATTTCTACAGAGGAATTTGCATTTAATCTTCTTTAAACTTCCCCTGAATTTTGTTTATGTGCTGATTTGGGCTGAAGAAGCTTCTTCTTCACAGAAGCTGGTATGGAGCTATGTTTTGAATCATCTATTTGTATTTTTCAGGTAGTACCTTTATAATATGCCTTATTCTTTCACCAGTGTTTGTCCCTCCACAGTAAAAACCACACAGCAAACTAGATTTCTAAATGCATGTCCTCTGAAGCACTTCCCTAGGAATTTTGCTGAGTTTAAATGTCTTCACTGTGTGTGAGAAAGTAAATATACATGTAACAAAGAGTTCTTCCTTCCCTGGGCAAGAGTGTGTTCTATCAGGGAAAAAACATTATTCTTGGCATGATAATTAAAAAGAAATAACACGTTTGAATAGTACCAGCCCACAAAACCCAGGGCTTAAAGCTGGCAAGGCAAATAACAGCATTCTAGGTTGACATTTCTTTTCCACTCTTGTAGCAGTTACATGAGTGTTGTGTCAGGAACCTTTGGCTTTGCTTAGTTTCTGTAGTAACATTAATTCAAGTGAAACCATAAAATTTTATTTTACATGTTAATTCTGCAGGATTAATTTTCTTCTCATTTTAACTGGACAGTAACAAGTAAAGTTTTCTGTATCTTTTATATGAGATTTCTTTTAACAACCCCAGCATATTAGAGATGATTTATGCTCTCTCTTTTCTTTTCCTTCTTTCTCATTTTGTACCACTGCAGGGATTGTCCAGGTTCCTCCTCTCCTCCCAGGCAGAATGGCCCTGGCTGGAGATGTTCTGAGCACTGAAGTATTTGCCACTTTCAGGGGTTATTTGCACTTTTATTGAAGATCCATAAAAAAGCTAAAATTTAGAACCCTGCAAGTTAAACATGGAGCCTTGGGGAATCTGTGAAGCTCTGAAACCAAATGTTTGGGGTTTTTTCTTCCTTTTTTTATTTTTTTTTTTCTGAGATGTGGATTTGCACAATGACCTCAGTATTGGGACATGGGTAAATACCAGAATCTTGCTTTAAAAAGGTCAGTCCCCAGAGAGCACAGCCAGTACCAAGACCCTTCTGCAGGGAAGCTGTTGAGGGAATGGAGCAAGCACCACTGCCACAAAGAGCCAACAATGTCCCAACCTTTGTCCTTTTCTACTTTTCTGCACTATATTCTCATGTCCCCCTAATGCAAGTGTGATCAAAATATGCCCCTAAGGGAACATCTATCACAGAACAGAAGGAGAAAGTATTGCAACTCAAATCCATTAATTTCAGAGTGCCCCCTCTTCTCCCAGCAGTGGCTGGGAGCTGGGATGTCCCAGTGGGCACACTGGGGAGGGGAGACTGGCAAGGCCATTCCCCAGGTGCTCTGGAATGAGCATCTGGAAGGAGGGTGGCTGGCCACACCTGCCAGCAGCCTCAGGAGAGGCTCAGTGCTACCTGCTGCCAAGGTGAGGGCTCTTCCTGCCCTACACTGACATCGTGTCTCCCACAGCTCTGTATTGCAAGTCCATAAAACAAGAAAGACCAATATGAAACCCTTCTGATGAGGTAAAAATAGTAAAAATATTCTTCCTCACTCCATTAAATAGCAGTGTAATGTGCTGCTGAGGATGCCAGGAATACTGGGAGCAAGAGGAGAGGAAGCCCATGTCACCACCCTGCGCAATCTTTCTTCTCCCTCACCACAAGCAGGATGATCTGGGCTCACAGCAGCCTGTGCAGGGCTCAGGACTTCCAAGACAAGGAAACCTGGAGAGGGAGAGCATGTGATGGAAACCTGAGGGAGCCCCTGCCTCTGCAGATGGTGTAAGGGCTGCTATTTCCCCATGTGCACCAGGCATGCATGAGGCTGGTGGGTTCCTTGGGGACCAAGAGCCTTTTGCAGGTCACAGTGTATTTTAGAAGGTTTGCTTTTGACATCATGTGGCCAGAGTCATTTGGAGCCTGATCATGCACTAAAGAACATGTCAGGAAACCACAAGGCATAATTTCTCTGTGTGGCAATAATCTGCAGGGAGCCTGGATAGCTGTAATGGTACATTGCTGCTTGCTTTAAGTCTGCCTTTGCATTAACTCTTCAATTTGCTTGCTTTGGCTTCCCTGACTCTTAAACACATACACACAGGATCACTTTGACATAGTAAAAATTCAGTTTCTGAAATTGGCTCCTTAGTCTCCAAACCATGGAGCTCCTCGTGCCAGTCCTGCTCCCACGAGCTGCATGGGGTAAGTCTCCATCCCACCTTCCTTTCCTAATTTGCTGTGACAGTGACTAATTCCAAAGGCATTGGTAACGAGCTAGGGATTTTCATCTAAATAAAATTTACTATAAAATTTACAGGGACTATTTTTAACTGATATAAAATGAAAAATAGTTTTTAAAAGATCTCTCTCTACCACTTCTGTCTTTTCCGTGCCAAACTCCAGCAAATAGGGGGAAGCCAGCTTTTAAACCCTTTTTACAGATTTCTACTTTTACAATCCTCTTCTACTAATGCAGAAGCTTTGGCTTTCCCATCAGGCCTGGAGTAATCCACTCCTCATTCCCCTAGTTCTCTCTTTTGATCTTTCAGGGTTAAAGAGACTGGACAAAACCAGGTAGATGAAACACCCAAAATGTCTCTTTGGGAGAGGGGTTTGTTGTCTTCCTCTCCACACAAATCATGATAATACTTGCAAGGCTGCAGAAGCACCATTTCTTCTCCCATCCACAACAATTTTAGATAATAGGGTCCCTGAGTCCCAAGAGAAACAAAATGTATTGACCTGGGAAATAAGATCTCCATGAACTTATGGTACTGGAGGAGACGATGAGTAGTTGTTGCTAGATCTACTTTTTGTTAATATTTACTGCTGCTTTTATTTAAGAAAATGTGCTTTGTGTACTTTATATTCCTTGCTTTCATCTAGTAAACGCAACCAAAATTGTACTTTATAAAAACAGCTTGTTACTTGAAATACATTTTTCTTGAATGAATACCACCAAAAGTAAATGAACATTAAAAAATTAATTCTGTACTTTTCCATACCAAAAACTGTCCAATCTTAGATTTATGATCTCTGTGTATTTAAAATTAGATTGACGAGAAGAAGGCAAAGATGAACCAAATATTAACAGCAGCAGGAACAGAAACCAAGTGTCTGCAGAGAGCACAGCAGATAAACACCTTCCTACCTAACCTGCTCCTTCACCTCCACCCTTAAAATGGGAACTGGCCTGAGAGCTGGGTGACCTGCAGATATGGAAAGACATAGCATGGAAAAAAGAAAAAAATCAGAGCAGCGATGTAGCTACGTATAGCTGAAAATATTTGGCTTGGCTGGAGTGTCAGCTTAAAGCTTAAGCAGTTCTTGATTTTTGAGGTGGTTGGTTTCCGCATCATTAACAAGGACTGTACTCTAGTTAGCTCAGTCACACAGAAGCTGCTCCCAGGATCTCAATATCTTGAGCTATGCTGAAGGTACAAGTCAGAATAAATAGACGATGTTTATAATTTATACTTGAAGTGAATAATGCCGCATTGTCAAATCTCAATTAGCCGTGCTCGCTTATTTGGTCTAAGGATTATCTTTGCCATGGACCCTGAGATCTCGGATTTGGCAGATTTCTTAACTGAGATGAAGTGTTGTGCAAACAGGGCTCCCCTGCCCCCGGGCCAGCCTGGCTCTGGGAAGAGCTCATCCTGCTGGGCTGGCCGGAGGGTCCTGCTCCCCGCAGGCTCCCACCCCTCACCCACAGCTCCCCTGAGCCTCCTGCCCCAGCAAGGCTGGGAGCTCACCAGTCCTTATTTTGTCTTCCACCAGGACAGCTTTCCTTGGAATTTTGTGCAATTTTGGCTCAGATTCTTCATAATTCTACTCCTTAGAGATTTTTCTCCCAGTCCCTTATGTAAAGGTGATTGAGGATGAAATAATAATTAGCAATTGTTGCTTTATTATTGGGGAAAGAAGCAATATATCTCATGAGTGATAAATTACCCTCCCTGCCATGACCTGTCAGGGTTAGAGGATGCACAGGGATCTGCAGAGCACCCTGGCAGGCATCACCCCAGGTTTGTGTATGGCACACAACAGAGTCTCTGCAAAATAGGGAGGTTTGTAACTAAATGTAAAATAGGTGCAAGGACACACATTAGAAATCCATATCACCTTAGCATATGACAGAGAAAAGGTTTTTCCTTGTAAACAGGGACCTGAATTAGAAGTTTAAAATTCCTTCTGTAAAATACTGTCAAAATGTGAATGTTTTTCTTCAGATAATGCAGATGCCTTAAGACTGGTTAAAAACAAAACAAAAGCACATGAAACCCCCAAATGAAAAATGAGCAAACAACATTTTTAAAAGCCCTTTCTTGAATTCTGTGGACAGTTACAATAATGAATGAGGTTTCTGCAGTGAGAATGGGTTAAGCAAGCTCAGCTCTGATGGCTCTATTTCCAGCTCCAATAAAATATTCCAGTGTGTCTTGCAAAATATCCTATAAATGTGAATACAGAAAAACGGAACATTCTTTTACACAGGCAGGTCTTTTCCTCAAGCATAAATATCCTTAGTCTGTTTTTTGGAGATAAAGACTATATCATTACCAGACCAATGGCTGGAATTTCTCTTTGAAAAGGAATCCTTGTAAATGCTGTGTCTCTGAAGCCAAATGCTCATAACTTCCAGTGAAAATTTCACTGAATATTCCATACAAAGGGCAGATTGCACTAACTAGGATTTTTCAAAGTTTATGCAAAGTTAATATTATATAATATTGAAAAAAGAGAAGTTATAAAGCTACTTTCTGATTTTGACTATTCATGAATACATAAATGTAAGTCCCCTCAAGATTTTTGAAATTATTTATGCACCTAAATCCCATTGAATTAAACAGACATTAGGATCATAAATATAAATATGTATTTTTATTCTACATTGTAAGTTTCAATCTGAACATTTTAACTTTTTTTTAAAATTTCTTGACCTTTTTTAAAGGAGAAAAGTGACTATGCAAGCAGTCATGTGCATGAAAACAAATCCACTAGCTAAAATTTCATTTAAAGACAGCGCTATAGCATATTACTATCACGTAAAACATACAATAATATCTTGTAGTTGCTTTAGCAGATTGTTTTCAACCAGCACTGGGCTTTAAACTACATAGGGAAATAAATGAAAATTCACTCAGATCAGAACTTTTTAAAGTTGTTTGTTTGAAGATGTTTGGCTTGAATTAAAGAGCTTTAAGATATTTTCTTCCTTTTCTTATGACAAGTAACATAAAAAAATAAAAGAATTCCCCATATAACAGTAGCTGCTGGTGTCCTGTGTCAGGGTATTAACCTTTTTAACCCTGTCAGTTGCTGGGGCCAGGAAATATGGACTAGTCTTTTACTACTCTTCTGTGTGTCACAACTTTATTATGCATCACATTTTTGCTCTTCTGAAGTGTCTATAGCACTAAAAAATATAGTCTTGTAAAGAGAATGCAGTGTTCCAAGGCTGAAAATGTATGTAGGACTGAATATCATGTATTTTATCAAAGCAATGTCCCTCTTCATCCAGAGCACATTATTGTTGCTCTGTAAAACCTTAACATCAAAGAAAGACTCAGGGTTCTGTTTCATATTTTGTAAAGGTGATCTCTGAGCATTTCTAGTTGAATTATCCAATAGTTTGCTGTATATCATTTTGCTGATGACAAGAGAGCTGTCTCATACCCTTACTGGTGTCTGTGCAGAGCTGGCTTGTCTTTCAAGTTACTATAAAGCCATAGAGAGCTGATTAGCAATAAATATTTCAACTGCTTATAAAGAAATGTTAGTTCCTACAGGCACTATTATTGTCCATTGCTTATACAGACTATAATCTCTTCAGGGAGCTTGTACACATCCTCCATTAAGAATAATACTGAAAATTATACAACCACTTAAAAATCTTGTCAAGGCAAGATGGCATCATATTGCAAGGAGAATCAAAGACACTCTTTAATTCACAGACATCCATAAACATTGCTTTATCTCTTAATTGTAAATCTTCAGAGATTTACACATTATTTTCAGCAGTCCAGATGGTGGTAGAAGAATGTTATCTTCCACTAAATATCATTTTGTTAAATACATAAGAGCTTTGGTCATTAATGGCAAGCTGCATCCAATTCTCTCCTCGTTGCTGGGGTTACGTGGCTTCCTGCTCCTTCCTCAAATGTCCATTTTTTCCATATTGCCACCCATAATTTACTATTCACTTTTATGCAAAAGGTTCACCTCCAGGTACTATTCCTTCTGACAGCCATGGCAGCAACTGGTTGCAGTGACTTGGAGAGAATGTCCTCTAACCACAGCAGTATCTGCCCGCAGGGCACAGCATTCCAGGGAAAGGAGACCTTTCTCCTGCTTGGACGCTGACCTGGTGGGGCAGGCAGGTGTCCCCAGCATCACCCTCCACTAGGGAGAGCTGCTCCCCAGCCTGTGCCTCCTGCCTGCACTTCCACTGGATCCCTGCCTTTGCTTGCACCTCTGGCACTGCTCTCCTCCCTTGGAGCTGGGAGTGTGCAAGGATTCAATCCATCTCTGATGCACTTTCTGCTCTTTGCTGTAATAAACTGACCAGCCCACAGGGCACCAGGTGAGCTTCCACTTCCCTGGCCAGATGTTTTTTCCCCAGTCTGTGTGGGTTTCTGCCTCAGCAGCCTCCTTTAACTTCATTCCAGGGTCACACAGATAACCTGAGGGAACTGTGACATTTATTCCCCGTAACTCTGTCATCCTCCACAGCAGGGTATTGCTGATGGGAAACTTAAACACGATCCAGGGAGCATTCAAATGAGATTTTACCACAATTAAATGGAATTTTGTTCCCAAAATCACTCTGTTTCTCCTTAGCAACTTTAGTCCTTTAGAAAACAGTGGCAAAGACCATGGCAACACTCCCTGCAAGGCAGTTTTGTGTGCTACAGTGGGATTTCGGCTCCACTCCAACCCCTCTGTGCACCTCTGGCAGCCTTTGGTAGACAGCTTTTTGGGCAATGCAAGCTTTGGGGATGAATTCAATCAGGGGAGCAGTAAAAACTAAAGTGAAGGGAAGTTTTCCTATTTGGTGAGATGCTGCAGCACTGCAGTAATCTGGAAATAGATGGACTGATAGCCTTCTACTTGCCTGATTTAGAAGTGAAGTAGACAAAATAAAAGAGAATATGAATAATTCTAGCTCAGACTTTTCATCTGAAACCAGTTTGAGTTGCTCACTATTCACATTTTCCGTTTCTTAAGCTAATCAGTATTCACAGTTTCCAGGTTTTTTTAATGCTTAGTATTGAAAAGGCCAGATTCATAACAAATGCTAACTCCTTCTCATCTGTAATAAGCCACAGCTTTTTTCACATTTTACACGAAATCAAAATTCTGGGGGCAAAAAGTCTTTTTTTTCCCAATATTTTTTTTCTTCTCTTGTAAAAGGTGTTCTCAATCTTTAACTGATAATTTAACAATGGTTTTGCTGTTATAAGCTAGTTTGGTTCCTCACTAGTTTGTGTTATGTCAGTAACAGCAAATTGATCATAGAGTAAGTATGGTCTGTTCATTTTTAATTAAGGAGAAGAAGGACTTGGCTCATTAAAAACATGTTCTTTCCCTTCATTCAGAGTGGGTGTATCTTAACCCCACCTGGCAGCACTTTGCATCACCAGAAGAAGCTCCACAGTGATGGGTTTGTCTGTATGGTCCAGAGCAGAGAATATGGGTGAGCAGATTGCAAACAGAGGTGTAATTTAACTGAAGTTTCTGATCTCAGTAGTACTCCTTATCCATTGATTTGGTGAGGAGGAAAATTTGTTACCCTTCATTTTTTTCTGTATTACAGAGCTTGTTTACTTCGGAAATATGCTTTAAACCTTCGTGTTACATTTTAGGTACAAGAGTTTTTAGGTTTTATTGAACACCATACATGCTGTATAAATAAATAAATACTGCCCTATTTTACTATGATAATCAGTTTTACCCATGCCAAAAATGAAATTTCCCTGATCAGCATTTGTAGCTGAAATAATTTTTTTTAAATTTTGAGATTTTGCTTTCATTTTTTATGAAGTAAGTTTTATGGTGAGAGCAGTTAAAATTGGAACACATTTGGTCCCAGCAGCCCCTTGGATGCATTTCAGGCATTACAGTCCCTTGCTTTGCCTGGCCTTACCTTTCCCTCCTTTCCTTTCCCAATTATCTTTTTTTAATGCAGCAAATATAATAGATTTCTACCAAATATCACACATAATTTTTTTAAAAAAAAAGATTATCACTTTTTTGGCATATTTTTATAATTTATTATATGTTTGTCCATCTTAATCTTACTGCTGGCATAACTGAGAGTTTGGAACTTGGTTTTAGATTTTTGTCTATATGCAATGAGATGCAACCAACTTTCCGTAGTAAAGTTTTGGTCACTTAGTTCTAAATGCTGAAACAACATATCCTGTTTTAAGGTTTTGGGTTTTCTTCAAGACACTAATATGGTGTTCATTACCAAAGGACAAAGGGCACTCTGAATTGTAATAAGGACTTTCTGGTTTTAAATTCCATTACTTGCATTAAAACCACTTACTGCCACTAAGAAAAATGAGTATAACTTTGTGCAGTTTGTGGCAAATAGGCAGTCTTTTGATATCTTATAGCAGAATGTTTCAGTTAATAGGCCTGTACTTGAAAGTCCCCTTTCACACCAATGCTTGCAAGTGCGTTCTGTGTTTTTGTTTAAGTCTGACATCCATGAAAAGACAACCAAGATCTGTTTCTTATTGTGCATTAAAGAGGATTCTTTGGAAATTGCTGAATAACTTAGCAATATGCTCTGTATCATTTTTACTGATGACAAGACAGATGTCATGTCTGGTGCATCTGTCTAGAGTATCCTTTTGGATAACTTCTGTGTATTGCAATCTGCTTCTTTTCTTCAAATAGGAAGCACTTCCAAAAGCCCTGTTAATTGGCAAACGCCTAAATATTTCACTTATTTGCAAGAAACATGCTGACTCTTGGGAAACAATTCCCAATAATAATGAGTATTCCATCTATCAAAAAAAAAAAAGGAAAAGAAAAAAGATAAAACCCACAACACTCCTACTCTTTATTCAAGAGCAAGGCTGCTTTTTTCAGCATAAATGTGTTGAATAATTTTAAGTTTTCAGATCTTTGCCATGTTGTGCTTAATAACCACAGCTGTACAAAGTTGGTTTCTCTTCCAGCCAAGGTCAGGACAGATGGTCAGACCTGGAGAATGAATTTTATTGCATTTTCATGTTTAGATTAATTTTATTCTGTTTATCGCTTTTGTACTTGAAAAAAAATGGGGTCCTTTCCAACTAAAACCCTTTCAAATCAAGATGTAGGCTCCCTCTCCCACTTGTGAGGCCACCACCTCCCCAGGCTCTGTCTGCAGAGCAGACCCAGCCCTTCCCTGGGCTGTGCAGGATGGGTGCAGGTGCTGCTGAGCACAGGCAGCACATGCCTGTGCTGGGAGGCAGCTGGGCTTTAGCCACTGGTGTTTCTTATGGAGAAAACTGCCAGTCTGCATAAAAACTTGGTGTAACATGTGTTTGAGGGGCAGCCTAAAATAAACAAGTGCTCCAGCTGCCTGCTGGTACACTCAGCATAGAGATGTAGGTGAAAAAAGGGGAAGTTTTCCCACTGTACAATGAAGCTGAATAGTTCTAGGAAAATATGGATTTCCTGTAAATATTCCCCTTTTTTAGAAATAGAACAGCAAAAAGAGTGGGGCAAAAGGGAGGAAGAGAGATAGTGGGAAGGGAGCAAAGGGGGAGCACCTCCCTAGGTGGGCTGTGCATCACCCCAACACCACTGAGACTGGCTCAGCTACCAGGGGCTTTCCAATACAGAAAGGACAGATGGATGGAGAGCATTGCAAAAAGAAATCTGCCCTAATAGGGGAAATGGCCTTTACCAAAAGTGAAGTAATTTCCAACATGTATAAGTCAATGCTGCTACTGATGATGCTCACTTGACACATTTGTGTTGTATTTAGCCTGCAAGTATTTGTACTGGCCATTGCATGGTATCTCAGGGAAGACTGGCTCTTTCCTAATCAAAAAGTCTCAGTTTTAGGGTATCCCTGTTACATCTGGGGTGTGGGGTGCAAGAGGCTGCTTTTCTTTATACACATACATTTTGTTTTCTTTTTAACAGTCAGTTCAGGCATGTGATTTAAAATATCATCAGAAGCATTTCTTTTAGTGACTGTCAATCGTTAATTGCTTCTCCTGTATGTCTCCATAAACACTACATGTAGATATATTGGTATATAATATTCATGTGTTTTATGTTTGTATAAACATACTGCTAATACTGTGTTTCTCCAATAGAGAGCTCTATAAATCTAGACCTCCAGAGATACCTTATAATGACTTAAACATTACACCAAACAAGAGATTCCAAGGGGACATGATCAGGATGTAATAATGGGCCAATGTCAAAAAGGATTTATGATTATTATTCATATGACTCAACCATATGCTCCAGCTACTGCTGTAATCTTGCTAGTCTTGGTCTGACATCTGTAGTGATAATGAGTAAAATTGCATTACGCCACAGAAAAAAAATCAAGACACTTAAAAAATAACTAGTGGGCTGCCAGGAGAAACATTGACCTCCTCTGTAGGGTCAAGAGATGGTTTTAAAATATGCTGGATGCTCCTGACAAAGTTGAAGCACTCTGAGGATCTGGCAACCAGCTGTTCTAGCTTTATTAGAGAAGAACTTAACTATAATTGAATTCCTGAACCATCTGTATTTATCACTCCAGTTAAACACCATGCATGATCCAATTGAGTTTACTTTAAAAAAAGGAAGTTACCTGTTTCCTTTTATGTAGGAGGACAAATGGAGATTGGGGAAGATACTTAAATTATGTGTATTTCTATGATCACCTGAACAGTGGTCCCTGCCTGCCTTTCCTGGTTAAGCATCCTGGTTCAATTTGAGTGACTGCAGTGAAAAGACACATATTTTTGGTTTGTTTCCCTCCAACAGTGTTGCTCTGTCTTGCTCTTTTATGGAGCAGCCCTCATCTCTGTATCTGAACCTGGTGCTGCCTGGGAAAGAGCAGTTTATTTGTGTCACTTCCAGGCTTCCCTGTTCAGTAGGAATTTAGCAAACATGCAAATACCTTCTGGAGAGATGTGCAGACACTGAAAACTCCTTCCTGCTTCGGGACTAATATATACTGTTGTGCAAGGTAAATATGAGTGCAGACTTCCTTAGTTTCTGTCAAAGCCCATTAATGTTCTGTTGCTGGCTGCAGCACTCAGGTGAGAGGTGAAAACTCATTTGTGTCTCATTGAGAAAGAGAAAACTCAGGTGAAATGGCCTGATGTCAACCCCTGTAATCCTGCAGTGGTGGTTAGCAGATGGACAGCAAGCAAAAGTCAAAGCAGCTCATGCATAAAGTGGGCTAAATCACAAACCACCAAAGTTGCTGTAAAATCATGGCCAAACATAGCAGTAAAGGACAAATATTTAGGCAGTGTCAGTCAGTTAGCTAATGTATGTATCAGCATATTAGTGAGGAAATCCCCAGAAGCTCTGTGGGAGTTTTTCTTTTTGATCTGCCACCACCTGCCCGGCTGCTGGCACGGCACCGCAGCCACCAGGCAGGCGGGAGCAGCTCCCCTGGGAACCCAACAAGTTGCTCCTTAAGGCAAAAAACCACTTCATTAATGCACAGGCAGACTGAGCAATGAGCAGCAGGTGAGGAGCAAAAGGGAACCAGACTAGAGACAAGCTTGTCTGCCTGCCCCCAAAGCTCCTTCTCTGCTTGTTAGGAGCAGCAAATGTTCTTCGCTGCTGTCAGACTTGTACGAGCTCCGTTCTGCTCACACCAAACTCTGGTGCCTCTCCTCATCCTGCTGAGACCCTCAGCCAAGAGACACGTTCCACATCTGTGCAGCCTGAAGTCTTGGCTCACATGAACACTAGCATGGGTAGACTCGAGATGTTGTTTTAAGCACCTGACATCCTCCATCTGTCTTCTTTATTTTTAATTATTTCTCGTCTATAGAGTGACCTAATCAAACAAGCTCCTGTCTGATGTCAAGGTTCTTTCTTTGCTTTAATCTCTTCACATTTCTATATAATTTCTTTTTCCTCTGGAACTATCAAAGAATTTTCTTTAACAAGCCCATCAATGAAAAACAAAGTCTGCATTCTTGAATTCTAAGTCACACATAAACCGTAAAGATGCTGTTTGCTCAGTGTTGACAGAAGCAGTCGTCTGCCCTAATTTACCTTCATCGTATGTTTTTATTAGAGCTGTGGGAGCATGCATAAACTCACCAGGGAGACATGCACATTACAGGGCTCTTTTCTTAAACTCTCAGCTCTAATAAAAACACACAGGCTACAGCTCTGTCCTATATTGGACAGCAATACCTCTCTGTTCTGTGCTCTTTTCATATCAGAACAATTGTCTTTGAGAATATTCATTTACTGGAAGTCATCACAACATGAGGGAGGAATGGTCTTTGAGGAATGATCTCTGGGGGGTTGTCTCTTCCTCGATGTTTTTCTGCTCAGTCCCGCAGAAGACTTTAATGATGCTTTACCTCTAACTCAGGTGTCAAGGCTGATGTCCCTATTTTAACCCATTTATTTTTCAGGTCGTTATGGGGAGAGTGCTTCCACTTCACTACCACTAATAAGCCTCTAACAGTAACTAAAATGGCCATATTGCTACAGGCTCACATTATTCTAGACAGGATTGCTATTCCCACTGCAAAATTTTCAAGGCCCTACTGATAAGGGCCTTTTTTGAGGCCCAACTAATCAGTATTGGATATGGATGTATACATCCACATGCATACACATCAAATGGAGACAATCTGAGCTCCACAGTAGAGTGGCTATCACTGTGGCTGATAGGGATGCTTCATATTTAACTTGCAGAAATCACCTAGATTAGAGAAAGGTATCATTTGATCTTCCATTTTTCCACAGATGCTGCCAAATAGTTTTCTAAATCAGTCCCAAATGTGGCCTGGTCTCTGTGTTGGGCCAGTGTGAATATAGTAGTGGTTTTGTTCCTCCTTGCTACCTTTTCTTCTCCCCCCACGCTTCCTCCCAGACTTTGGGGCGAGAGTACTGAGCCCCAGAATATCGCTCGAGTTAGACAAAACAAAGCTCCAATGTATGCTAGATATAATAACCTGCAATGTCTCCCCTGTCATCCCAAATTACTGGAACACACTGTGTTCCCTGCCTGCCTACCTTCCTGCCTGCTGGAGAGCCGTGCTCCCTCCTCCTCAGCTAGGCTGGTGCAGGGTCAGGGTCAGCTCCTTCTCGCCGCAATGTGCCGGCACCGCGCTCCGCTCGCCTCGGGGACACGGGCAGGTGTGGCTTGCCCTGATCGCCTGCAGGGACCTTCAGCAGTCACACACTTCTCAGAAATGTTTGGGGCTTGCTGCAAACTAGTCACTGCCAGCAAAGACCAGGCTCCCCAATACCTGCCTTCGGCCTCCTCACTGGGAGTTAGGGGGAAATTTTTCCTTCCATGCCAGGCTGGCAATGCTGCAGGTTTGGGAACTTTGTTTCAAAAATAACTCTTTTGTGACATGCTATGTAAGCCATTTCTGTAAAGATCCTGACTATGCAGTCAGAAAGCTCTCTGCTATAATGAGGAGATAGATGTTTGGCAAGAAGTGTCATCAATTGATTGCTTTCTTACTGAAGTTCATTGTAATTCTTTTACTTTACTTGTGTTTTCTGGTGGCTGTTGAGAAACAACTACAGTCCAAATAAATACGGTCCTGGCTCTCCTGTGCAAGACACATATTGCTGCAGTCTCAGGTGCCTGTAAGAGCTGTACTGTTTCAGCCTTAGAGTTCTTATTGTCCTCAAAAAAGTCAGGCCCATCAAAACAGTATTTGCAGAAGGTCTTTGAAGAATCATCTCAAACATTGAGAAACAGCTTAGAAAGCTCTTGATAAAATGTGCAGCAAGTGCCAACAGCCAAGTCACTACAAGTACTTGAAGATAGTAGACTCTTCCATTCAATTTGGTGGACCAGAATAAAATGCTTTCCAGGACCACATGGTGAGGGAATCCACAGCTACCACTTTATTGCAGTGCCTGAAAGAGGGTTGAGTGTACACAGTGACACGTCTGTAATCTCTCCTGTTGTATTCATTGGCACAGCTGAAAGATAAAGATGAAGAACTAAGATTTAGGGTAAATCAATGAAAATACGGCCCAAAGTGGTAAAAGATATGCTCTCCCATAAATCAGTGAATTGTAATATAACATGTATTTTTTTCTCCACCTATGCCCTCATACACTGCACCCTGCATCCATCAGAGGGCTGAAGCCTCAAATAGATCTGAGATTGTGTACATGATGTTTTTAATCAGTGATGTTTTGTGCTTTATTTCACTTACTGCTGCCTTGTTCTTACATCTTCTTGTCTTTTTTCAGAAAGTTAATGATAGAAGGGATTTTATTTTGTAGGATGCCCTTTGCTATCCTTTTCACATAATTTTTCTTCTCTTTGCCTGATTGAAAAGATCAGTAAACATGGCAGAATCCCAAAGGTATGATCTGACACAGAGCCAGCGAAGACCCACCCTCCCAGCAAACCAGGTTTTTTTACAGTTCTTTCTTGAAGCATGAGTATATGAATTTGGAACTCTAAGGGATCAAAAGGGCTTGTTTTGGTTTTATTTGGTTTGCACAATGTAATTTTTTGCTTGCAGCAACAGATATTTAATGATGATCATGGCAGAAGTAATTCCTATGTTGAGCAGACTCCTGCCAGACATTAGGGAAAAATGTCCTGTTTAGTGTTGCTTTCCAATGTGTATAGGAATGATTGAGTACTGTCAAAGGTGATGGAAGGACAACATCATTTAAAAGTGCATTTGCACACTGTTAACAGAGGTCTTTTGGTACAATTCAACCTGTATTGTTGCCACTCTACCTAAGATTTCAATCCAGGATCAGTGGCCAAAACCATCCCAAGGAAATTACCTCCCAGTGGCAACAGTGTGAGAATAGTCACTGCCACACTCATATCATAGGGATTTCATATCATTTCAAGACCTTTTTCCCATCTTTGCAGTAGTGGTTTGGGAAACAAATTAGGTCCTGTAAGTGAAAACATCAGTAGAGAAGCGACCTTCATACACAGAAGTATAAAATAACAAATCCAGCATCACAACGAGCCAACAGTGCAGGGCCCACAGAAGGAAGCAGACAAAATAAATTAAAACAATGTTGATATCTGCTGTATTCCTCAGTATCTCAGAGGATATGAAAAGTCTCCATACATTTTTATTTTTCTAATTGCTTATATTCAGATTTTTACAAGCCCAGAACCTACTTTATAGATGTTTTCCCTGTCATTAGTAACAAATTAAGGGAAGGACTACTGTAACTTCAGTAACTAATTGAGTAGTAGTTTGATCATAAGTTAAATGGCAAAAGTTTTTTGTTGTTGTTTTTTTCAGTAATATTTTTTGCTCTTTTTTGGGCCCTTTAAGATTAAAACCACTTTTTTAAACAACCACCTTAGAACAAAAAAAAAATCTTAGAAAAGGAAGTAGATTAATACTAGTTTCAGGATGTTTTTATTAGGATAGTTTTAGAAGAAATTGTTGGTGAAATATTGTTCTTGTAACTCAGTTTTCCTTACTACTGAGGAAAATCAGAAGCAGAAAAGGAGGTGGTTTCTGGTCACACCACAAGCCTACAGAATTAGGGCTCAGTCTGACTGTTTAAACTCGTAAAATGAGTATAATGGTGTAATGGTGTAATTCAGGGAACTCCCCCCAGTGGGCTGGAAATTGCTCCCTCTAACCAGATGTGCCAGCCAGTGTCCCCACCTCCCATCCCCCTGTCCCAAATTTCAGTACCTGTGTCCCCAGTGCTGACAGGAAGGAGCTGACACAGCTCAGCCACAACAGTGTCCCCCCAGAAGAGATTTCTGTATTCCAGAGGTTGATGTGTTTTATAGCAGTAACAGAAATGTCTTTTCATGTAAATTCTAGCAGTGACACACTGATCTCAACAGATTTAACCCCAGAAAGAATTTGAGCTGCGCATCTAAATTAGAAAAAGCAGAAGTGAAAAAACAGAGTGGTTTTGGTTACCTTTGGATTCTTTTTATTTTTGTTTTACTGTTTTATATGCTCAGAGTTCTGGAAGTCTGAATGCCTCTACCATGGGAAGAGGACCCAGCAGAGGCAGAAACTAGACACTTTGTATACCTGGTCCCATATTTTCACCTAATGCATGTGTGACATCTGACATATAGAGATACACAGCCAGCCAGCTGTGCAAGCAGCATGGCAAGAACATTTTTGCTTTCTATGTTTATTGCACACCCTTCCAACATCTTGGGCACCTTAAACCAAAGTTATAAAACTACTACTGCTATGCAAATAAGACAAAACTCTAAAACGTGGGAAAAGGTAGGGTGCTGCCTTAATTCAACTAGCTGAAATATTTTCTCTCTGTAATGAAATGGGCCTCTCCCATCACCACACTTAACAAACAGCAGATTAATAGGTGGCTCAGTGCAGAGTGTCCATCTCACTGTAAGAAACTCCTTTGCAGCCTGCTTCATGGGGACCAAAACATAGATTATACCTGGAAGTTGCTTACAAAATTTCTCTCAGTATGACCTGAAGATCAGCTTGTTTCCTTAGCCTCTTGGAATCCCCTGTTCCATTCCTGTGCTGCCCAGAGCAGCGAGAGTGTCCTCGGGTGGCTGCTGTACCACTGAATGGGGACAGAGGGGCTGCAGGGACTGGAGCTGCTCAGCCAAATAACCCCATTTGTATTTGTTAGATACTCTTTTTGCCATGCAGCTTCTTATTTTCCTCGGAGGTATCCTTGTTATTGAAAATGTGCTGTGATTAATGAAAGTGCTCAGGCGGATCCCACAGGGCCTCTCCGGTCCCGGTGAGCGCACACAGGCCCGGCCGCTCTCGCCGTGGCACTTGTTCCTCTGCAAGGGGCCGGCACTGGAGGGGTTAAATGCCTTCTGCCATGGATTTTCCTAACGAGGGGTTGTGCCTGTGGCAGCTTGTAACTCAGCTGGTGTGCACCCACATCACTGGGGCTGCGGGAGCCGCCTCTGCCACCAGGGCTGAGATTACAGAGCAGCTTCCTCCCGGCCTTGTGACCGTGCACACACACATGCGCGACTCCAAAATAACCCGCTCTGGGGCAGGAGGGGTTTTCTGGTGAATTTGCTACATGACAGAATGTGCAGCAAAATCTTTTGAGCTTTTCAGGGTTATGAGAGGATAGCAATGATGTGCTTCCCATTAGTCAAAAAATTCTAGCCTCCCTCTATGCCAGTGACAAAAACTACAGCTGCAGTGAGTGACTTGGTGTGCCTCTTCCCAAGCGTCCTCTTCTCCAGTCATCCCTCTCTTTCCAGAAGGCTTTCAGTTCTCTCACTGCAAAGGAAAAACTATTGCCCTCTGCTCTCTCTCCCTTCTAATCAAACCTGTTCTTCCTTCTCCTAGAAAATCCTTGCTTCTCATTTTCCCCTCAATCCTTTTAATATGGCTGCTCCTCTGCTTGGACCAAACAAATGAGTGGAATTTGGCTCCATGTTGACCACCTAGATAGGATCCCAAACTCAGGGTTCACAGAGAAGTCCCTCTGAGGATTTCAGTGCAAAAGGCACTGTTTATTCTCTCCCACACCATTGTAAGCAAAGGGCTGAATTACCCAGTTACAAGAATATTTCAGCCCCAGTGGTCCCACAGTTTCCATGAAGCATTGGCTGGAGTATCCCTGAGTATCCCACTCCTTCACTAAGGCCCCTACACTGGTTATTGTTTTCTTCCATTACCATGATATTTTCATTCAGAGAAGTCAAACCCTCTGTCTTCACTCTGTCTGTCACTCACATGAGCAGAGTTGGCTCATCTGGACCTCAGGGAAAGATCTGGTCCTCTTACTTTTTTGGTGTCTTCTGCACTTAAGGCTGCATGAAGACATCTGGTATTTTAAAGCAATCTCTGTAATATCCCTAAATTAAACACTCTGTCTTGTTTGCTAGTTTGGTTTATCTTTGCCATCATGGACCATGAAGCTGCAAGCTCTACATCTTTTCAGAAAACAAACATGACTGACAGCAATCCTTACACAGAAAAGCTGAAGCAAGCCATGCTTTGAAGGATTTTCTGTTGGGATTCATAATAGCATGGAGTTAAAAGAGAGAAAATAGGTTCCTTGGAGCATAAGATCGTAAAATGCTAATTTCAGTGACACAGTGGTGGACTGAGTAAATATAGAAGGGATTTATTATGAAGTTCTTTAGTGTTGTTGGCACTAACAGCAAATTGCTGGGCAACATTATATTGCCAAAATCCAGGAAATAGCACAAACATTGAACCACTGTATTTTCAATGACAATAATGACTGAAGCTTTGGTATTGGTTGGCATCCCCACAAAAGGCACATGTTGGCATGTTCAGGAATGTAAATGATAGATCTGCTGCTTGAAGTTTATAATTATTTAATCAAACCCAGACTGCAGAACCTGGAGGGACACCGTGTATCCTTAAAGGAGAAGAAAAAGGGAGAAAGAGAGAGAGAAAGAAAGGAAAGTCATACTTTGCAAATGACGGAATGTATTGGTCCTCTGGGTGTGCCCACCAGGCATCTGGGACTGCTGCAGAGTTTGTGGGTGATCTTTCCTGCTCACCACATCACCATGTATTTAAGTAGCCCTTCAGAAAACAAATTGCCGACCATCTCTTTTATGTGCTGATGGAAGTCAGATCAATTATCTCCATTTCCTTTCATGGAAGAAAGAAAATCTACAGATCAGGACAGGAAACCACTCATTTGATGAACTATTTCTACACTACTGTACACAGACACACAACCTCCCTGCTTCCCTCCTGCAGACAGACACGCACAGAGCTACAAGGCCTCTCTCTTCTAGACACACACAGAGAGGCACGTTATTTTCAGCTCACATTTCACGTTTAGATTACTATTATGGAATTTCAAGAAGACTTATTTTGTTTCCATTTCTTGCTTTAAAAAAAAAAAAAAAAAAAAGAGATAATGAACATTCCGTTTTGAGAAATAAATCTCCCTGCACTCTGTGTTCTGGCTGTAAGAGCCTGAGTAGCAGAGCTCTTCTATGTTCCCAGCCCAGGCTTTGCTGCCGACTCAGTTTTCAATTTAGTCCTAGCGTGATGGAAAAAGAAAAAAGTCTTTCAAAAGCAGTAATTGTGTGTTTCTGGGGAGAGAGAACAAATTACTAAATCAAATTAGCATTACATTTCATTCCTAGACCCTAGGAGATTCAAGGATTTACATAATATACTTTCTTAAATTACGTTGTTAGTGTAAACATTAAGATTCTGCACAAAATCCCTGAGAAGTGTTGCAGTGTTAGCTGATGTCATCATGCAATGTTTAAAAAAAGAAAAAAAGGGAAGAAGTGCCTTAGGTCCACATATAAACACATGACTGCACTATTTTTAAAAATAAAGTTCAGGATTTAATTATATTCTGAATAATACAATGTCATTAATCCATTCTCTCCGTATGCTAGGAATACTTAAATTGTTTTTTCCTTTTCTGTCTTCACAGATGAAAATATTTGCTGTAGGGTATTCCTGGCTGTTGAAGATGAAATCCAGGCCCCACATAAGGCTGTGGAAGAGTTACTGTGGACGTCTATGGGGTCATCATTTGACTCCAAAAGGTGATTTTTTTGAACAAAATTAACTGACATCAATAAGGTTTCTCAATATTACTCTGTTTCACACCCCAGATTTTCATATCTAGTGATCTTCTTCTTATTCATGTCACCAAATGCTCTGTAATTCTCTCACACTTTATTGATTTCTTTGTTACAAAACTAATTTAGGGCCAAGTTTCTGTATGGGGCTCCACAGCCCATTACTCCCCCATGGCAGATGTGCTCTCACAGGCTGCCACAACCAGCCAGTGGCACCAGGCTGCCGCCAGCTCAAGTTTTAAAATTCACTCTGACAAAAAAAACCAAAAACACTGCAGTGATCAAAAGAAAATGCAAAAATGGCTTCCAAGTCTGGAGCATGTGCATTTGATAATTAATGTAGAGAATATTATTGTTAATTTTATACATTTCAGGTTCACCAGAGCTGCAAATCGTAACAGGGGAGATGAACTAAAATTGCATTTGTCTCCTAAGACCATATAAAGGATAGTCAGTACTGTTGTAGTTGTTGGGTTAGAACTACCCATTTGAGGAGGTAAGCCACAACAGCATAAAGAAATACACAAATTATGTTTAATTCTTTGTAGTTTAAGGATGACTTGAAAAGCAGTACAAAACAAAGACAGCATTGGAACATACATGGGTCAAAAAGCTTCATAATCTTAAAAACCCCCACACTTACTGTAGTGTTGGGTTTTTACATTGGGCTGTGCAGTTCTGTCAATCTTAGAATGCTCTGTTTGTGGTTTTTGTGTTTCATACAACAAATGCTGCCCACAAATTTGTGCAATGATATGTAATATATTCAGGAAAACTAATTACTGAAGCAGAGTAGAAAGGAAAGTTATCTCAAAAGCCAGAGGGATAGGAACATTTTATATAATGAGAGCTCACAGTGCACACACAATTTTTTATTTAATCTACCCGGGCATAGAAGCCTATTATTTAAAAAGAAATAATAATTGGAAGAATAAATTCAGCAGCTGAACGACATATAAAAAATATGCAAATTGTGAAACATAGAGGTAAAGTTGCAGGCATTTTAAAACTTTTTTACTAGCAGTAATTATGAAGGGTGCATTTAGAGTGCTAGCATATTATGTTACCTTCTACTTCCTGGCAAATGGGCATTTATATTAAAAGAGAGTTAGGAAAAAATGGACAATGACCCCTTCTTCTTATCTTTTCTTTTAGGTTCCTTTTCTTGACAAGGACTCTGAAATTTGCATTTAGATTTCCTGTTCATCTGTTTGTCAGCACCAAGCCCATCTCTGTGATTTACAGGTTTTGCCTTTAATGATTTCCTCAAAGAAAATGAAAAATTTTATTTTTTAGTTCTCCATTTGAAATCTCCAGTACTAATATCAGATGTTAAATTGAATACATTACAAATGAAAGATGTGCATTGATTTTTCAATTCAGAGTTCTTTTGAAAAATAAATTAATTATTTATAAAAAGCAAAATAAACAAAACAAGATCCCTTGGGAAAGCCTTCACTCACTGAGTAATTTGTAAGGATCAGCTGGACAAGTGAAGGAATATTTGCAATATCTGACTATACTCATATGAAAGACATAACCTATGCATTTTTTTTCACTGTTTCTCAAAATATTTCATTTCCTGCTAAATATTCTGGGTGTGCTGCTTATCTGGTGTCCTTTCTCAAAGCCTGAATTTTCAAGTGAGGCAGATCCATTAGCCAGATCCTCATCCTCTCTGCAGCTGACCCCAGATCCAGTGAAATCGAGGGCAGACCGTGTGTGAAGCTCAGAGATGCCACCTGTTCATGCACTGCTTCCCTGAATCCAAGGGAGCCACATCACTCCAGAGGATAACACTGCACAGAGGGTGGGGTTAACTGGCATTTCAAAACTGCTTCTGTTTCTCAACACGCACAAGTCTCAGTATTTGAATCATGTAGAACATATATTTTGCATATCGATAGGTTCATTACTGATAATATATCAGATTGTATCCCCATAGCTGAAGACAATCCCTGGGCAGCACTAGTTAATCATTAGTACAAATCCAGAGAACTTGGGTTTAGTTATTAGTTCACTTTTATTCCAAAAATGTATTTCCAACTCAACACTTCCTTTTATTCTTTCTTACATTGCCCAAATGACTTTGTCCTTTCCCAAATGCTATTGCAGTCTGTGCCATAGGACAGACAAGGTCAAGATTGTGGGCTACTTTTTATCCAAAAAAAGTGCAGACATGGCTTTGGTGGAAAAGGTGTGAGCACTGGGCAGCACAAACATACTCCTTTACTTAGGCCAAACCATGCAGATGCCCCTGGAAATGTCTCAAATACAGAGTGTAACTGAAAGTGCAGTACTGCTCTGATTGCTTATTGGAACTGCTTTGCTACCTGCTTGGAATGAGCCCTGTGATAAATTGAGTGCTACTGAATGAACCAGATTGCACAGCCAGCCCTTGGAGATTTTGGCTATGCTCTTGCTCTGCAAGGTAGCACTGCATGGAACTGAGCAACCCAACACTGGAGTGCCAAGGGTATCTGGGAATACCCAGAAACCTGGGAGAATAGATTTATGCCTGGGAGGACAGGATGTACAAAGCATTAAAAAGTCTTGTAAGGTTGCTGTTAAAGCTAGAAAAATACCAAAATTGTTGTTGAAGTCTTATTTAAATTCTATTCTGCACTGTTTTCCATTATGCTTGAAAACCTGGTATTAGTTTAGCAGCCTATCTAAGAAAAAAAATTACTTTTCTGCAAGTGGGAGTACTGACAAGATTACAGCAGCTGCGTGTCTATTACCTAAGCTATGTTGTACAGAGTTAAAATGGATCTTCGTACAGAAAGCTAATCAAGGTGGAAGAGAAAAATTGGATTCATTAACAAACCCTGTCACTGAAAAGTCAAACCATTTTTCACTCTTTAGTTGAGTCCAATTACAGAGATATTTGCTAGAAATTGTTTTTCTGTGACAGAGAGCTTTGACAGTGGTTTTTCTTCTTTGGCACTTTTCTTATTGCTCACTCACATTGCACCCATTGCTGAGTGGAGATTAACACCTGTTCCTGTTTTAACAGCAAATGATGGATGGTGCCATTACTGGCACAACTCTCTGTGAACAAAATTAACGTTGCATGCATTAACTCTGTAGTTACAGCAATTACCACAATTGCTTTTGAATCATAGCTTGCACGGACCTTGCACCAAAGCTGAAAAACTGTGGACAGCCATCCTACCATTTTCTTGGAGAGGGTTGGAGGCAAAATGCAAGCTTGCTCCATGAGTCCCTTGAACCAAGGGAAAGCTATAAAGTACCTCTGCCTCTTTTTGCCCTCTCAGCTAGCGATTTTCATAACACTCCTCTCAAATATATATAAGGTTCTCACGTTTCATTTTATAGCTACATTTGAGTCAAATATGAAATGGATATTTCTAAAGCCTGAGTCAAATCTCCAGTGCTTATCTGGGTTTTTGAAACCTGACCCATGTGGCTAAATTCATGGGCACAGTTGTATTTTGGCTTTAGCTATATGTATCTGTGGTACCACTCAATATAATTCACCTCACCTGGTGTTGGCTGTTGGAGGTTTGAGTTCCAGGCTAAGCTGCTCATCAAGGTTCCCTCTAGAGCCATTGGGGATCAAGACATGTCACTCCAGCAAAGACAGACTGCTGGCATTCACGGGAGCAGTTGCCATTCAGAAGTACCTATTTCCTTCCTGGACTATAGAGGGAGCCAAGGCAATTGGCTTGGACCGGGAGCCCAGCTGTTATTTAGGATTTAATTCACAGCCATCTGATGAGGAGAAGGAAAATTGCCATCCCCAGATAGTCACTTACTGCATTTGAGCTGGACCAGCCAGGTGAGCAACTGTCTATCCCACAGTAGCATCTTCTGCTGGATAAACTTCTCTAGCAAGGTAGAGAAGTCCCTGAAAGTATCTTTTCTTTTTCTCTTGTTAGTAGGCTGAGCTCCTTAAAGTGAGATGTACAAAACTCTTAACCCATACTTTCTGAAATGTGATACTTAAAAATGTAGTTGTAAAGAGATCTAATAGTCTTTTAGATTATTAAATCTATAGCTGATTAAAACATTAATGACAATTCTCTTTTCTGCAGCTAACTATGAAACTCAATGTCCTTTCTTTTTTTGTGGTGAAACCAGAAAAAGTATCTTTGAGATTTAATCTGATATAAAATGTTCTCTAAAACACTTTACATAAAAACTGTTCTCACAAATATATATATTTTCCAGAAAGAAAAAACCAAAACAATTTCCATATCACATTTCAACTAATTATGCCCATTCACACAAACCAACCCTTATATCTTCCTGTTGACAGCACTATGTTTTCTTTTCTTTTCTTTTCTTTTCTTTTCTTTTCTTTTCTTTTCTTTTCTTTTCTTTTCTTTTCTTTTCTTTTTCTTCTAGTACATTTGTAGCATGTGGATCAAAGGTTTATGGATTCTTGTCTTTTCTTGAACCCACAAGCAAAGTAGCAACACAGCCAAGTTTTAAAAGTTTGCAAATCATTAAGAAACAAAACAGACAAAACACATGGTGTTCCCAAGAGACTCGAGACATGAAAGTATCTGTGTTGTGATGAACGTACACAAAATCTGTTGGGACTAGACTTAGTTGTTTAGTAGGGCTTGGAATGCACTATGAATCAGTTCTCCTCTTGCAACTTTCAGGAATCAGTCTATATATTTTGCCACAAATCCCCCAAATGCTCTCTCTGCAATGGAATTGAACCTGTCCATTACTCTGGACTGAACCTCAAATTTTTGGACACTCTGATCTCCATCCAGATTTTAAGTACATGTCTCATAATATGTGTTCTAACTAAAGTTCTGCAGAATTTTCCTAAGTTTTGCGTTCTTTACAAGTTTTATATGAAAAACTTTGGTTATTGGAGTTAGGGGGGCTTTGCCACTGCTTTCAGGATTTCCTCTTGCTGTTTCTTTGCCGTGGCCTCTGTTGACAGACTGGTCATGAGTCTCCTTTCCTGTGTCTCTCCCTGGCACTGGTTAGCCTGGCTGCACACAGGAGCAGTGGCAGGCAGGAAGCTGAACGTGCTACTTCATGCTGGTATTGCCCTCGTTTGTCACTCTGCCCATAATCTGTTTTTGTCAGTGCCAGTCCTTTAATCAGGCTACACAGAGGGACTAAGCCAAATGTCTTATGCAAGTCTTACACCTGTGTAGTTGCATTCACCAAAATGTTTGGCAAGACTTACTTTTCCATATAGCCATCTTGATTGGCACCAATTATACAGTCATCCTTTAATTTTATACCAGTTGAAGCCCTTATCAGCTTTTCCATTATTTTGCTTAGGACTGGTGCCAGAATAACTGACCTGTAATTACTGTGATCCTTCTGCTTCCTCACTTTGGCTTCTGGCAGCATTGCACATTTCTACTGTTCCCTAACAACCTTTGGATTTATAGTGCACGGAATCTTTGATATAAAAATATTCATCTCTAATAGAAGGATTTTAACAGTGACTTCTCAGACAATGTGCTGCAAGGGAGTTTGTTAACTTTGGGCCATTGATTGGATCATCTTTTTTTGTCTTCAAATACTAAACAGTAGAGTGTGTCTGTGTATCTGCATGTGTCTATTACAATATATATTTTTTCTGTCTTATCTATAGTGTTAATAACGTTGTTTTAAACAATTCTTGTAATCTGTTCATACCATCTTAATGAATTACAAGAGAGACAATATACTCTTGAAGAAGCTTCCTATTTTTCTTAGCAACATGTATTTCCCTAGATTTCTTTGTCATGTCTATGTTTCCTTCATTGCTAATTCAAAGTACTACTGTTTAATTTGATAAATGTATATGTACATCTATAGAAGCAAGAGAAGGTTTTCCATGTTAAGCAGCAATGTTTTGGTGTTTTCTGCCGAAACAGGGAGACATAATCACAAACATTGCTCATATGTAATCAAAGGATCAGACGAGATGTTCTGGCTGAATTTAATCCATTCTCTGCTGAATGGTGTTATTTTACAGCCCAGAGCATTTATTCTAGTGTGTTCCAGTAAAGACATAATAAGAACAATAAAATAAGATACCCTCCACTGAAACTCCTCTTTTTTTTTCCTTTTCCATTGTCCTTTTCTTCCCTGTGTTTAAACATGATTTGTTTAGCAATTCTACTTGTTCTTCTAAACTCATTCACTTTCCTTCAAATGGTCAGTATACATCTGTCACTGCACCAATGCACACCAACAAAGCAGCTTGAATCTTCCCAATGACATCCTGACAGCTGAAGCCTGCATTCTCAATTTACAGGGGTTTGGATCTCTCCTGTTTACTGTAGTTTCACAAGAGAATGATATTTTATAAACACCTGGTAATTTAATTAAAATAAGGAACTGGACTTTTAACAAGAGAGTGGTTTTTTTTAAGGTTTGGCATTCAGAAATAAAGCAGATGTTTATTGTGCTTTTTAAGTGTCCAAGAGATCTTGTCAAAGTTGTCTGGCTTGTAGAGTTATTTTTATGTTATATCTAAGTGTATATTATTCTTTGTTTTAATGTATTAATAAATGTATATTATTTCATAAATGAGTTTTGTTTTCTTATTATGGAGCAGTACTTTTGGTAATTGCCCAAAGCTCTGCATATAAATGTGCTCTACAAAGGTGTTTGGATTAAAGATGTCTGGCTGCAGCTTCATTAAACAAACTGTTAATTAATCTCAAATAGTATCTAGGATGCCAAAAGCTTTTCCTTTGTAGACAATGAGGGTTTATCTGTGGAATCTCCAGCCACTGGGGCTTTCTCCCCTCCTGTATATGCCAAGCCCATGGAGTTTTTCCCCATACAGAGCACTGGCCATGGTGGTGCAAGTGCAGCCAAGCACTAAAGCCTTCCCCTACAACTTTGAGCTGCCAGATCATGTTCCCCACCTGGACTGAACTCCTGTCCTTACATTGTGGACTGCAGATCTCACCTTTAAAGTTGCACCAAGGAGAAACACAAGATCAACTTGTCTCTTAGGACATCAGGCTTTTTCAAGCATTATTCTTAAAAGAGAACATTTGTTAAGAAATGAAAACTCCAGGATTAGTAGCCATTCCCACAAAATTTTTCCCACTAGATCCTGCAGAGTTCACCAGTTCCTGATCTCTTGTCTCCACTCTTACTACTGAATAAGGATGGACAAAACCAAGAGGGATCAGTCCTTAAGAAAGAAGGAAGGAAGGACTCCTTCAGGAGAAGTCCTTCCTCTCAAAGAACAAAGTTTAGGGCTAGACTAACCATCTAGTGTACTAGTCTCTCTCTTAGCCACATCCTGACCCTGGTTTTACAAGACTGTTGACTTCAATAATGCTCTAACCAAGGAAATGGCATCCTGAATTTTGACCTATTTTCCCTTATTACACCATCTCTGCTCTCTTTAATCTGTTTTGTCTCAGAGTATGTCTGCTCCTTTTGCATCAGCTACTGAGTCCCATCTGCAGCTTTACTTCAGCTTTTGTTTGCCTCTGATCTTTTTCTCATTCTTCTAATGAACATAAACCAAAAGGTGGTAAAAAAGTATTTTTTCTGGAATAAGCATGAATATCATAAGGAGGAATATAATAGTTCTTTCTGTCTCCTCTGATTACAAAAGCAAACAAATAGAAAAAGTTATGGAGCAGCCAGTGGAGGAAAAAGGACAATTACAAGTGAGCCTAAATTTAGAATTATGAGTTTGAGCCAAAGCCTTCTGAGGACCATGAGAGTCTTTCCACCCACTTGAAAAGGATGTGGAGCACACCTCATCCTACCTTACTGCTCAGCACAGCTTTGGATAAGAACTGTGTTAACAACCCAGAGAAACATTCTTGAAGGTTAAACCCAGCTTATTTTCAAAGGGAAAGTTTGACAAATTTTGCCAGACTCTGGACCTTAATTAAAACACTGGAACATTTCAAAGTGACAACTATGTTAAGACCTTTTTCTTCTATATTCCTTCTTGGGTGGATCAAGCAAAGTAAAGGAAAAAAGTCCGTCTTTGCTGGAAGTTTTTCTTTCATTCAGATGCCTACCCACACCCCAGTCACAGAGAGAAAAAAGGATTGCTTTGACCTCTTCAATATCTTATGCAGGCCTAAAATTATTTCTACATGTTGCCCTGTTATTACACAAAGAACACGTCTGCTGTCTTTAAAAAAATATTATTGCCAGTCGTACTGCTCCTGTGATGGTCTTGTGTATCAGAACTATATTTAGAAGAACCTTCTGCTCCAAATAAATGGAAAATGAGTAAGTATGTAATTACAGTTTAAATCTAATTTAGTGAAAAATTGGTTACTCTGATCCACTATAAAGATTTCAAGTCTATTTACGCTCCCCTTTTGACAGGACCAGCCACACATATTCTGCATCACTTGTAAGGTGGAGGTGGTGGTGTTCCTTTGGTGTCATTGGGTGCTTTGGGTCAAGACAATTGGAATTTTCTGCTTTCATGAAAATCACTTTTTTTTTTAAATAAAAAAGTATGGCGGTTGTTGTGCTCCAAAGCAATGACCATTTTCTAATGTTTCTGAGGATATGGATGTTGTGGAAGAATACTGCCTGGAAAGCAATGCCCCATGGCACTGCCAGAGCAAAATGCGCACCTGGGGGTCCAGAGAGCATCAAGGGAGGTGACATGGATCATACTGGCTGTGCTCCTTCTGCCATAACCAGCTTTCCTCTCCAAAGTCCTAAGCTTGTGTTTGCTGGGTTTGTGTCCATGGAATGCAGGTCTGATGGGCCACCTGGGGAACCCTGGGCAGTTTCATGCTTCAGCTTTTTCCTCTTTCAGTATTGCATGCCATTCCCTGTGTTCTTGAACTTTCACATGTGCACGAATCTTGCAGATAGCAATGTATGTAAATGTAGATTTTTATACATTAAAAAAAAAACTTGTACATAGACACGTATTTAGCTATCTTTGTATTTAGAACTATTTACTAGCATTGAGTTAAATTTTCAAGCATTTCTCTCTGTTTAGATTCCCTTTATCCCATGTTCAGATTCATTAGTTTCCTGAATCAGGAAACCAAAAGAAAAAACAACAGTAAATTTTTTTTCTCATCTCACTTTATAGCATCATCTGATAAAATGGAAATTTCTACTCCAGATAAACTGTACAAAAAGTGAGCCCTTTGCCAGAATCCCTAGAGTGCCTGTAAAATACTTAACAGAAGGCTTGTTTTGACAAAAGGATATCACCCCTAATTGTCAAATCCATTCCAAACAAAGGTGGGAGAAGATGGGTGGGTACTGTTTTTTGTCAGCTGTCAGGACTTTGGAAACTTCATTGTGAACCATCAAATCTAATTTTGAACTTTTTGTTTTATCAGTCACAGTTTCATGGATTTCATTATTTGCATGGGTTGCTTTTTTCTCAACACTTTAAACACAATGTTTGACTGGTGGTGAAGCTGGATGTGACAGGACAGTGTTGGGGAAGAGAAGGGCTGAGCTGATCCCCACCAGGTGTGTGCAGGCCTGGACCAGCCCAGGCTGGACAGGGGCAGGGCTGGGCAGCAGTGATATTCCTGACAGAAAGGTCCAGACCCAACAGCCCAGGTACAACAAGGGTTCTTGGAGTTTTTGGAGTAACATCTGTCAGAAATGTTGTTTCTTCTTTCACTGCCCACAAGGCATCATCTTCTGTTCTCTTTGTCTCAACTCCTTTACACTTTGTTTGGAATTCCTTTGAGATGTGTTCTCCACACTCTTTTCTTTCTACAGTACAGTGTTACTTAAAGGTATTGTCCTCCTTTCTCTAAGGTCTTTGCACTTTTAACTGGATCTAATGGCATTTGGGCCAGACAGCCAAGAGAAAACTGGATCCTTCCAGCTTAGGGACCAACTTTGTTGGCATTGTAGAACAATCAGCCATGGGGATTGTTGAAATAAAGGGAGGCCACACACTCGTCTCTGCCTGGATATTTTAAAGCCTTTATTTTCAAACAACTCTGTTTTTGGAGGAAAGAACAAACCACAGGATACACTTATGAGGGAAATAATTTCTAAAGTTGTGCCAGATTCCCAGCTCTTTCCTCTGGCCCAGCACTGAGAAGCAATCTTTAGGCTGCCTGCAGAGGACATCTGGTGATCCTGTGGTGTAGGGGAGTCATCATGCTGCTTTAGCCACTTCAGGACATCTGCTCTTTTGAGCTTTTGGAGAGGGATGGGACACAGCCAGAATTTGCAGTATTTTGAAATGGATCTGTCAGCAGAATCATCCCTGGAGAATTTTATTCCTGTGGTGTAATTTCAGGTTGGTCTCTCTTTGCTGTTTTCAAATCAGCCAGAAAGAACCCAGTGTACCTCCAGCTGAGAACTCAGAGAGGAGTTTTCAAGCATCTTTTGCCACCTCTGTGGACTCTGCCCATAAAGTAAGTTTTCAGGCAGGAGAGACATCTTCTGAACACTGAATAATTTTTTGTTTCCAAGAAATGTCTTAGCCAATAATAAGGACAAGAATTGTGTAGCTTTATAGCCAGCAGAAATCCAGAGCTAGGGATCATCCTGAGCCATGGAGAGCACAAGACAGTTGGTACAGCCCTGAACTTCCTTGGCCATGAACTCAATGTGGCATGATTGCAAGTGCCTGATGTGCTGGTGATGCTTCTGTCACAAATGCCAAAGCTCCAACCATCAGCACTGCCCCCCTGGACCCTTTTGCCACCGTGTGCTCCACTATTCTTCAATTCAAAGCATCAAGGACTTGGCTGCATGGAGTTATGCTTTATTTGCTACAAAACATGGACATAGACTTGGTCCATAAATATAAACTTGAAGAAAAAAGCAGAGTAAATCATTCATAAATTCATTTTGATGGAATCAGAAAGAGGTAAATCTACCTGAAAAGTAGGTGAATCATGAATTAGTTGCCTTCTCCCATTCTCTGCTGCCTTCTCTTTTGGTAAAGATGGCCCAAATTTTACCGAGAAAATAGGATAATAAAAAGATAACATAAGATAAACTCATTTGGGATGATGTCAAGGGGGATAATACAGAACTTTCCATCCACTCCATGCTATACATAGCAGATGAAGAATTAGACAATTTATTTTGTCACATTTCTGACAAGTTATTCCATTTTGTAATTCTCGTAAGTGCTTAAAACATAATGTGTTAATCAGGATTGATCCCCCAAAAAGTCTGATGGTTTTGACTTCTAGACAAATTAGCACTCTTGGAGAACACACTGTAAGTGCTGTATGGATTAGATGGACTGGGACCTGTGGAATGGCATCATCTCTCTTAGCACTAAACTGAGTTGGTATGTACCAAAAAATTAAAGCTATTTCTATATTTATAATCTAGAATGCCAGCAAGGGAGTTCTAGGAAAATTGTTAGGAGGGTTGTGTCTGACTTGTATGATATCCATTTAACCCTGTCTTGAACAGATAAAAAATCATTGACTTTTTTTTTAATGTGTTTTGGTTATAATGCAAAAGATTAGATTTTTTCAAATAGGTATCAGGATGTTTTTTGTGTATCCATAAAAGTATGACATTTAAATTAAAAGGAACAACAGTTTGTGTAAATGTGAATTCCTCTTCAAGCATCTTAAGCACTGAGAAGTAAACTGAGCTGTGGAATAAGCTGTGGAATATTGACTACTGCCTTCAGAAAAGATTTGCGTTGTTTATGCAGTCACTGAATTTGGAGCAGAATCATTTAATCCAGTAGATCTGATCTCTTGAAATCTTCTTTAGATTTAAGCCTCTTCTGCAAGTCTTCTAGGGACAGATACAATTCTAGAGACATAAAGTTCAGAATTTTAATCACTTTTTAAGACTGCTGGCACCAGTGATATGCATAATTCACAAGTTTCACATTGCAGACATGTTGAGGCAAACGAGCTGTTGCAAACATGTAGCTGGTTACTGTGTACATACAAATCCAGAAATAAATATTCTTCATACTTCATGCCCAGTGTAAAATGCCTTTTTGCTTTTGAAACAGAGGCAGCAGTTTATGATTTCCATGGCCACTTAGAGGTACAAGGGTAATTGGTGGATTTCAGTATTTTTGTCATGATGGAGAAGACCACATATTTTCCTTTCCACAAGCCTTAATTTTTAAAATACATAAATATAAGAAGTGATTAGAATTTTAAATAGAAATGCATATTTTAATGAAGTTTCTCCTCTGCTTTTGCTCCTCAGAATCCAACATCCCTTTCCTGAATTGACTAACAAATACAGTAGAAGTTTTTGAAGCACTTCTTGTGCAAATCTCAACCACAAAAGAGAAGCAGTCGCCTCTCCAGGTCCTGAACTGCCTCAAGGAAAATGGAAACATCAAATTTACAGGTGAGATGATGCAAAATCTTTTATATAGGGAACCCCTGCATTATTAAAGATCCCTTTGTGTCTCCAGTGCCTGTGAAGTGAGACAAGATGCTGGTTGTTATTCCTTGTCTACTGCTCCCTAGTTCATTACCATTTTTCTGCTTCACAGTATTAACCACTACATGGAGCAACACCCTCTCTGTGCTTCACAGGTCACAAAGAGCCACCCATGCTTCTGAGAGATGCTCCTGGCTTTCATGGCAGTGCAGGGCAGCACATGGGACAAAATACTTCAAAGCAAGCAAATTGAGAATGATCTCTAAGATAAACATGTATTATTCAGTATGTCTGAAGTCCATACCTCTCCTTTGTGTCGCCCAGAGCCTGCTCTTTGTCTGCTGTCAGGTTCTCAGTGTACCACTGGGGGTGACTGACTTTTCCATTCATTTCTGGGGATAAATATTTTCTCACTATTCAGTCAAGCTTTGTGACATTTGCATGAATTCCACCAGGTCTGAGGAAGAGAAAGATGTGCACATTTCCAGCAAAACAACCCCAATCACTATTCTAGTATTTCTGCCACACTCCTCTGTTCCTGTCCAAAGTAATCAAAAATTTTACCTTTTGCACCTTTATATAGCCTCAGTGATACCTTCTGTAGCTATTGATTCACTATTTCTGAATTTTCCTTTATTTTTGTATTTTATATGTACACTCTTCCTGTTTAACAAAGGAGAGGGAAGAAGGAAAAAATAACTGCCTTCAGTCATTCTGCTGGGACTGAAGAGTAATTTTTGGATTTTACATACCAGTGGCATGAGAAGGGTGTAAGGAGCATGAGGATTTCATTTATTGAATATGAAAATATGAATGATTGGTATAAAGCACAATTTTACTGCTGTTATCACTTGAGTGAAGCTCACTTTTGACAAGGCTCAGTGAGAGGAGCAGGGGAACCATTGTTTATCCTTTGGGTTTTTTCCCATTCATAGTAGAAAAATATGGAAATTAGACCCCTGTCAAACATAGGAGATCCATCTCATGCAGGGTCTTGAAATATGGCTTTGTTCCAAACTGGAACAAAGCTCCAAAATCTCCAAATATTCAATGAAGAAAATTTCTCTCTCAATGAAGAGAAAAAACAATCTAACCCATGTTCACAGAATTAGTTCACTTTGTCAGAACTGAAATGCTCTGTTTTCACCTTGATTACCTCATATTTTTTATATAATGCATCTAACCTGATGCTAAATAAAATACCTCATACAAAACTTTCAATTCCAACAACGCTGGAAAATCGCATCATCTGGGGATTCCACTTTGAATGAAAAGTTAGGAAAATTCTTCATGGATGTCTACTGAGATGGTTGAGAAGT
The DNA here is from genome assembly GCA_013399945.1 of Ploceus nigricollis. Lineage (NCBI taxonomy): Eukaryota > Metazoa > Chordata > Aves > Passeriformes > Ploceidae > Ploceus > Ploceus nigricollis. The sequence continues at coordinate 396,542 of VXBC01011152.1, forward strand.
GAATTTCAGTCATTTATGGGTTTGTACTTGCTCATTCAGATGAGCAATATGTTGAACAAGTCACTCATCATAAAACACCAAGAAGCAGGGAGGCCACCTGACATACACCCCAGCCTGCCCAGTAATTCCATCCGAGTATGACCCCAGCAGTGCCCAAGGAACCCCAGGAAGATGTGAGGAGGGGTCATCACAGTGTGGGCTCTAACCTACTGCTCCAGGTCCCAAACCTTTTCAGATGAAGGATGAACAGTCCTGGCAGACAAGGTTAACAAGTTCCCTTGATGATTTGAGTCATGATGGACTGTAAGCTGGGTTCCCATAACCTTGGAAGATACTCCTGCCAATTAGCTTTGATTTGGAACCACCAGGAGCAAGGTCAGCAGGTGTGCCCAGCCCACACCAGGTGGAGTTTTATGTGTCCTAGAGCAGCCATTGGCTAGAATGAAATATTTAATGGCTGCATTGTCTTTTTTGTAATTATTTCCAGTACCTACCTAGAACGTAGCCTGGGTGTGTAAGTGGGAATACGTGTTTGGAAACAGCTGAAGCCAGCCCTGGGAAAAGGGCTGTGCTGCCCCTGCTCAGCTGCCACAGTGTTGATCCTGTGGGGCTTGTTGGATTTTGTTTGTTTAGTAATCAAGCAGGGGCCTTTTAGTCATTGTGTAATCACTGGGGCACAACTTGCTCACATGTGGTCATGACACAGCTCCCTCACAATCCCTCCCTGCTGAGTACATGAGGTGTGACCTCAGCACAGCCCTGGGGGGCATTGTTCACCCCCTGTTCCACACTGCTCTTACAACTCTGTCAGTGCAGTTTAATCACTGATGTATAACTGTGGGAGCTCAAACCACCACACTGCTCAAAGTGACTTGGTGGTAGAGAGCAGACCTCTAAAATGCAAAGCATTAGGGTGGAGAGTTGGTTGGCTCCTGCCACTCATTTATTTTTTACAGAGCACTGATGCACTGAAACTCCCATCACAAGGAACTATCATTAACTAGTGCACATTTATTTGCTTAAGGAGTCTAATAATCAATCATCAAATTTTTCCACTTGTTTTCTGGCATTGTATTTCATCACTTGGTAAAGTATGAAACATTATCATTCTTTACACAAGTTTGTTAACGGAATATTTATTTGAAGAAGTTTCAATATAAATAAAGATTTTCTACATATATTCCTTTAAAGAAATTTATTTTCATTTCAACTATTTGCTTTCCTATGAAAAATTTATGTGAAAAAATAATCCAGAAATGTAAATGGTATGAAAATGGAATTATCCATCAGATGGAAGGAGTGATCACTCCAAGCCAGGTATGTGGGTTTGGGTGGGGTACAGCAAATGGCTTCATTGGTTTATATGTTTGGGGGATTTCTCTGCAAGCCTCTCTATCCCCACTACTGTAGTTCATTTATTCTTTGGGAAAGAAAAGGAAGGCTGGTATAAATTAGGAATGGTAATGTAAAAGCTTATACCCACAGCATAAAAGCTTTTCAAATTATTACAAGCATTAAATTGCCAAACTTTTTTCCATATACTGCCAGTATTAAACATGACATGCCTCCTAGGGTTGGTATAAAGTTTTGTCAACATTTTTGGCGTACAAGGTCTCAGCCTGGGGTCAATATTTTCTCGACCAAATTTTGTTGTTTCAGTTGCCTTTTTACACTCATATATTGTAACTCAAACATTTCCAAAAAAATGAAATTTGGCAGGCTATTAGTCCATAATGTGGTCTGATGCCTTTGGGTATTTTTTTAAATGTAAATCACTGAGATATTTAAGGTTTGAGGTTCAAGAACTGTGCACACACTTTAACAACTTCTTTTAAAAATATTTAGTATGCATATTTACTACATATGTATCTTATAGAGACTAGAGATTAAACTGGAGATTACTTGCTAAAATGTGCAAACTACTATCCATGAATAAACATCCTCATGAACCCCTATTGAAAGTTTCTTTTTTAAAATATAAAATGTTTAAAGCTGCAATAAAAGCAAAGGGAAGTAAGATGAGGGGAGAAAAAAAATCAACGTTTAAATAATTTTAATGGTTTAACTTGGCCTCAGAAAATAAAGAAGTTCATTTTTTTTCTCCTGGGATCTAATCCAAAGCCCACTGAGGCCAAAAGAAGGCTTTCCACCTATTCCCATGTGTGCTGGATCTGTTCTCTGCTCTGCTGCTCCCTCACTGTGTTGTGTTGATGGACTGAAGCAGCAGCTCCCACAACATCCCCATCCAGCTGCCTTATGCAGTGCATAAGTTTGGGGTCAGCTACTGGTGGCAGAGGAACTCTCCTCTGGAGGGTCCTTTCTCTGTATATTTGAATCAGATTTCCACTTTTGCTTTAACATATTAGCGCTTCCCAGGCATTTGTCACAGTCCTCGCACAGTAAAGTGTGGGAGAAAAGATTTTAGAATCCCGCAAAGGCCCAAATGTCCCTGTGCCCACATCGGTGTTATGTCCCACACAGCATCCCCAGCCCAAGAGCCCTAGGTATTAACCTCATTTCAAAGTACTTTTTAGCATCAGCCTGGGAATGCATTCCCTAATTTTTGTTAGTTGCAAGTGATGGGATTTGTGTAATCAACGAGCGCTGGCGCCATCGCATGCAATGCTCGTTAGAGTGCAATTCCTGCAGTTCCTGGACAATCTGTTCCTTATGGGGATTTCTGGGAGTTTGGAAACTCTCACTAAGATGCTGGCAACATCAACCAAACATCTCAGACACATTGTCTTTCTGAACCTGAACTTTTTTAATGGTGGTTAAACATGTTGTCTGCTTTAGTTTCCTGTCTATCTTCATCATAAGCCAGCACCTGTTTCCAATAAATTATACACAGAGCTGTATCAGCAACACCTTGGCAGCAGCTGCCACCCTGAAAAGCAGAATGCCCTGGAGGACAATACACCTGTGAACACATACAATGTTTATTTAGCTGAAAGGCAAAACTTTAAGTTACATAAAGCAATTTTCTAAAGCCTAATGCATGCCCATTATTAACACAAAATAACCTTGTTCTTTAAAACCAATAAAAATCTATTTAAAGGCTTTTCCCAAATCCCAGGGAAACATGTACTAGCACCATGGATCTGCTATTAGCCTAGGACTTCAATGTCTGATGGTGGGAACACGTGTGGGGGAGGCTTCATGTGCAGCTACAAAGAAATAAGGCACAGATTTGGAGTTCATTAGGCACAGGGATGAGAGAAGAAGCCGAATCATTTTCAGAGAGACTGTTGAACAACAGACTTTTTTTTTTTTGGTTGCACATTATAAAGAAGCATTTTGTTGCTGAAGTATAGAACTACTGTGTTTAAAATAGTGTTTGATCTTTCCATCACTATGAGATAGTAGAAAAAAGTTTAGTTCTGAGAAAAAGGTTTTCTTATTACTGGAACAAACCTTTCCTTTCCAGTTCCCTACCAGCACTGGCCTTTCATGTAAGAGCAGCCTATTTTAGCAGCAGTAAGTAGACTTGGTTGTTTGCAGCAGATCACAGGATAATGGAAATAAAAAAATCTTATGATTAAAATAGAACACAAATCTGAGAAAAGTTCTCAAGTTTTGATAAAGCAAGAAGTAACACTAGGAGCTCTGTAGTTCAAGTAAAGTGTAACATGCATTTTCAGTTTAACATGCATACTTTAAAGATTATTTGGCACATGAACCTTATAAATCATTTAAAAGGGAAGATATTTTCTACCTGGTGTTTCTAAAATTAGCACTAAATATGTAAAGTTTATATATGTGCACGCATGTATGTATCTATTGTATTAAATGCCCATAAAATGCTTACTTTTAAAGGCATGCTTTAGAATAATTTCATTTCCTGTATTATGCCTCCTGATACCATTTAAGTGATCAATAGGAATGCTCTTAGGTGAAAATGTGTTTTAACACTTCTGTTTGGCCAGACCTGAAAGCTGTGGAAGGACTTGCTAATGGCTATTACAGCCTTCTTAAGTGTCATTTTTCTAAGCCCTTACAATGCTGAATACAAATACAGGTAGAGTGGTGATGCCAGCATGTAGATATTCTCCCACCAATAATATAGTGGAGAATTAGATCCCAAGGGTTATGCCATATTTTATGAAATGTAAAATAAAATTCCAAGAGAATAGCATTAGCTTAACCTCACAGTAAATACCTTGTCTTTCAAATGTTGCTAGTAGACCTATTTTGGTTCATATTTTATTATTATTATAATAAAATATAATTATTTATATTTATTATTATTATTATATTTATTTTATTATAAATTTTAACATATCTATATTTTTTTACTGTTGACTTCCTTAAAACTGCTCTATTTTCATCTCAGAACAAGCATGGCACATTTCAGAGATCTGAACTAAAACATATGGATTAAGTCAATGATTCAACTCCTAAACTTCCAAATGACTGTTCTGATTACTCATGCAAATCAATTTTTTGCCAGATTTCCTAAAGACTTTAATATAAGCAAAATTAATATGAATATATTTTCTTCTCCTGATGCATGTGAGAATATGATGGAGTGATGATCTCCATGCCCAGATACAAACCTGTGTCTTGATTCCAATTTTCTTGGCTGTGTTTGATTCTAATTGTATATAAATGCTATGAGCACCCAGCTAAGATTCCAACCAAAAGGAAATCCAGCTATGGCTACAGAGCAAAAACTATTTATTTTCCCCTGGAGTGTCTAGCTTTTATTAAATGTCAACAAATCCAAAAGCAGGCTTTACTAATCTATGCTGCACATGGGAAATAAGTCACAAGTACAAGTCACCGAAGATAATGTTTGCTTCTGTTTAGATAAACAGGTTCCAGGGAACTGAAATCTCACACAAGCATTTAAAACCTACCCCTTATTTTCCCTTAACATTTGTGAGATCTCCCACTGGTGCTGAAGAATGCCAAGATGGATGTGGCGCGGGGGCTGGAAGCAGACCCACATTTGGGATTGTTTACTGCCCTCTGTGAGGAGTTTATCCATTAGTTTCCTTCCTGTTGACTGTCGTGCATGCTATTAACCCAGGATGTTGCATGTTCTTAAACAGAAAATGGAATTACAAGTGGAAGATGCTGCCACCTGCGAGGNTTTTTGGTTGCACATTATAAAGAAGCATTTTGTTGCTGAAGTATAGAACTACTGTGTTTAAAATAGTGTTTGATCTTTCCATCACTATGAGATAGTAGAAAAAAGTTTAGTTCTGAGAAAAAGGTTTTCTTATTACTGGAACAAACCTTTCCTTTCCAGTTCCCTACCAGCACTGGCCTTTCATGTAAGAGCAGCCTATTTTAGCAGCAGTAAGTAGACTTGGTTGTTTGCAGCAGATCACAGGATAATGGAAATAAAAAAATCTTATGATTAAAATAGAACACAAATCTGAGAAAAGTTCTCAAGTTTTGATAAAGCAAGAAGTAACACTAGGAGCTCTGTAGTTCAAGTAAAGTGTAACATGCATTTTCAGTTTAACATGCATACTTTAAAGATTATTTGGCACATGAACCTTATAAATCATTTAAAAGGGAAGATATTTTCTACCTGGTGTTTCTAAAATTAGCACTAAATATGTAAAGTTTATATATGTGCACGCATGTATGTATCTATTGTATTAAATGCCCATAAAATGCTTACTTTTAAAGGCATGCTTTAGAATAATTTCATTTCCTGTATTATGCCTCCTGATACCATTTAAGTGATCAATAGGAATGCTCTTAGGTGAAAATGTGTTTTAACACTTCTGTTTGGCCAGACCTGAAAGCTGTGGAAGGACTTGCTAATGGCTATTACAGCCTTCTTAAGTGTCATTTTTCTAAGCCCTTACAATGCTGAATACAAATACAGGTAGAGTGGTGATGCCAGCATGTAGATATTCTCCCACCAATAATATAGTGGAGAATTAGATCCCAAGGGTTATGCCATATTTTATGAAATGTAAAATAAAATTCCAAGAGAACAGCATTAGCTTAACCTCACAGTAAATACCTTGTCTTTCAAATGTTGCTAGTAGACCTATTTTGTTTCATATTTCATTATTATTATAATAAAATATAT